>CM063597.1:967118-1409795 GCA_032356905.1 Salix exigua | reverse complement strand
ATGCACTTCTCAAATCAGAGACATGAAAGCCAAGAAGCCTGAGCAAGTGCATGTTCCTTCCCTTCAGTCTGGCTTTAATATGTACAATTTTATTCTATTTATTATCAATAATAAGCATTGATATGTATCTATTGTCCATTCTCAATTACAGTTCTTTCTGTAAATTTTAGGATAAAAATGGTGTAAATTAATAGCATACGGATTTTCTGTTCAGGCGGTCAGATTCAACATTGATTGCAGCATGGGAGCTCTCAAGTCTGGCATATAAGTTGAGCAGTATATGCACTCACCTCAGACGGCAGGTGGATTTGTGTCATCAACAAATGGGTACCTGATTTGTTTCTCGGGACAGATTTGGAAACCTATTTCCTAGTGATCAATGTGAAATCCATTATGAATTATTTTGACACCTCATCTTTTTGCAAAACTTGCAGAGGAAAAGATGCATCAGAAGCTGCTAAAAGTTTTCCAGGAGGTCCATCCTGATAACCAAGATGTCCTAGAAATATTATTGGCTACAAAGGATGAGTTACCACTCAAGAATTCCTCCACACAACACAAGGTAATTACTATTTTTCCTAATAGTGTCTTCTTCGTCTGGCAATCCAACATCCACGCAAGAAGGGGAAAAAACAGAGAGAAAGAGAGAGTGAGCCAAGCCATGATGCTTAACGACACTTGATTCATGTAGTCTAAATGATTTCTGGCTCTAAAAATGTGAAGAACAAAGAGGATTTGATCTTCGTTCTATCCACAACATCGCATCTGATATGATTTTCCTTGAGTTCATTTACAGCTAGGTGTGTCTGAAGTGAAGGACAAGGTAGTTTTAATTTTGGTATCGAAGGCAGAGCTCCTTCCACTAGAGGGATTGCTTCTTCTGCTTGAGAGAACATATGAACATCATCACCACAAGAAGTTAGAGGGAAGTTATGAAATTGTTTGGATTTCAGTTTCTGATACATGGACTGATTCTGAGAGGGACATGTTCGATTTTCTGTCAAACTCGCTGCCATGGTACTCAGTCCGGCGACCGTGGGTACTCTACTCAGCTGTTGTGAACTATATAAAACAAGAATGGGGCTACAAAAATGCCCCTCTTATTATAGTATTGGATTCACAAGGTATGGTCACAAACTCAAATGCAATGGATATGGTGTTCATCTGGGGTGCCAGAGCGTACCCCTTCTCATCTTCGAAAGAAGAACAGCTCTGGGACGAAGAGAATTGGACCCTGAAACTTGTGCTAGATGAAATTGACCATCTATTAACCACCTGGGTATGATACTTGAATCTTCAATATGGTTGAATACTTAAGGAACTGCTTCAATCGCTTTTGCACTCATTAAATTGCATTGATCTCAGGTAGAAGAAGGAAGAAATATTTGCATTTATGGAAGTAACAACCTGGACTGGATTAGGGAATTCAATGCCAAATTTAAGGTAATCAGAAATGCTGGTGTGCAGCTTGAAATGGTGTATGCTGGCTGTAAGGACCTTAGCGAGCAAGTAAAACGCAAGTTAGCAGTTATCGGTGAAGAACTGCACAGAAACTTGTTTACTTTCACAAAACTTCATTTCTTTTGGCTTCGGTTAGAGAGTATCAGAAGATCAAAACTCAAACTGGGACAAACAATCCATTCCGATGATCATATCTTGAAAGAGGTGTCGGCATTGCTAGATACAGCCAACGAAGGGTGGGTCATAATCGGAAGAGGGAATACGGCAGACATCGTAAGACTTTCAGCTAGTGATGCAGTAAAATGGTTGGATAGGTTTCCAGAATGGGAAGAAAATGTGACAAAGTTAGGGTTCGTTTCAGCACTTAGAGCTGCCATTGATCCATCTCCTCCTCCTCCTCCTCATCCAGGGCCTTGCAACCATTCGAAAGTTGTTCCTTATGCAGAAGGGCTAACAGAAGATACTGTACTGTGTGAGAAGTGCATGCATCCCATGAAGAAGTACGTTGTTTATGAGTGAAATATCGAGATTTACAGAGCAAAAAAGCATCAAGCTATTTATTTTATTATGAATGTCCGACAATTTATTATGATCATCTAATTACTGATTGATGCCACTTGATTTTACAGTACACTTGATCATGTTCTTAGTAAAAAGGAAAGTAACCTTGTTCTGTTAAATCTCTGTGATCTGTATAAAGATAATGAGCGCACAAAAAAAGGTAGAAAAGGCGGCCTTCTACACGTTGCAGCTTTTGTTCCTCCGGATATAGGCTCCTCGATTAAATTAGTACGATGTGGACAGCAAACATGGTGGTTATTATAGTTGTTTTTAAAAGAAAAAACATATCTAAAAAAATAATTTTTTATTTTAAGAAAATTATATTTTATATCACCATATTAAAGTGATTTAAACACCTCCTTATAAAATAAAAATTGGTATTATGCTAGCTTAGCTAATTAATTCATAGATGTTAAACCTGGCCAATATCAACTTAGAAAACTAAGGCTCGAAACTTAATTTAATTTCATCAATTAAGTTTTTAATTGCCCCATTAGCCTGATCTAAACTCGAATGAAATTAGGCCGGGTTTGAAAGATATTTTTTTAATAAAATAATAAAAAACTTTTTAAAATTCAATTTAACATGGACAAGCTAAGTATCTCGGATTAATCTACTAGAGTCAGAGCTATAAATTCAAATTGATCTATTTTTAAAAAAAGATCAACCAAGATTTTTATTTTTATTTTTATTTTCAATTTACATCCTAGTTAGTAACCTTTTTATTTCCCCCTCGCTCGGTAAAGGTGTCTAAAGCCGTTGTGCCTTATTCCCACCTTCCTTGGGCTTCAAGTATAGAGAATTGACCTTCCTTGGGCTTCAAGTATTGAGAATTGACGGGACTTGCTTATTCTTTTCCTTTTCCACCTTATGCTTTGATTTTGGGTCCCCATTGCATTCTTTGGAATTTCATAAAGTTTGAGGTTGGATAAGATCAAAAATCATCTGGAGTGATCTATTTTTGATGGTCGACCTTTCATAATCAGACAGTTACAGGCACCAAGGATGATCGATGATGAGATTTGAATTTTAAATTTCTAGAACAGGATGATGATTGAAGAGTTGCATCTGATTTGGAGATTCATTTCATTTTTTATTGAAATTTAAGCTTTTATTTTAAATTATTTATATATATTTGGATCAAATAGACTGTTATCAAAATTATTTTTAAAAAATTAAAAAAATTATTTTTTCAGATCATTTTCATATTTTGATGTCAAAAATAATTTGTAAAAAAATATTATTTTAATATATTTTTCAACTTTATTCTCAAACAGTCACTTTGTGACTTTATAACCTTCTAATCAATTATAACCTTTTACTTGTTATTATACTCTGGTATATATATATTTTTTCATGTTTAAAAAAAATTACAGTAACCAGCGCTTGAGTAATTTTAATATGAACTAATAAAAATACCCTTTTAAGTCAATATAATAAATAATAATAATAATAAATGTATAAATTGATGCATGGATTTGAACTTGGATAAGCTTAGTTACATATTGAAATTCCCCATGTAACGCAACGCATGAACATGAATAGTTTTTTGAAAGTATTATTGATTAAAGTGTATTTTTGTTAATTCATATTAAAACTATAATGTTTTGCACGAATCACCATTAAATTTAGCAGAAATAATTTATAAAGGGGTATATAGTAAAGAAAAAAACTAAATATTAATTATAATTAATTGTTTTTGTTTGTAAAGGATACGTGACTGATATAAAGGTATTTTGATAGGTTGATTTTTTTAATAATACGAAATAGTTTTGATACTTTATATTTGGTATAAAAGTTTAAAACTCTATATGTAAAACAAATCGATTAAGTTAAATTTAATTATGAGTTTTTGATGTTGTTGACTTCCTATTTTATCTAGGCCGATTTAAGGCACGATTAAAGCTTCTTTAGTTAATGAGTTTTAATTTTAAGTTGTCCGTATATTTAAAATATTTGTTCGGGTAAATGAATTATTTGGAACATAATTTGGAGTTTTCAATTTTGATTCAAAAGAAATTAGGAAAAAAAGAAAATGAGTAATTTAGTTTAGAAATTACATGTTTAGTCTCTCTATTTCTAAATCCATTTATAACTCGGTGATCCCTTCTGCAATTTTATATTTGTTTTATATTTATTTCATTTTTGAGAAATAAAAAGAAAAGAGAAAAGGAGCATATATATAAGATGAAGAGATCTATAAGACCTTTTTTACAAGAAAAACAAATCCTATCGAACTAAGAAGGTAAAAAATCGTGATAAAAGGTTTGCTCTTATATTATTTCAAGTTTAAATTATATAATTATTAATATAATAATTATTGAAAACTTAAATGGTTATTAATTTCAAAACTTATTCCTATCACGATGGTAAAAATATGAGGTTAAGGGATTGTTTAATCATATTTTATACAATAAAAACTAATTTCTGTATTTATTTATTGTGAACGGATAAGATATGCTTTAATAATAGTGTATGCCCTACCACAACGTCAGGAAAGAGACGCGTTATTATTAAAGGTGGTCTGGAAAACTGAGAAAACAACGAGCATATAATTCTCTTGCATGCCTTTAACTTTAATGATGCAAGATTTCTTACGTCGTAAAAGACATAGAAACATTCGTCAGGGCAATTTCATAAACATTCTCTGTTTAACGTGCAACCATTTCGGAATAACACACGAAGTTCTGTTTAACACACGGGAGCAGCACAGATAACTGCTGGTGGATTGAATGCTGCCGCCTTCCATGGTGATACGATTAAGAGTAGTACTGCTGCCTTTTAATTTCTTCGTTTGCAAATATAATCTCATTCCATGAGGTTGAAATTTGAATTCCAGATCTTTCAGCAGGAGTACATTACATTGATTAACTAGCGTCAGCTGAGCTACAGCTCGTAAATGATCGGTATGTTTAAGAAAACGAAAGGAATTCAACTTCAGAGAGTCTCAGCAAACATCGCAGGGGCAATATGGCTGCCGAAACAACATTACTTCTGTCTTCTTACGGGCAAACCCGTGTCTGTAAAGCATATTTCATAGATTCAAGTGAACGAATAAAATCTTGACTGTCTTAGATTCTTATAAAGGATACACGTTCTGACTATAATTTGGAACTTATTGTATATGAAAAGTGCACTTTATAGATATAGATAAACGAGTGAAATCTTGATTATCCTAAATTTTTATAAATAATACATGTTCTAATTATAATTCGAGACTTATTGTGCATGCAGATGCAGAAACACAACGTTACGATGATGTGCTAATTGCAAGGTTAAGGAAATATTGATATGAACTAAAGATTCAGCATCAACGTGTTCCACAGAATTAAAAGTTAAATAAGAAATCATAGTATTCGGATCTGAGACAGCATTGTTAAAATCAAAGCCAAAGGAGATGGTAACTTATCCAAAATTACCTCTCTCTAGGGGAACTTTATAGCTTAAACCCTGACTGAAGCAAGGTATTAATTCTAGCTTCGACCTAGCTATAAATACAGGTCTCGGGTCAGCTAACCAAATCCATACCAACACAAGCTGTTCATCACTCCTCTCTCTTTCCCTCTTAGAATTTGAATATCTATATATCGTTTTCTTTGACCTCAATGGCATTGGTACCTCATCAAAAGGGGACGAGGCGTGAACGCAACATGTTCACTTCATCTGATGACACTGCAATGATGAAGCAAATTCTGGCCACTCATGCTCCTGATGGCCGTGATGAGTTTTCTGTGAAGCCTCTTCTTCAAGTTGTTGACGACATTTTCCTCCGTGCCATCCCTCCGGGCGTCATAACCGACATTGTTCAGCATCAAGTATATACACAACCAGTAGTAGTGCTTCTTAATTGCCTGCTGTATTTTCATTTGCCTATTATATATATATATATATTGGTATAGTAATTTATTCAGCATTATTATATATGTTTCTGATAATCACTGGAGACTTGTATGTTTTAGGGAGCTCATCAAGCACAACTTGATGAATTGGAAGAGAAGGCTCAAAATGGCTTTCATGAAACGATCGAGACGCTGTCTTACACTATCAACAAGATTTCCTGCGAGGTGAGTTTGGAATTAAAATCGTAACAGAAAAGATTTGTGGGCTTACAAGTTTATAAAGACACACTACTCATGAATACGCTGATTTGTTTTCCAACAGATGTCCTGCAAGTGTTCTGGAGGTGGAGATGCGCATGCAACGACTATCGCAATATTCCACTTAGTATCAAACTACACATGGGACGAAAAGGTGGTGCTAGCGTTGGCTGGATTCGCCGTGATCTATGGGGAGTTCTGGCTTGTCTCCCAGCTTTACCTTGAAAACCCTCTAGCTAAAGCGGTTGCACTTCTGAAGCAATTGCCGGATGTGATTGAACGATCAGCTGACAATCTGAAACCCAAGTTTGAGGCACTCACCAGCCTTATCAGAGCCATGATGGATGTGGCCAAATGCATCGTTGAGTTGAAGGGGCTTCCGTCTCAATACATCGCCCCAGACACTCCAGAAATGCTAACTGCCACTGCGCATATCCCCACTGCTGTTTACTGGACCATCAGGGGTATTGTGGTTTGCGCATCACAAATTATGGGCCTTGTTGGCATGGGACATGAGTATGTGTTTTCTTCTCCATGATAAATTTAATTTCTCAATAATTTTGCCCCGTTCCCAGCCAATATGCAACATGCATGGGCTTGTACATTGATTAGAAATATTTTGCACCAAAATAACAAATTGACAAGTTCAGTCAGCTCTGGCTCCAGGTATGAAAGTACTTGAATGGTTTACCCGTGCATGCAAAGCACCCAAAAGTAGAGTGAAAGGGGTGATAAATTTTGCTTTTGCATCTCACGATCTGCTGCCCCGCATGCAGGTACACAGCATCCACAACAGAGGTTTGGGAGGTATCAGGCTTTGTCCACAAGGTTAATAATATTCACAGCCTTCTCCAGAAGCAGCTCGATCTTTGTAATCAACACATAGGTGAGTCCGAGCCCACTCAAATAATTGTAATTCCTATCAAACAGCATATTGTATATTATTCACCATTTTCAAAAACTATGTTTTTATGCAAAATACATGCTCGATGTTGATTACTAGTGATCTCTCTGTGGCCCAGATGAGAAAAAACGGCTTGAAGCATTTCAGAAACTTGTGAGCCTGCTCGAAGCTCGCCACATTAATGACAACGTGAGGATTCTTGGGGCTTTGATTGGTGGCAAGGACGATCAACAACCACTCTTTGATGGTTTTACCAAGAAAAGGGTTCGGTTATTCTTTTGTTCTCTCAGTCCATCCATTTTATTCAGACTATATTGCTGCTAGTTAATTCCCTGGATAATAGAGACTAGAGAGATTGTTGAATAAAAATTATTTGTTAATGATCCTGCTACATGGATATACAAGTATAAAACAGATTTCTCACTGCTAATTACAGGAAAACCTTGATGTGTTGAGAAGGAGGAGTGTGCTGCTGCTGATTTCGGACCTCGAAATCTCGCTTGATGACCTTTCAATTCTGAAAAAAATGTACAGTGAGGAGCAGCGGCAACCGGGAAGGCCATATGGTCAGTATGAGGTTGTATGGCTCCCAATTGTGGATAGATCCTCCCCGTGGAATGAATCAAAAGAAAAGCAGTTTGTGGATTTACAGGAGATGATGCCATGGTACTCTGTCTATCACCCTTTTTTGGTAGATTTTGCAGTCATCAGGTACATCAAAGAGGTGTGGCACTTCAACAAGAAGCCCATTCTTGTGGCTTTGGATCAGCAAGGTAAAGTGGTCAACCTCAATGCAATCCATATGATGTGTATTTGGAGAAGCCTGGCTTTCCCTTTCACTAGCTCAAGGGAGGAAGAACTCTGGAAGCAAGAAACCTGGAATATCGATCTATTGGCAGACAGCATTGATCCAATGATCCAATCTTGGGTATCGCTTTGCTCTCTTGCTTGCATGTATAATAATCAAAAACTATCTCACCAATGCATCGGCATCATCTACTACTTCCAATTTCTCAGCAGAGATGGATTCAAATTTTCTAACTTGAAACTGATTTATAAACTAGCCAACAACCCGAGTGGTTTCAGAGGAATTTCATAAGCGCGTTATTAATTAATTGTCATTGCAGATGGAGCAAGACAAGTACATATGCTTGTATGGTGGGGAGGATATGGAGTGGATCCGTAAATTCACCACGACTGCAAAACGTGTTGCGAACGAAGAAGCCAATATACAGCTAGAAATGCTGCACGTAGGGAAGAGCAGACCCAGGGAGAAAGTTAGAAAAAACAACTCTCTTATTCAGAGCGAGAAACTTAGCCATGTATTGCCAGACCTTACTTCGATCTGGTTCTTTTGGGTGAGGCTGGAGAGCATGTGGCATTCCAAATCCAAAGTGCAACGCCAGGGGCCTGAAGAGAAAGACACAATCATGCAGGAGATAATGACAATGCTCAGTTTCGATGGAAGTGATCAAGGATGGGCTGTGATCAGTAAGGGACGGGGTGAAATGGCCAGGGAAAGGGGAGACGCCATGTTCACAGCTTTTAATGAGTACGATGCATGGAGCGAAAACGCAACTGAAGAGGGCTTTGTGCCTGCAATGATTAAATACCTCCATGACAAACAGAGTCCATCCCACTGCAACCGTCTGATACTGCCGGGGACGACAGGGAACATCCAGGAGAGGGTTGTTTGTGCAGAATGTGGTCGTTCCATGGAGAAGTTCATCATGTATCGTTGCTGCATCGATTAAGAAGCAGGATGTGCTATTAACGTTTTCAATCACTACGCTTTTCCATTAATACTTATCATAGCACGGCCGCCACTGCTGCTGCCGATACTATCTATGGTGTTGTTGCTGATTATGTCCTGGTGTGGAATTATCAAGGCTTTTTAACAACTATATGTTAATTGCATTGTAATATGATGCTTATAATTATTAATATGAGTGTGGTTTGCAGTAACATCTCTGGCCTCTACATATCCGTTCGCTTTTACCACTCATCAGAAGTTCAACTGTCAATTAGAGCATGTCCCGAGGCCTCGGTGACAATGATTTGGGTTCGAACAACGCCCTCGGAAACGTTAAGGATTCGAGTCAACACTCGAAACCCTTTTACTGAACAGCGGTAGCTGGTTCCAACTTTTTATTGCACTGGACATTTTTAATATCTGGGAAATAAACACAAACTAAGACTAGAAAACAAAAGACCAGATCGAAAAACATATACAGGGATGTACCAGGAGACAGGTAACACGGCGCTGGAAACTGAACACCGTGCTGTTTAATACTGGTATTCATATCAATTAATTTATGCTTCGGAAACATGAATTTCTCCCACTATTAATTACGAGGGAGAGTTCACCAGTAGGAAGCAACAGCAAAATAAACACATTCTCATTCAAAATAGAAATTGATTAAAAATGTTGCAAACCCAGCCATGAAGCCAAACCACGATTTTCCAAAGAAATGCAGCATGAATTATATATATATATATATATATGAAAGAGTATGGGATTGCAATAAATGTACGCTTCCGTTGACACGTCCTCCCGGATCTGTAAAAGCCATTGAAGAACGCAACGCCTATCGAAAGCGATCGACAGAAAACAAGTAGAAAAAAGAAGGAACAAGACCAAGAAACAAGAACAAACTGAGTCCTAGAACAGGATGAACAACACGGAGAGGAGATGGGGGGAGGGGGCGCCGCTAGGGATTCCTATGATTCATGTTGTGCAGGTGCTAGGGGTTTTATTTATATAAAGCGTGGATGTGATTTTCTTTTCGTAACATGACAAGAATGCCCCTCAAGCCAAGGCCCAGAATGATACTTCATGAAAGCCTACACTAGCATGCCCGAGTAGGATTTCTTTTAAGAGCAACGGATGAGCTTCGCAAGCCCGTATTCCCTTGGCACGTGGGTTCGGGTTGGGTTGGGATAAGACCTCCTTGTATTTTGAAATCACTAAAAAAAAAAAAAAACGGGGGTTTATTGTAACTCTACTCATAAAAAACTATTCATTTGAATAATATTTTTCTATTTTTTTGGAATTTTTTATTTTAAAAATATAATTGAATTTCATACTTCAAAATTAGATTTATTTGTGGTTAAATTTCATAATTATGTTTTATACAAGTTAATTAATCTCATCATTATCATTGAACTACAAATTTGATAAGTGAAGCTTTGTCTTTTAAAGTTGAAATGCAACAACCCTTTTTCTCTCTTGCACCAAAAAAATACTAAAAAATAAAATTGGTACCATAATGTTGTTTTCAGAAAATATTATAGGGATTGATTAACTAATAACTTCAAAAAATAGGGGCAAAAATTATATTTTTAAACCAATTGCAGACATGCTATTTATTTTACTTGGAATTTTTTATTTTGATATCTTGTCTTTCAATTCAACCCTTACCCCAAGAAAACATGTAATTAAAAAAACACAAGCTTATTTTTTGTTATGTTAAAGCACTATAATAGGAATTTTAGCACCAAAATAAAATAAAATAAATATTACGGATGAGTGGTTTTGTAAACATTATTTAAACTTTTATCACAAGTATAAACATATAAAAAGGAGTTCATATTTATTTTAGTTTAACATGAGATACAAGATTGCAAGCACTAGTCTTGTATCTTGCAGTCCTTCAAAATAATAATAAATCAAGGCCAGTTTGGATGAGCTGAGAAAATTGCCCCCTTCTAAATTTTATGACACTCCTTCGCCGCAGGTACAAAGTTTTTATTTTATTCTTAAATATTTTATGATGTTTTTAATGTATTGATGTTAAAAAAAATTAAAAATATTTTAATATATTTTGAAATAAAAACAATATATATTTGAAAAAATAGGATGCACCACAATTTCAAACACCCCTTTATTATAGTTAATTAAATATTCGTGAACAATTCAAACTTCGACCCTCTCGTAGATCCATGTCTGCTACTTTCCATGCAACTTGTTGTATAGTCTCGTGAAAAGCGGAAACGTGCATGTATCGTTCGGCCCAATGTGCGAAACTGCTGTCTTTTTTCGTCTTAACGATCAGGTCAACTGAATGAAATATTCTCAAAATTCATTGACTAAACGAATGAGATGTTCTCAGAGTTATTAAGAGTATGAGAAGACAGCAATCCATTTGTGGGAGACAGCTCAGGATTCCACCTACAATATTGGCTAGTTCCTACGACGCTCTCCTTGTGAATCACGAGCATCTTGGACTTAATATTTTAAATTATAAAAATTTCAAAACAAAAACAGTCTCAATGATCTTGAGTCTTGGATATCACATCAGTGAGATCTGTGAGAGGAGAGCGTTTATAATTTGATCATTTCTATTGCTTCATTTTTATTTTCTGTATCGGTGAAGGCATGGAGAGAAACCATCATAGATTTTGGAGCAAAGCTTTTCGGACAGCTTTACATTGTACACAAGTCCAAGATGCGAGGGATAAAATATTACAGTCATCATCTTCCCCAACAGAAGAGTGAGCGCTCAAGTTGGCAAGTTGGGTGTGCAAGTTGGAAAACGCAATCCCTGTCCAAGCAGTAGCTGTCGTGGCTGCCGTCGGCACTACCAATGACAGCATTTTCTTTTCGAGACATTGTTTTGTCTCCAGGATTTGCATGCTGTTCAAGGAATATTCAAGCTGAAAATATTATTGCTGATCATGGATGACAGGTCTCATAAATTTTAATTCATTTGAAAATTAATCTTTCTCGATTATATTTCTTTCTAGATCAAATAGTTTCGTTAATTTTCGTACCGTGTTAAAAAATCATCTCATCTAAAAATTTTAAACAAACTCGCAAAATATAATTTATACTATTATCTAATACACCCCTCAAGTCAAAGTTTTTCTGGCTTTAAACTTGTACATAGACTATTTTGCACTTGATTTTTATCAAATAGAATAAGAATGATGAAATTCGAACTTATAACTGATTAGTCAACAAAACTCTGATATCATATTAAAGAATAATTTTATCTAAAAGTTTAACTTATTAAGTGAAATTCCAGAATATAATTAATATTGTTCTAGTTTTGGAATATATATGAAAAATACATAACTGTTACATAAATAATATGTTTTTTTATATAAAAGTAGCAGGTAACAAGCACTTCTAGTCCCATGAACTAACTATATTTCTTCATTTTCTTACAACACTTGAATTGATAAATCAGATCAAATATTTCATTGAAAATCAACAGATTTAAATAGTCTTTTCAAATCAATTTAATGGCAGAATAACGGTTTGGGAGTGTAATTGATATTATTTTTAAAAGTGTTTTTCATTTAGAAATACTTCAAAATAATTTTTTTATTTTTTAAAAATAATTTTTAACATCAACATATCAAAATAATTTAACGCAATAAAAAATAATAATTTGAAATACAATGTCAAACATCTCAATAAGTCTTTCATCCAGCTCATCATAATATTCCATCAACAAGAATACAAACTTCATCCGTCCTATCCAAATCAAATATTCAATTAAGTTACAGATTAAGCGATTATAAATGTGTGAACTTATATGGGTTTCACAGTTAAATATTTGTTTTTATTTCTTAGCGTATGAATAATTTTTAAATACATATTCAAATAAAATATTCTATTGAGTCAGGGATACAATGATTTTAAATGTATGAAATTATATAGTTTTCATAGTTGAATGTTTGTTTTATTCCTTAGTGTATGGATAATTTTCAAATAGATATTCAATATTTTAATTTTATAAAGTAGATAGAGTGAGAGAGGCTGGTGACTTATCAAATTTTTAGTTTTTTCCTCTATCAATATAAATAAAAAAAATAACCCAGTTTCTTATTTATATTCTTGAGCTCATCAATTTTAGTATCTTAAATGAGAATTATAGTGCGTGCACACGCACGTGAGCTTTATATATATGTCGATGATTTTATTTTAAGGAGCTAAAGTAAACAAACAATAAATTATAAGAATAAAATGATTTTTTAAGTTTTATATATATTAAAAAAATAAATTAAAAGAAAGTAAAAATTATAAACCATCTACATGGGTTGCTCAAAGTATACTTATAACCTTGAGTTTTTCTTTTTCTTACTCAAGAGGCCATTGATCCTTTTTTTTCATATCCAAGTGGAAGGAATACTCTTACAAACAATATTAATATTGATTGTAATTATTGTTTTTTACATGATATTAATTTGATGAGAGTATCGTGTATCTGTAGAAGATAATTCTACATCAATCTATATACTATATTAATATCGATTGGATCATATCTTATAATTAACATCGATATTGATCTATGTATAAACAATCTTTAGAGGAATCTCTACATAATTAGGTGTAGAGAAATGATGACCCTAGATTTTCATCTTCCATGCTTGTACAAAGA
The DNA here is from genome assembly GCA_032356905.1 of Salix exigua. NCBI lineage: Eukaryota > Viridiplantae > Streptophyta > Magnoliopsida > Malpighiales > Salicaceae > Salix > Salix exigua. The sequence continues at coordinate 1,396,383 of CM063597.1, read as the reverse complement.
AATTATTGACTCAAAAAAGCTTTGATCACATCATTTTTTTCAAACTTACAAGTGCTTAGGTTTGGCATGTAGCCGAACCTGAAAAGATTAGATATTGACATCTTGCTAAACATACAAGCGTTCGGGCATGACATGTAGTCGAGATCAAAAACATTGAGTATAGCATCTTGTTAGATCCTCTCGTCATGAACCTTCATCTTTACTAGGATTTCTTTTATAAGAAAAATAGTTTAATATGAAATAAATTTATATATACATATAATAATAATAACAACACTTGTCTTAAATATTGTTTTAGGTGTCACTATACATATCATCATTTAATAAACAAATTATCATAAACCAACAAAAATCCACCTAAATATTTTTTTTTGTATAAAATAAAAATACTGTACACTTATTTGAATAAAATTAAAAATCAAATACTTATCTATGAAAATAAGATAAGATCGGACACTTAAAAGCATGTTATCCCTGGCTATAAGTTATTTCAATGCAACTCCCCAAGTCCCTTACTCGTTCCACGCTTATTTAAACCATTTAATTAAGTCGGGCAATCAATGTTCAAGTGTTGACTTTACCCATTTTTAATCTCAGGTTTAAGTAGTGGACATCGGTCCATACAGATTCACTGTTTATAAAAAAACCGATAAAGAAATTGGCTAGGAGACAGAATCATGTGCTTACTCTGCTAATTGCTTGTTTAACGGTTGTATAAGACAAGAAATTACGTTTGGAGATGTGTTCTTGCACTGAAAAAGCAGTGTAAGGAATATTATTTTACTAAAGTTCATTTAGGTTGCAAGTATAAGCTCATGAAGAAAACTAGCTTTACAACATCATTAAATATGACGATCAAATCATGAAAGTTATACTCTTTATAATACCTCTACATGGACGAAACTAGATGCACATATCACTTACTTCATTTCAAATTTTATAATGGGTGTGAATTATTTTTATAAACATATTTTATTTTATTTTGCAGTCTCAACAAGTACCTACTACATATAAATAGCCTCCTCATATGATAACATGTTTCGAGTTTAAGTTAGAGCATGCATCTTTTATAAGAGATTAAAACAACTAAAATTTTAGTCGTTCATTTGAAATCATAAAATATGTTTTTCGAGAAATGATATCGTATGACATCCAAAAAAATGTTATAAATCACAACCCTAAATTAGGAATACTTTGAGTCGGTGATGTGTGGTGAAATAATTATTAAGATTCGACCCAAATTAGCATGGAGTTATGACTAGTTGAGGGATGTGATCCAATTTTATCTTTGTAATATAGAGTCATGCCACAAACGTATACGTCATGTAGGTTGGTTTTTTTCTTAGTAAACTACATAATATTTTTCGTGATGTGGCTGTGATTCACGAGACCAGGAATCAATAAATGAATATGTCCACATAGAAAATACGATGCAGTCGTGGTCATGAGAGTGAAGAAATGTGCACACCCATCATCTTCTTCGAATGCTTTTACCAACTTGACAGCACTGTTGTGCTAGCATGCACCCGGCTTTCTGCCCTGGATGATCCTTACCTACATATCTCAACTTGCCAACTTTGTCACGCCCAACCAAAACCCTGTTGCATAGAGGACTGATGATTGATTTTTAAAAAGCAAAATGATCGGTAACTATGTAGTAGGTGGAACATGTCATAAAATAATATAAATTATATTTTGAGCTTTATTTAACCGTTTAAAATTTTAGATGAGATAATTTTTTAATATGATATCAGAGTATTGTTAATCTAGTGGTCACGAGATCGAATTTCACCACCCTCATTCTATTTGATAAAAAAATCAAATATAAGATAGTGTGAACTTGTGCAAATTTCAAGCTTAAAATCTTTCACTTGAGGAGGTGTATTAGAGAATAACATAAATCATATTATAGAGTCTCACCTAATAGCTTGAGTTTTTAAGTGAGATGGTTCCTTGATAGTTTAGTAGTAATAACTTGAGACTAAAAAGTTTGTTTTTCTTGTGGTTTTAGATTAAAATTTTGTGGTTGTTCGTTAACTTCAAAACTTGTAGGATTAGTCGAAGTATATACAAGTTGATCCAAGTAACTATGATAATTTTTTTTTAAAAAAGCAAAATGATTTGGTGTATATATTAAAATAACATGCCCTGCTCTTCATTTCGGTGTAGAACAGCCACGAAGAATCTACTCCTGAAATCTCCTTGTCCGTGTGAACTTGTATTTGTCACGTCTTTGACAGATTTCTCGATATTTTTTTCTTCTCTTTTCGGCTGTCTAAACGAAGAAGAAACTACAGAATAATTGTACGATCAATGTTCATGCGTCCGGGCAAAACTCGGAAGGTTCATGCTTGCTGTATTATATTAAATAATTATTTTATTTAAAAATTTAAATGGTTAAGTGAGACTATATAATATAATTTATATTATTTTTTAATATATATTTTTATGTAAAAATTATTTAAACTTGAAACTTGTATAGACTAATATTATTTTATACCTTATTTTTATTAAATATAATGATAAGATTCAAACTCGTAATAGTTGAATCAATAAAGATTCGATGTCATTTTATTAAAAATTCATTCTATAAACATTTGAACTATTAAAATTAAACTTAAAAATATAATTTATATGATAATCTTTTAACTACTTGCTTGAATGTTCAATATACAGAGCCAGACTTACAACGTTTGGCCGTTCTCTTTGATTTGCTCTCCTTTTGATTTTCAGACGACACTGCAATCATTGCCGTGGATAGCAAGGGGAAAGAAGACGAAGGGGGGATATAATATTTCAAAAAATTAATTCTTTTTTCCCCCAAGATGTTGACTTGGAGAAATACAAGACTAACAATTTTGTCATCCTAAACCTAAAGGTTGACTCGTGGGCATCACATGGTCAGACAGACCTCACATGGTCTTGAAAAATTTGTTTTCCACCATTTTACCAGCAACTCGGCAAGCAATTCCATGGCTGGTTTTGTTGACCTTGACTTTATATTTGAGACTGGACGCTTTATTGAGATAATGTTATTGCACAAGTAACAGCCGAGTAAAATGCTTGTTTAATTAAGAACAGACAACACTGTTCTGGCACTCTGATTTTTAAAAAAATCGAGGAGTTGAATCTACTGATTCTTGTATAGAGTTCGAGTTATTTGGGAAGTATTTTTGTCGACCTTGACTTCATATTTGAGACAGGACGCTTCATTGAGATAATGTTATTGCACAAGTAACAGCCGAGTAAAATGCTTGTTCAATCAAGAACAGACAACACTGTTCTGGTACTCTGATTTTTAAGAAGGATCGGGTTCAATCTTTGCTTCTTGTATGGAGTTAGTTATTTGGAAGCATTTTCATTCTTTCGGACTCACCGGTGTGAACGTGTATTAGCTTAAATCATCATATAGAACACCGTGTGGTATCAAAAGATAACACTACCATAAATTTTATTTTTATTTTATTTTATTTTACCCTTATTCAGTTTGCTCTCTAATGACAAATTGAGTATGAAAACAAAAGGTCTTTGTTTATAGAAAAAAAACACACGGTAATATTTATGAAAAAGAAAAAAAAAGGGGGAAATTCCTTAATTAAAATTACTTGAAAAAAATGTAAAAAATGGAATTTAATCACGCCATTATATTAATTAAGACGACATGACAATATGACATATCAACTAATTAATATATATATATATATATATATATATATATATATATGTCAAGCATGCTGTCACCTTTCTTTTGCTACCTAGGGACAAACAATTAATGAATACACATGCAAAAAGACAATCATATAAATAATTTACTCCACATTAATTCAGGAAAAAAAAAGTTCAAATAATTAATTGCAGCCAAAGTGAATGAGAGGCACTGCAAGTATCAAATAATTTATGTTCAACTTTTTTAGTATATTACAAATTCATTTTTTTTGCAATATCCTGGCTGCAAGGGGAGACCGACACCTGCCACTTCTTAATTTCTCCGTCTAAAGTGCCACTAAACACCGAAACGACATCGTTATCATTATCCCAGACTGCAGCCAGAGTTTTCACCGGTTTCCGATGCCCAACAAGAACAGATAAACAAAAGTACTTCCCATCATGCCCCTCTTTCCAGATCCTAACCGTCTGATCAGCTGACCCACTCAGCAACAGATCAGAGACGTTAATCAAAGTCAAGATGGCCTTTTTATGTCCTCTCAACGCTCCAGTCACCGCCATATGATTAGCACTGTCCTCTCTCTCCCACACCAAAATAGAGCGATCACACGCACCGGAAAACAACACCGATCCGTCGTCGTTTAAGGCTAGTGCATTTACGGCCGATTTATGCTTCTCCAAAGTAGCTACCAGCACGTGTCGCTTCTCGTTTGACGGTTTGCCCCAAACCCGAATCCTGCAATCCGCTGATCCAGTGTAAACCGTGCCGTCAACGGAGACAGCCACAGCGTTGACCGCGTCCTCGTGAGCTTTGATAGACTCTAGGCATTGCAAGTCACTGGCTCTCCATACCTTCAAGCTCTTATCCCAAGAAACAGAATAGATCAAACCGTTATTATGGTTAACTGCAAGACCTGTAACGGCATCAGCGTGTTTTATCCACAGCAGCTTCTTGTGACGGCGGACATTCACGTAGTTCTTAGGGAGGACGGAACGGCGTAAAAGGTCGTTGGGTGTGGGGAGAGTGGTTACCAACTTGTGGTGTTTGGTAGTTGACGATACCTTCCAGACACGGATTTTACAGTCCTGGTGAGCAGAGAAGACTTTTCCGTCACAGAAAGTGACTGACTTGACGGAGCCTACGGAGGAGTCCTTATCGTTGAAGGAGTCGATAAGGGATAAGCTGGTTCGATCATAGACATTGATTTCGTGAGAGGAAGCAGCGTACAGAAGGTTATCTTGAACTGCAAGACAGGTGACCGGGAGGTGATTTTGCTGGGGTTTAAGAGAATTTAAGTAAAGAGAAGAGACGTTGAGAGTTTCGGGTGAGATTTTTTGGAGGGAAGGGACTGAAGGGAGAGTCTGGAGGGAGAGATTGCTTTGAAGGCTGACACTGCTAGTCTCGGTACTGGTGGTGGATGGAGTATTGTCGGAGGAGCTGCTTGCGTCGGAAGCATGATATTGTATCGGAGGCTGTGATTGGTTATTTGAGAAGGAGAAATTGGAGTCTTGGGCGGAATTGGTGGCGCCGCGGGAGGCTAGCCATGATCGGACTCTCATGGTTGCTTGGATTCTTGATGGAAAGAAGCGAGGAGGTCAAAATCAGGCAGATAGATCGATGATAGATGAGGAACTCCTATCCTATACAGCTGAACGAGGGGAAGGTGATAAACTAAAGAGGTGCCACGTAGACGGTCAGAAGGGATAGTACGATCTATCCGAGGTTGAACGGACGGACAATCGGAGGGAGAGCGTGGATTGGTGTCGCGGCTCTTCCTTCCTCTGAGCTTTATGTAGAGAAGCTATTGCGAGTAGGGGTATTATAGTAATCGAGTAGAGATAAAGAGGGTGGGCCCATTTTTGAGCTTTACAGTGAGAGTAAGGGTGGCCAAACGACGCGTTTCCATTGCACTCGTAAACCAAAACCAGGGCTGGTCTTGTTGCTGGGTCGTAAACGGGTCCTTTGGGTTTTGATTTGTCTTAACAGGGATGGCGGAGAAGAAGAGGAGGTTCAAGCTGGATATAAGTGTCAATAATTTTAGAAATAAATTATAATTTTCATTCCTCTTCTCTCTTATAAAACAAATTATATTTTTTGGATCGAGGGAAAAATGTTGCACTGACACGAGTTCAAGTTTTTAATTATTAACCACCATTGATTAATTATAAAAAAAAGCACGAAAAAAATGGAGCCTGCTGTGTATGGCTGGCTTGTTGCTTCGCAAACGAACAAAACAAGACGTGCTGCCCGGCCTTGGAATTCCCACTTGCGACTCATCGAGTCTAGACTCCTTCATAGACCGCTGCCATCAAAATAAGATACAAAGCACCCAAGATGATGATGATTAAAATTGAAAAGGCCAAAAAAAAGAAAGAAAAATTATATATATATATATATATATATATATAGAAAAAAGAAACTTTTATAAACTAGTTATAGGACAAAGAAAAATTATAAAAAAAGAAAAATTATATATATATATGTACTAGCTCCTCATATTTTGTGTGCATTCCAATTATTTTGGTGAGTGTGCTTGTACGGAAAGATTCTCACACACTAGCAGCAATGGAGTGTGATTATAATAAGCAAGTCATCATTCATTGGCAAATCAAAATCATAGATATAGAACTCGCCTTGATTTATAAACCAGTTGAAGCCGGGGTTATTAGCAGAATATGGGAGTGATTAGGAGATTGATAATTGTTGTTGTTTAAAGTATTTTTATTTATATATATATATATCAAGATAAATCTTTTTATAGTTAAGTTAATGGATTTTTCATCTCCATTAATGAGAGGAGTAGCGATTTACAGTTGCATGATGATAATCTATTTTTTAGATCACGTACATCTCAGTTTCACTCACCATATGCACACACAGATTATTGTATTATAATTAATCATTGAGAAAACTGGAATCTATTTTTTTTTCTTTCGTTGATTAAAATGGTTAATGTTATTATTATTTATTAAAAAAAGTGAAAAGAAAATGTAGCTAGGTCCACTTCCAGCCCAGCTAAAAGGTGGACGAATGAATTCTCTTTAATAGAAAAAATATCTGAAGTAATGCTCTACTTGTGGTTTCTAATTTGAATTTTATAATTATTAATATGATAATAATTCAAAATTATTATTTTCCAGGCAAATAGTTAGACCTTGGAAAAATAATATTGTTTTAGTTTTTTATTAAAAAACAAATAGTTAGACCTTGGAACTATCATTTTATACATGTACACTCTACTTTTTTTTCTTTTTTATAAGCGGATCGAGTTCTGCAGCATTGACTATTTACGGGTTCACTGAACTAATCCTCGGCTCAAATAAGCATCCTGCAAGTCGCGGATGACAGCGTCATATGAAAGAATCAGGGAAGAAGATAAGGTACTCTGCATGCTGGCACTTGAAACTCAGTCGTGAGTTCAAAGTAGGAAGAAGCTCCTCTTTATCTAGCTGTACCACGACCCCTGGGTGGTATGTACACTCTACTTTTTCTTTGTTGAGAAATAGCTCATTCTCTTTCTACTTTCACCCAGTTGGAGAGTAGCTCGTGCTCTCCTCCTCGCCAAATAGTTAGACTTTGTGTTTCACTATTTAGAATTTACTATAGATGCTCTCATAAAAAAATGATCACCTTGATTTTGTTTTTTTTCATTTGGACTCCTTAATTTTGTAGGTTTTCCAATTTATTCAAGTCAATTTATTTCTTCTCAATTACATCATTTTTGTTGTTTTTGTAGTTTTATGAGAGTAAATATGTTTAGCTTTTTTTCCCCTCTCTCTCTCACTCTCTTAATATGTAGTTACATGTTTCACCATTATATTGACAATTATATTTATGAAAAATAGTTTTCCTTTTGAAAACAAAATTGAAGAATTGAGGATCAAAATTGACAATGAGGAAGAAATAATGCTCTCTTCTATAAATGACACCTAAAAGTTCCACTTGATCTCTATAAAATTCAAAATTCCCCTTTACTTCTCCGTTGTTATGTTATTTTATTCCAGGCTTATACTTTATTTTTATCACATTTTAGTCCCTGTAAGATAAGAGACGAGAGAGAGATTCATTGCAAAAATTAAAAGAGAAAGCTCTCGGGTAGTCGGGTTTCAACTACCAATTACTTTGATTTTGATGTCTAAACTTTATTTTTATCATGTATTTTTCCCTGGAATAAATAAATAAGTATGCATTGTGTTGTTTGCCTATTTGTTTAAAAAAGAAATGACACATTAGCGCACAAAAGTTCCACCTTATCCCTCTAAATTTAAAAATTCCCTTTTTACTTTAATTTTAAGTTATTTTATTATAATCCTAAATCTTTTTTTATCACATTTTAGTCGTTGTAAGGTAAGAGAGGAGAGAGAGATCCATTGAAAAAAAATTAAAAAGAGAGCATTCTTTAAAATGAGCTTGTGATTGTGAAAAAAATTCACGATGTTGTCTGGAAGAAGAAAAATATATATTAAGTTCCATGCCCAAATTGCAAAAAGCATTGAGAGAACTTGAAGGAGATAAATCAAAATGCATTGTTTCAACTTTCAATAATGTTTGGTGTATAGTACGAAGGGACTCTTTGAGAGTGTGGTTGTTTTTTAAAATATTTTTTGTTCAGAAATATATTAAAATAATATTATTTTGTTTATAAAAATTATTTTTAATATGAGCACATGAAAATATTTAAAAATTCCAATTAATTTAAAATAAAATAATAAAATAATAATTTTAAAAATATTTTTTAAATACAATACCAAACACTCTTAAAATAACAAATCTCTTAGTATTGTTTATAACTATCATCATCATCATCATAGATACTAATAATGAAACATGGCTGAAGTTTTTTTTATGATTCCAATAAAAAATGATCGAAGATAAAAAGTAAAGTATAAAAAACCACAAAGATAGTGACAAATCCACGTTAACAGTATACGGTGGCAGGGCATTGACATGGCTTGGGCAAATTCATGGTGTTAAAAACTTGAAAAACAAATCACATAAAATATTTAAATAATAAAAAAGTCAATTTCTTTACGTAATAAAAATTATTATTCCTTTTATTTTACAAGCAAGTAGAATATATTAGCTACCTCGCCACGTGATTCATTGTTTGATGGTGACAGTTAATTTTGTTTTTATTTTCTGCCTCCTCCAAAAGTCAATCCTTCGTAAAGCTGAAGAGTTTTATAGTTATGTTAATGGATGTTTCATAACATCATTGCTTTGACGGCACTGGAATAGTAAGGGTAAGAGTTTTACAAAAAGAAATTTAAAAATTTATTAACATTAGGATTGGCCCGTAAGATTAGTTTTTTTTTATAAACCACATGGTGTCTCAGATGCTGGTCTAGACTAATTCATGTTTACACTGGTGGGCCCCAAAACGATGAGAATGCTTCCAAAATAACCGGTTTCATACAAGAGTAGAGATTGAACCTCTGAACTCTCTTAAGGAACGAGAGTGTCTTCATCATTCACGTCAGGATTCCTTGAATGTTCGTAAAATTAGTTGAGATACTTACAATCTAACTTAACTATTCGTTTAATATCACTTAAGATGCTCGCAATCCAACTAGGATATTCATTTCAATTAAAAAAACAATAGTAGAAAGCTATTTGTTTAAAGCTACAATTATTGACGTGTACGCAATATGAAGGTCGATAGAAGAAATGAAGATGAAGATTGTAGCGACAGCAGCAGATCAACGTAGCAATTGTTGAAATTCACGGATTAAAGCAACTATGCACCTAAAGGCGAATTGATGCAAATACAATAATTATAGCAATTCTAAAATCAATTACTTGAAAGTAAAGAGATAAGGGAAAGAGATTGCTAACTCGGTTTTTAACGTGGTTCGGCAAGCTTACGTCCACGACTCAAGTACCAACCTGTACTTGAGTATTGTACTCTCTTACTAAACCAAGTAACAAGATTACAATTTTCCGCTTGATGAATCCACACCAAGACTTTACACCACTTGAAGATATGCCCTCTTCAAGATTTTCCTTTCCCACTTGAAGATGTCCCTCTTCAAGATTTTTCCTCGTGATGTTCCTCACCAATACCAAGAGTTTAATACTCAAATCTCAAGAGTATCACAATGGTTGTTTTAGTAAAACAACAATACACTCTTAATAGTGTGGATATTACAAATGAAGATCTATAATCTCTTTCTCTCACTTAATAGCACTTAAGATATTTGAAGGTGTTTAAGTGTAGTGAGAATGAGAAATACTCTTTGTGTTAGGATATGAAGATTTAAACACAAATATGAGTATTAATGAGGATTGATGATATGAAGGTGTTTATGCACTTCTAATTGCCTCAATATAAGATATGAAAGTTATGTGTAATTTGTTTTGCAATTAAGTGGCCTATTTATAAGTTTCTAAAAGAAACTAGCCGTTTCTAGCCGTTTTAGTGCAACTGCCATATCAAGCTGGTCGACCGGTTCATAACGGACAAAACCAAGCTGGTCGACCGGTTCACAACGGATAAAAATAATTTGTCTTCCAAGCGGTCGACCGGTTCACAACGGATACCTCCAGCGGTCGACCGGTTCATGCAGAAATCTATTTTGACAAATTATCTTTTCTGAATTTCTTGAACCGATTGATTATGACTTAAACCTTTTAATCATCAAATCCTTTTAATGCATGCACTGTGAAGTGTGTGAGTTCATTTTAATTTGTGCTATCAAGATAGAAATTGAGATTTACACAAAGCACTAAAATGAACACTTATTCTAAGTCTTCACTTGCTTGCATCTTGGACTTCTTGGAGTGATTTCTTCTTGAACTCCATTATGCTTGTTGATGTATTCTTTGAATAAAACCTGTTTATAGCTTAATCTCATCCAAGCATATTATTAGCCCATTTTCTTTTATTGTTATCATCAAAATATATAAAGCATACAAAGTATGACATTATATGTCAACAATCTCCCTTTTGATGATGACAATAAATAAAAACTTAGATAAAAATGAGTCTCCCTATATTTTGTAATCCAATATATAAGAGACATTGAACATTTTTAGCAATTTAATCTAAGTAAAAATATCATATGCAATCTCAAGAAAAATCCATTTTCTCCCCCTAAATATATGCATATATATTTTTCATTTTCTCCTATTTTTCTCCCCCATTATTGATGCATTTGATATTTTCATCATATTCTCTCCCTTTGGCATCAACAAAAGAAAATTAACATTTTAGATAAATAAAGACATAATATCTAATAATAATAAATATCCAAAATGAAATTATTTCTACCAAAGAATTCAAGGGGTGGTTCCTTTTGGAACCCAAATCATTTTAACATTCTTATTTTTCTTCATAGGACATGCATAAATCAAATGTCCTACTTTTCTACAATAATTACATGTATGATTTGGATCATAAGAATGTTTAGCTTTAACAAAGTAATTCTTTAAGTATATTTGATTTATCTTAGGTTTATAACCTAATCCTCCTTTGTTAAACACACTTCTTTGGCTTGAAAGCATTTTCTCAAAAATTTCTGAGCCTTGTGTGAATTTTGAGATAATTACATTTAACTCATCAACTTTTTCTTTTAAAGATTTATTATCTTCTTCAAGTTGATTAGTTTTACTACTCTTGTCATTTAAATCATATACTTTCTTTTCTAATAATTCTTTTTCCTCAATTAAGCATATATGATTTCTTTTGAGAGTACTATATTTAGAACCTAATTTCTTATATTCTACATACAAATTTTCAAGTTGTTCATGTAATTCAATATAAGAAGGGTCGGATTCATCATCCGAAGATTGTACCTCATTTTCGCTTTCGATTGCCATGAAGCACATGTTAGCCACATGTTCTTCTTCATCACTAGAGCTTGAGTTCGAATCATCGCTCCATGTCGCTTTCAAAGCTCTCTTTCGAAAGTGATTTCTCTTCTTCATTTGAAGATGGGGACAGTCGGGTTTGATATGCCCCAACTTGTTGCATTTATAGCACCTTGGAGTTTCTTTACTTGAATCTCCCTCCTTTTTGTATTTCGAGAACTTTCTCTTGTCATTTTTCCTTTTAAGAAAGTTTCAAACTGTCTTGTGATTGATGCTACATCTTCTTCAAGATCGTCATATCTGTCTTCATCATCATCATTTTCCTCGCTTCGATTCGATGAGCAGCTTTAAATGCCAAATTTTTCTTTGGCCTTTCTTCTTGATCTTGATTATCCATAGATATCTCGTGTGTCATTAGAGAACCGATGAGCTCCTCTAATGGAAGTTTTGTGAGATCTTTAGCTTCTCGTATAGCTGTCACTTTAGCTTCCCAAGCTTTTGGTAGAGATCTGAGAATCTTACTTACGATATCTGCATTTGAGTAAGTTCTACCAAGAGCATGTAAACTATTTGTTATGCTAGTCATACGAGTAAACATGCTTGTTATGGATTCATGTTGCAACATTTTAAATAACTCATATTGATGAACTAACATATCAATTTTTGATTCTTTTACTTGGTTAGTTCCTTCATGAGTTACTTCCAAAGCATGCCATATATCCCTAGCATTTTTACATGAAGATATTCTATTAAATTCACTTCTATTTAATGCGCAATATAAAATATTCATTGCTCTAGCATCCATAGAAAGTAATCTTTTATCTAGGTCACTATATTCTATCATGCTTTTTGGAATCTCAATACCATTTACTATTTTAACTGGTCTATGAGGTCCATTTTCAATAGAAAGCCATAAATTAAAATCTATAGATTGAAGATATATTGACATTCTCGCTTTCCAATAGGCATAATCATCACCATCAAAAAATGGTGGTCTAGAAGTTGAAGCACCTTCATTTTGGAAATTATTGCATATAGTTGCCATTCTACTCAAAGTCTAAGCAAACTTAATAAATGAGAACTAAGCTCTGATACCAATTGTTGAAATTCACGGATTAAAGCAACTATGCACCTAAAGGCGAAATTGATGCAAATACAATAATTATAGCAATTCTAAAATCAATTACTTGAAAGTAAAGAGATAAGGGAAAGAGATTGCTAACTCGGGTTTTTAACGTGGTTCGGCAAGCCTACGTCCACGACTCAAGTACCAAACCGTACTTGAGTTTTGTACTCTCTTACTAAACCAAGTAACAAGATTACATTTTCCGCTTGATGAATCCACACCAAGACTTTACACCACTTGAAGATATGCCCTCTTCAAGATTTTCCTTTTCCACTTGAAGATGTCCCCTCTTCAAGATTTTTCCTTGGTGATGTTCCCTCACCAATACCAAGAGTTTTATACTCAACTCTCAAGAGTTTCACAATGGTTGTTTTAGTAAAACAACAATACACTCTTAATAGTGTGGATATTACAAATGAAGATCTATAATCTCTTTCTCTCACTTAATAGCACTTAAGATATTTGAAGGTGTTTAAGTGTAGTGAGAATGAGAAATACTCTTTGTGTTAGGATATGAAGATTTAAACACAAATATGAGTATTAATGAGGATTGATGATATGAAGGTGTTTATGCACTTCTAATTGCCTCAATATAAGATATGAAAGTTATGTGTAATTTGTTTTGCAATTAAGTGGCCTATTTATAAGTTTCTAAAAGAACTAGCCGCTTCTAGCCGTTTTAGTGCAACTGCCATATCAAGCGGTCGACCGGTTCATAACGGACAAAACCAAGCGGTCGACCGGTTCACAACGGATAAAAATAATTTGTCTTCCAAGCGGTCGACCGGTTCACAACGGATACCTCAAGCGGTCGACCGGTTCATGCAGAAATCTATTTTGACAAATTATCTTTTCGAATTTCTTGAACCGATTGATTATGACTTAAACCTTTTAATCATCAAATCCTTTTAATGCATGCACTCGTGAAGTGTGTGAGTTCATTTTAATTTGTGCTATCAAGATAGAAATTGAGATTTACACAAAGCACTAAAATGAACACTTATTCTAAGTCTTCACTTGCTTGCATCTTGGACTTCTTGGAGTGATTTCTTCTTGAACTCCATTATGCTTGTTGATGTATTCTTTGAATAAAACCTGTTTATAGCTTAATCTCATCCAAGCATATTATTAGCTCATTTTCATTTTATTGTTATCATCAAAATATATAAAGAATACAAAGTATGACATTATATGTCAACAACAGCAGCAGATCAACGATATGCATATTTAACACATGTTGAAATAAGTTAGTTATTCTGTTATGTTAGGTATTCCAGTTGATAAATAACAGAATTAGTTGGAATCAGTTGATTGTATATAAACATGTTGTAATCGTAGATATTGAAAACAACACAGATGAATGAACACAGTTCATTTTCCAGAATTCTCTCTTGATTCTTCATTTTTAGTGAAAATCAATATGGTATCAGAGCAATTTTTTTAAGATTGTTCATCATCCTCAATTTTCATTCAATCATTCAAACATTCTTTAGCTGTCAACAATGGCTGAAAACACCAATTCCACGATTGAAATTGATTCTTCCAATCCTTTTTTCTTACATCACGCTGATAGTCCTGGTGCTATGATTGTATCAAAACAGCTCAATGGTGAAAATTATAACACATGGAAGAGAGCTATGATGATGGCATTGTCAGCCAAGAATAAGCTGGTTTTTGTTGATGGATCACCGCCCAAACCTTCAAATCAGTATGATGCTCAAGGTCTAGCATGGACTCAGCTGCAACAATATGGTTCTATCTTGGTTGTTAAACTCAGTGTCAACCGAGATTGCAAACGATATTATATATATTGATGATGCATCTGAGATATGGAAGGATCTACAAGATCGTTTTTCACAACATAATGGCCCTCGAATTTTCCAGTTGAGGAAGTCTATAGCATCTTTATGCCAAGAGAACAACTCAGTTAGCTCATATTTTACCACAATGAAAGGGTTATGGGATGAATTAACCAATCATCAGCCAATACCTACATGTTCTTGTGGAGCTTTAAAGACAATCATGTCTTATCATCACCAGCAAAATGTGCATCAGTTCTTGATGGGATTGAATGAGAGCTATGCACATGTTCGAGGACAAATTCTGTTGATGGATCCACTTCCATCAATCAACAAGGTTTTCTCACTTATCATCCAAGAGGAAAGACAACGGATGATTTCTGCACCAAGTCCTTCTTTCAACCAAAATACTACTGCTTTGTTTACAAAGGCGGTTTCTTCAAGTCGCTTTGCAGGAAACAAGTTTCCCACTCGGAAGGACAGACCTACATGCTCTCACTCGTGGAATCTCTCGCCATACAGCTTGACAAGTGTTATAGGGTGCATGGTTTTCCTCCTGGGTACAAATTCACTAAAGGAAAAAATGCATTTCCCAGTGCTCAGCAAGTTTCGGAGTTTCGAATCCCTCGACCTACAATCACATACGAGCAGATGTCAAGCAATTACTTAAAATGTTGAAGCCAGAGGTTGCAGAGCATAACTCTTCCATCAATCAAGTATCTTCTCTTGTAAGTAAGGAATCGTAACTTCTCGTGCAAGGTAATGGTTATACTAGTGCGAGATGATTGTGTGGCTAAAACTCATCATTATAGTCCAAATTTACAACATTCTGCTTTTTCCTCATGTCCGTCATTAACCCGTAAACATTCATCTTCAAATCACTTCAAAACTCCATGGATCATAGACATTGGTGCCACAGATCATATGATCTGTTCAATTTCATTCTTCACCAGTGTCACTTCAATTGTTTCACGGTTTGTCAAACTACCAAATGGGCAATTTGCCTCTGTAACTCACATTGGTACAATCAGGATTTCAGAATGCCTTACACTTACCAATGTACTTTGTATTCCTTCTTTTTCATTCAATCTTATTTCAGTAAGTCAATTAATCAACAATTTACATTGTTGTGTTATTTTCTTACCACGGTTTTGTTTCATTCAGAACCTCACAAACTGGAAGACGATTGGTGTGGGTAGAGAAGATGGAGGATTGTACTACATGCAACAAACACCAGCGTCTTTCTTACCAAAGCTTCCTGCTTACGTTAAGTTCTTGAATAATGCATCGATGCATGATTTTGTTTCTGCAAACTTTTGTAGCAGCGAGTGTTAATACTAGTCTATGGCACTATAGACTAGGTCACCTGCTGAAACGACCACTTAAATCTCTTTCTCATGTAATCCCACAGATTCTACATGAATCAAATAAGAATTGTAGCATTTGTCCTCTTGCTAAACAACATCGTTTGACATTTCCTCACAGTTCATCCAAATCTGCAAAAGCATTTGATTTAATCCATTGTGACATCTGGGGACCTTTTTCCACAAAATCACTCACGAGTTCATCATATTTTTTGACCATTGTTGATGATCATTCAAGGTTCACGTGGATCCATCTTTTAGAAAACAAATCCCAAACCAGGCACCACATTCAAGCATTTTTTTCTATGGTTGAAACACAATTTGATACTAAAATAAAATGCTTAAGATCAGATAATGATGTTGAATTCAACATGCATTTTTTTTATGCATCTAAAGGGATTATTCACCAGCTTAGCTGTGTTGAAACTCCTCAACAAAATTCCATTGTAGAACGCAAGCATCAACACATACTTAATGTTGCTCGGTCTCTTCTTCTTCAGTCACATTTACCTCTCAAATTCTGGGGTGATTGCATTCTCACTGCAACACATTTGATTAACCGTACACCTACCCCCACATTACATAATAAAACACCATATGAAATCCTATTCAAATCACCTCCATTATACTCACATTTACGAGTATTTGGTTGCCTCTGTTATGCAAACACCCTCCTAAGAAACAGAACCAAGTTTGATCCTAGAGCTAAGCCGTGTATATTGATTGGTTATCCTTATGGGATGAAAGGATATAAACTTTATGATTCTACACTCCATAATGTTTTTGTATCCAGAGATGTTGTTTTCCATGAAAATATATTTCCTTTCGCACTTATTCATCAAAATTCTTCTCATGATCCTGTATTACCACTCAATGCTCCACTCGATGAATATACTAATACTTCGACTGATCATCCAACTTCCCGACCACTTTCTAATTCTCACATCTCAATTCCCGCACATCATATATCACCATCATCAACTCAAAATTCTATTTCTTCACCCCATGTATCCTCAAGAACACCACGACCTTAGTCGCAGGTCTTCTAGAGTAAGACAAGCTCCTGGATATCTACATGATTACCACTGCCACATTGCAACTTCCACTTCTGACCCCACACTTTCGTCTTCAACTCCAGGTACTTCTTACCCTATCTCTTCAGTACTTTCTTATCATCAACTATCTGCTTCCCATAAATATTTTAGCCTTTCTGTGTCTGCACTGGTTGAGCCCAAAACCTATGCTCAGGCTGTTCTACATAAGGAGTGGCGTGAGGCTATGGCCACTGAAATTAAGGCACTGGAACTTAATAATACGTGGTCTGTGGTTACTCTTCCCCCTGATAAGCATGTCATTGGGTGTAAGTGGGTATATAAGGTTAAATTGAAATCAGATGGGACCTTGGAAAGATACAAAGCCCGGTTGGTTGCTAAAGGGTATAATCAATGTGAAGGTTTAGACTATTCTGAAACTTTCTCTCCTGTGGCTAAACTTACTACCGTGCGCACATTATTGGCTGTGGCAGCTGTCAAGAACTGGCATCTCCATCAATTAGATGTGAACAATGCCTTTCTTCATGGCCAATTGGATGAGGAGGTTTATATGACTTTTCCTCCTGGATTTGGTGGTGAGGGGAGTCTAAGGTATGCAAATTAAACAAGTCTCTCTATGGCCTCAAGCAAGCCTCACGACAGTTGGTTTGCTAAGTTTTCTACTCGCCTTACTTCATTTTGGTTTTATACAATCAAAAGCGATTACACTCTCTTCACAAGATCTTTGCAGGGACCTTTATTGCGAGTATTGGTGTATGTTGATGATATTGTGGTTGCTAGTAATGATTCGATTCGTTGTTTCGATTTCATTAAACTTCTTAATGCAAAATTTCAGCTCAAGGATCTTGGTCCATTAAAGTTTTTCCTGAGTCCGAAATTGCACGCAGCGACTTTGGCATTTCGGTTTGCCAACGTAAATATGCTTTAGAATTGCTTGAAGATTCGGTTTATTAGCTTCTAAGCCGCTTAATTTTCCTATGGAACCTAATGCCAAATTTTCTAAAGATTCAGGGAGTTATATGCAGATCCTCATCGAATATCGCAGGCTTGTTGGTCGTTTACTTTATCTCACCATTACCAGGCCTGATATATGTTTTCGTTGTTCATGTTCTCGATCAATTCATGGTCTGCCCTCGAAAGCCACATTTTGATGCAGACTATTCGTGTTCTTCGTTACATTAAGTCTTCTCCAGCTCAGGGTCTATTTTTCTCAGCTCAATCTGATTTGCAGCTCAAGGCTTTTTGTGATTCTGATTGGGCCAGTTGTGTGGATTCCAGGAGGTCAATCACAGGATATTGTGTTTTTCTTGATCAATCCTTAATTTCATGGAAGTCCAAGAAACAAACTACTGTATCTAGGTCCTCAGCTGAAGCTGAATATAGAGCCATGGCCTCTACCTGTTGTGAAGTTGTTTGGTTGCGTACTCTTCTTCAGGATCTTCAGGTCACTTTGCAGCCTGTTCTTCTCTACTGTGACAGTCAAGCTGCCCTTCATATTGCAGCAAACCCAGTTTACCATGAGAGTACGAAACACATTGACATTGATTGTCATGTAGTTCGGGAGAAGATTCGACTTGGAATTATAAGAACTTTTCATGTGTCCTCTAAGAATCGACTTGCGATGTATTTACAAAGGCTCTCGGTCTCTCTCTATTCTATCCTTTGGTTTCCAAGATGAGCCTTCATAATATTTACTCTGTTGATAATTCGATGGCTCATCTTGAGGGGAGTATTGGCGTGTACTGCAATATGAAGGCTGATAGAAGAAATGAAGATGAAGATTGTAGCGGCGAGCGAGATCAACGTAGCGATGAGCAGATCAACAATATGCATATTTAACACATGTTGAAATAAGTTAGTTATTACTGTTATGTTAGGTATTCCAGTTGATAAATAACTGAATTAGTTGGAATTAGTTGATAGTATATAAACATGTTGTAATCGTAGATATTGGATACAACACGGATGAATGAATACAATTCATTTTCCGAATTCTCTCTTGATTCTTCATTTTCAATAAACTCAATAACAATACTCATTTTCATTTTTGTCTTTTACATTAAACATGTCTTGTGATGTAAGCTAAGTCCAACATACATTTCTCTTCACCCTCGAAGACTTCATTACTTATATTGGAATTTTTACGATGAATCTATAATTCGAGTCATAAAACTATAAAAAAAGATTGAATAGGAAGTCAAATTCTTAACAAATCTATTATTGAATAATAAAATTCAGAAAATCAATTTAAACACAAAAAATAACATTTCAAAACAAAATTACGAGTTTGAATAATATTAGAAGAATATCATTTGCAGACTCATAATGACTTTCTAGACTTCAATTGTCATAGCTTTAACTTGAATACAATAATATATCAGGAGATTTCTAAGTAGAATTTAAACTAAAATTTCTCAATAATTTTATTTATTAATTAATCAGAAATGCGAGATTATTGAATATTTAAAATTTCAATGGATGGTGTAAAACCATCTGTTCCAATGGTGGCACTCGAAAATAAACAAGCTGATATATTTTAAATTGAAATGAAATATATTCAGATTAAAAATATAAACAAATTTATAATTGGATGCTAAAAAATTAAAAACACAAGATGAAGAATCTGGGCATCGCCCCAGCCTCCATGCATGCCATTGCAATGCAGGAATTCTCTCGAGTTTGCATGAAAAACTCTTGTCAATTACAGAGGTCAGCCCGAAGACAATGGGCTAACCCGAATGACACCAGCCGGGCAAAGCTCTAGAATTTTAAACTGGTTCGATTCCCGTCATTACAGAACAGATTTAAATATATTCAATTCAATCTTAGCTATAAGGGCTCAAGGCTGTAAATTTCTTTATTTCCTTGTAAAGTTCTTTGATGGTGGCTCCAAGACCCATCAGATGATAGGCTTACTAGGATCTTAATTTTCATTTCTATATTACTGATAGGCATGACCCTTCTACAGCGGTTGCACTAAATCGTATTCCATTTCTATATTACTGCAACAGTCAGCACGTTTAAATTTCGTCCCCTTGTTCGAAACGAGCAGAGTAAGGAACATGGTTTTCATGTTGGCTTCAGGACGGACGCAAGATGATCAAGCATCACCTCCAGAAATTACGTTATTCTTGATGTGCTTACTGTATAGAACCAAATGATTATCAATCAGAAAGGTAGTTCTTCAAGAAACATTTTGTCTGTTTCGGTACTCGTTGCCAAGAAGATGACCCTTCTCACACACATATAGTCATTTTCTTCGCAGCCTTTTATTCAGAATATCTTCACTGTGTGTGTGTGTGTAAACACAAGGATACATCTTATCAATCCAAAATCAAATCAAACAGCTTTATCTCGGATTAATTATTTAGTCAATATATATTAGCATCAAATCATTTAAGATAATACGATAGGTACTTTGCTAATCTATAGTATCTGACACCGTTGTTTATGTATACGAGAAAGGCCATCCTGGTTGTATTTTCAGTGGTTCTGGTTGCTCTGAAAAGGACCTGGCATGATCAGAGGAGAGACTCTGGGACTTGTACGAGATATGGAGGGGTCAACGCACAGTTTCCCGCAGCCTCACTGAAAAACAAAAGCGTTTCAATGTATTCAAGGCAAATTTCAAACATATTCACAAGCCTTCATTACAAGTTGACACACTGAATAGGTTTTTGCTGATATGGAGGCTCAAAGGTTAGCCACTACAGGATCTCCATGGACCAATACAGGGAACTGGGTTCATTCATGAGGGTTCAAGTAACCTTCCTTCCTCTGTTGACAAGAATGGAGCGGTATCAAGGACCAGGGTAAATGTTGTAAGTCTCTCATCACTGGATTTTTTCTCGTTTTGCCTCCATCTATCATTGTTGATTAATCTGTTAAGATTAATTTTTACTGTATATATACTTGGAAAATATATTAGACTTTAGATATTGCTTGATTTGAACAATATTACTCAAAATTCTGGCTGTTGGGCATTTTCAACAGTAGCAGCAGTGGAGGGCATGAACAAAATCAAAACGGGAGAGCTGGTCTCTTCATCTGAGCAGAGCTAGCCGATTGCGATTCCGATAACCATGGCGGCGATGGAGGATTAACGGAAGACGCATTTAAGTTCATTAAGCAAATAGGTGGATTAACATCAGAGAACACGTATCCTTACATAGCTAAAGAAGAATCTTGTGACTCGACCAAGATGGCTTCTGCGTCAAGATTAACTCTACATTAATTGTATCTTTCTGATGCATATGGAGCCATAACTCTAGGTGTTGCAGATGAATATATGCCCCGGCTGTGATTATACATTGATGGGTATGAAATGGTTCCTTGAAATGATGAGAATGCCTTGATGAAAGCTGCTGCAGACCAGCTGTATCAATCGCAATGGATGCTGGTGGCAAGGATCTCCAACTCTATTCGGAGGCAAATTTCTGACTAAATTGATAATTCACAGTACCATAAACACTGACTGAATCTCTGTAAGCCAAGAATCCAATATCTTGTTAATGATTACGGATTTTGTATGCACTAATTGCAGGGAGTATTCACTGGAGACGATAGAGCATCTCTTGGAGGGCTCCTACCCAGTCAAGCTGCGCTCAGACAACAAGAAACCATCATCTAGCATGTTTAATATCTGAATAAAAAATATTTTATAAAACCATTTCAAGTATAACTGGGTTATCGAGATCATATCACCCAAAATTAAAAAATAATAAAATAAATATATATTACAGAACCTACATGACGTCATGTCTGAGTTCATTTCATGGCACTGTTCAATGCTACAGTTTGGACTTTGGATGAAAATGAAAGCTTTTCTGATGCTTGTCAGGACCAAATATTTGGTGATCCCTCTATTTATATATCAAATTTAAAAGTTAAGATGAAAAAAAGTACTTGTATCGATGTCGAGTATTTTTTCTAATTTAGATTTTTAAAGATTAGAAATTATTGTTTATATAACTCATAATTTCTATTTTAATATTATAATTAAATACATATATGATTTATATACAAAAAATCACGAAGCCTGATTTTAAATTAATTTGATGTTAAATAATAACATTACAAATAGATTAATATAAAAAATATAAAAATTCCACCCGAGTGCATGCATCCGTTCTTTAACATTACATATGTCACTGTTCACTGACAATTTGTTCTGGTGCTTCGCGTGTGCATGTGTTCTTTTTTTTTTAACACAGAGATGTTTTTTTTCTAATTTTTATGGTGGGAATAACAAAGTAAAGGTAAGCGGTTGTTGCACGCGCGCGCAACATGGACGCGCGCGAGTTCGAGACGCTCAGATAGCAACCTGTTTAGTTTTTCATTTTAATTTACACCCAATTCTTGGCGTGAGAGTGAGAGTAACGTGAAATTAATGTTTTTAATTTCTTTCTTTATTTCATTTTTTGTTTTCTATTCCTATTATTTATTTTATTTATTCAGTCAGATTAATTTTTTTTACCTAGTAACTTTAATGTTTTTTCTCTTCATTTTATTTCTTTGTTTGATCTTTGGTTAACATTATATAAATTTTTTTAATCTTTCATTTTTTTTTTCGTTATTAATACAAGAACAACAACAACAACAACAACAATAACAATAAGAAGAAGAGGAATAAAAAGAAGAAGAATTATTTTTATTATTTTTCTTACTTACTTTTTTTAATTGTTTTTCAGGTTTTTCCCTCGAAATAATTTGATAATTTTTATTATTTTGAAAATAATAACAATAATAGTTTTTTCCTCGAAATAATTTTTTCTCAAAATAATTTGATAATTTTCAGGCTTCGATGTTGCTATTTTTATAATATGGTGTGGTGATCTGTTTTTTTATATTTAATTTTGCATATATAAATATTATATATTAATTTTGGATTGGCAAATCCTATTTGTTCCTTTAATCCAAACAATTATAAAAATTGGTCATTCAGCCCACATCATAATGCGGTATATTTTTAAAATTTTCAAGTCAAATGATTTTCTTAAAAAAATGCTTTCCCCTTGCATTTGTTTTTTTTATATCCGCCTTCCTTTTTTTTCTTTTAATAAACGAGGACCTTTTTTCATATTTTCTGAATTTCTTTATAACTGAGGTGTCCAACTCTGTTTTTTTTTTTATCGTGTTTTTTTTTTGTGTTTTTTCAACCAAGGTATCCGCGACAACAAATTTGTAATAAATCATTTTATTTTCTTAGCAAATTTCCAGACGAAATTTACCAAAAATATTTTAGTGATGACAACATTCAATTACTTTTTCATGGAGAAAAATTGTTTTTAATAGATTTTACCAGTGATAATTTTACTAATTAAATATTAAAATAATCAAATACAAAATATATAATATCTATCAATTTTCTATATATATATATATATAAAAAAACCAGCGCATTCGTTAATTACGAAAAGGAGACACGCGTCCGTGCAAGGGGGGTTTTCAAAAGCTTTATTTTTATTTTATTTTATTTTACGTCTATCATGCATGGAGTAAATTGTTTTCTCTCTCTCTCTCGATTGTAATAAATTAATAAGAAGGATCCAAGTGGCCAACCGTGTCGTCTTGATTAGCGCAAAAGAACATACTGCCACGCACGCATGCCATCATTTCCAGGTGCCCACTGGCCACTGTCCAGTCAGCTCCCCCGAACCAAGATCTTTGACCATTTACCGGTCACTCTCTTTACCCGGTCAGATGAACAGCACCACCACCGGTTATAAATCCTAACAACAACGCTACACCAACAAATTTAGTAACAGTTTATTAAAGCGTTATAGAAAAAAAATTAAAAATGTTTGTTTTTATTTTTTATATCATGTGTTAATATTAAAAAAATATTTTTATATATTTTTGAATAAAAAATATATATTTTAAAAATAACCTTAATTAAATTCTCAAATAAATATTTAATCATTTAAAATTTAAATTATCTTTTTTAAAAATAACTGGTAAATATTTTACAAAACAACCATTAATTATTTTTCATAAATCTAATTAATGATTAAAAGCCCACATTTACTATTATTTTCCAAAATATTTTTTATTTCAAAATATATTAAAATAATATATTTATTTATTTTTAATTTTATTTTCAACATAGCACATCAAACAATTTAGAAACACAAAAATAATAATTTAATTGGTATAAACAAGCATTTTTTTCCATCTGATTAAACTTCATTATATGCTAAGTGTATTTTGTAAACCAAGATAAACGAGTAAAATCTCGATTATCCCAGATTTTTATAAATGATATACGTTATGACTCGAACTTGAAATCTACTATGCAAATGATAAACACTATGATATCACGTAATGTGTGGTTAAAATTATTTTTGAAATTGATTTCAAGTAAAAAAATAAATCCAAGAACACAATCTCAAACCACCCTTAATTAAAAAAAAATCATAGAAAAAACATATAAATAATTACCTGTTTGACATCACGATGAAATTTAAAATATGAACACTTCAGTGGCCCATTAAAATTCACCGGAAAAACAAAAACGGGTAACGAATTAAGGTGAAGCTCAAGGTTGATGATGCTCGGAGCAGACCGAAACCTAATTTCTTTATCAATTTGATGGTGGTGTTCATAAAGAAGCCTGGAGATTCGTCCTGCAGTGCTTGAAACGAAACAGTGACTGTCAGCGGCGCCGCGCCCAGCAAATTGGACACCAGCAATACGAGGTTGAAAGATATATATAGACACTGTACAGGGAAATCCAAACGGCGGACGGGATGCCTGGAGAGCTGAACGGACGTGGAAGATATCAGGGGTCCCACGTGTCGAAACCCCAAGGAAGGAGAGAAAATTACAGAGCATGACGATTCACGCAGATGGATCGGTGTATGACAGGTAGCTTTCAAAATGGGTACAGAGAAAAAGGTGGGACGTTGATGGGAGCTTTTGCTCGCGACAAGAAAGAAATGAAAAACAGAGCTCTGCTAAAGCATGGCCAGGCATTCAGCGCAGACGACGATGAAGGTTTACAGATTTTTTCAATTATTTATTTATTTTTTGCTACACATTTTTTTTTATCGTCGAGTTTTTTATTAAAAAGATGTTTTAATAAGCTAAAAAGGAAAACAAGAAATTAATCAGACGTTGGTCTAAAATAATCTACGATTGCACTGAGTGAATAAAAATATTCATCAAATTGTCGATTAAAGAATGAAAATATTCTCCAAATAATCGACTCCATACAAGAAAAGTAAGAAAAGTGATTAAAAGCAAACCTCTTCAACATTTTCAACATTCACGCCGAAACCCTTGGATGTCCAAAAACTAATTAACAAATACTATAATAATTATTTGGGTTTTATAAATTTTAAATAAGAATAAAATTTAGCTTAGCTATGGTAATTTAGCGCCGAGTCAGGCACGCACGGCTTCAGCTTTCAATCTCAAGGGGTTTGGCCTTTCAGTTTCAGGGCTATTTGTGTCAGCGCGTGGTGATGGATGGGATGCGGGTCGAGGTCAAAACACTCTAAAGCCACTAGTACTGCCACGTATACAAGCACTTATCCCGTTTTCTTTTAGTATTTCTTTTATGGATAATTATACATTTTATCTTACTGAATATCATCTGACATAAGAAATATATAAATAAGTCAATTATTGTATAAACCGTGAGTTGAAAAATAAAGTATAAAAGTTGTATCAAATCAATACAAGAATTAAAATACAAATAGCAATATCAACACCATGGAAATAATTACGTGTTAAGTAGTCCAATGTGTCAAGCTAGGGCAACCTGTTTTTTGATTAAAAAAATATTAAAAAAATATTTTTATTTTATTATTTAAAATTATTTCTTACGTTAAAATAATCTAAAATACTATTATTATTTTAATTTTAAAATAAAATAAAATAATTCAAAAATATTTTTAAAACACAAAATCAACTAAAAGCAAAAGCTCAACTCCATTTTATATCTTCCCCTCCCCCACAATATTTACCTCTTATGAATACATATATAAAAGGTATCTATTCATCATTAAATACTATACGAAAATGAATTAAAAGTATCAAAAAGAATCATTCTCTCAAACTCTAGTCATCGCTTTGCCAACCTCGAGCATTTTAAAATTCCCATTTGTTTAAAAAATAAAACAATAATTTTGAAGTCTTTTGGAACATCATCGAAAAAGGCTACAACCTTGAAACAACAAACATCCTTAAAATAATAAGAAGATAAAATAAAAACAATTTCGAGTGAGTACGAACAGCGCCCTTTAGCATAAACGGGAAAGGCAGTGCTAAAGCGAGCCAGGGTGAAACGAAAATGACAGGAGCACATGAAACGGCAACGGTAGAAGAGCGTGACGTACACGCACACAATACAAGTGAATGGCAGCCATCTGCAGCGAAAGAACTGAACCGCTGATGAAGGCGGCTTCCTTTTATCCACTGGTTTTCCCCTCTTTCCTTGGAACGTTCAACGTGAATTTTAAACCCCACGTATCGAAGAAAATGAAATATAAAACTGCCTTTTCCAATGTAAATATCCATTAATTTCATTATAACATTGTTATTCTATTCTTAATTATAGATAAAAAATATAAAAAAATCATCACCCAGTCATGGAAATCTAAAAAACCTCATGCATATGCGACGACACTATAATTTAGAACTAAAATTTTCGTAACCAGCTACAGAAAAGAGAGATTCAAGAACGAAAAACGAGCTTCTACTACAATAATACAATTTCCTTAGTTTGTTTTTTTGTTTACTGATACAGTGGAGTAGAGGGAGAGAGTAAATGGAGGCGATGGCGGTCAGGTCAGCTAGCTAGACTGAGGGAGGAGGACAGATAGAGGCTTTATAGGCTCGGGTAAGTGACAGTGGGTTTTTATATGTAAGTGAGCGGGAGGCTCGGTGCTCAACAAGCGCACCTCATTGGGCGGTGCAGCAGCTTATGCTGTTTTTGGCAGTTGTCCAGTGATGGACACAGCGTTAGTTTTGCAGTAATATATGATTATCTATATGATACTCTCATATCGTCTAGCTGCTGCCACTGCTACTTACTGTCTTTGTCATCATCACCTCCATCGCCGCCGTTTCGGCTGACGCTGCCACAGCACTTGAGCTGGTTCTCTCCTTCTCGGTCAGTGTTGCCACATAATTCGTTGCAAATCTTGAGGCTATCTTCTACGCTGCTACTTTCAATCTCGCTGTGGGCGGCGCATGTGATAGGACGACCACGAACAGCATCGATGGGCTGTTGGAGTTGCTTGAGGCCAATAATGGGGAGAGGCTCCGTCTGTTGCCTCCCGTCTCGAGGCGGAGAAAAAACAACTGGGAGATAGTGGTCCATCTCGCATGGGAACTTTGAGTTCTTAAAGTGCTCCTTCAACGCTTCCAATCCCTGCATCATTTGTTGCACGAGCAGTTCTATTTTCTTCAAACTCAGAAAGAAATAATACAAACTTCAGAATTGCTCACGCCCGGGGTGGTGAAAGAGAAGAAAAGGGAAATACCTGAACTCTAGCGTATGTGACGGCGCAGATTTTTCGAGAGTTGAAGACCTCCCAGTGTTGATCATGGAAGGCCTTGTAGAGCCTCCATGCTGCCGGTGGGGACGTCATGTTCACGAACCCATATCCCACATTGCATTTGTTACTGTTTAATTTTCAGACCAGAAAATATTCAGCAATGTACAGCACTCGATTCTTAACTACGTACATGGAAATTCAATCCTCTGAATATTTGTTTCAACTTATATGCCAAAGAAACCTAACCTCGCAGAATTCAAAAAAAGGAAATAAATGGAAGGACGAAGAAGAAGAAAGAGGGAATCACTTGAAATCAATGGGTAGATATAAAAAATCATAAGAAGACAAGGGCTGGTCGTCCCCATCAGCAATCTGCTCGTTGCAGTGAATGCAGTGATTGTCCAGCATATTCAACAACAGCTTCTGACTGCAATTATTCATTAATAAGAAGCATTAATGGATCACCTCAACACATACTCTTCTTAATTAACAGCAGATCTTAGTAAGAACATCTCTCGGGTCTCATATTAAAAAAAGTTGTGCGGCGTTATTAGTTTATTGATTAGTTCAATTAAGAGGGAATAATAATGGCGGTAGCTGAAGAGAAAAACCACCTGTACTTGTTGGGTATGTTCTTGATCATTACAGTGGTTCTGGAATCGCTACCACTGGTTTCCACCATGGAATCATCGCTTATAAGAAAACGATTATCAAACTTCCTCGCTTGTCTTGTTCCCTTCCATGACTTTGCACTCTTCTGTTGCTGCTTTGTTGCTGTGAAGGACTGGCTGTTCTGGCTCTTTTTTGAGCTTTTCTTTGGAGGCCCATGAGCGGTAACCTTATCGACGATTCCATCTCCAGCCGCACCGCCACCCAATGACAAGCACCCCGATGAAGCAGCTTCATTTGAAGCCTCGTTAGGGTTTCCTACGCCAGGATTGCCAGACGGTTTCTTTCCAGCCGAGGAAATAGTTTCAGGCAGAAATGAACGGGGGGAGATATTCGGAGACGAGCAGCCGGAGGAGAATCTATGGAGCAATGGTGGTGATGGTGGAGAGGCGTAAGTTGAAATTTTGGAACGGTTAAGGCTTGCTGTGGAGTTGAGGCAAGGAGTGGAGATGGGGGAGTTTTTGGAAGTGCTGGCGCTAGCATTGAAAAACTTCTTTCCATACCCACCAGGACGACTGAATTCAATGTCAACTTGCTTTCCGTAAATTTCCTTTCCGTTCATCTCTCTAAGTGCTATGGCTGCATCTCTTACATCATAGAACTCCACAAACTTTTGGTGCCTCTTCAATGGTGTCTCTCTCAATTCCTTCACAGCACCTGCCCGATGAGAAATTTTAATGAAAATAAAAAATAAAAACAGTTAGATAGCAGAAAAATAGTCCACGAAAGTTAGGACCAAACAGCCTTGAACTAACAAGACCAAAACCTCCAGAAAACCCCTCGGAAGAAGACAAATAGTTTACCGAAAGCTTGGAAAATTTCTTTGAGACATCTAGTAGAAACATTGGGGTCCAAATTGAAGACCACAAGAGTCCCTTGGTTTTGCCCGTCAGGCACCGCTTTACACGACGGAAGAATAAACTGAGCCCAAACCACACAACCCGCAATCAAACCGCGTGCCGGTGGTGGTGGTGCAATATTCATGCTCAAGCTCTCACGGTTTTGAATAAAGAGATTCCTTAGCCTGGCTTGATGCTGCATGTGCTGCTCTCGTATCTCCCTCAAGGCTCTCTCCGCATGTCTTAGATCGTAGAAATGAACGGTCACCATCCCGTCACCTAGTCTTTCCATCTGGACCCCTCTAACTTCTCCAAAAACCTCCAATTCTCTCCTCACCAATGTCTCACTCACTTCGGTCGGCACTAAACTCAGCACCAGACTACGAGTTGGCGCGCCAGTAGGAGGAAGAGGGAGAGAAGGACCCACGCTATCGTACACCGGAGGCACATGATGATCGTACTGGGTGAAACCTACAAAGTCACAGAACGGCAACGCTTGAGGGGTGTAGGGGTAGTAGACTTGGTGCAGTAGCTGCGATGGTGGCGGCGGCGGCGGCACTAATGGAGCTAATTCTTGAGTGAAATCTTGAAGATTATTATGCCTAGGTCGGAACTCTTGAGCTCTAGGGTCTAGGTTTCCCGGAAACCGGACAAAACCGGTTTCTTCCATGGAGGTTTCCGATGTTTCAAAACCGGTTGGCACAAGGAAAAGAACGGGAAAGAATGGTTTCCGGCGTCGCAGGAGCTATAAAGACAAGGGGAAGTTCACTGGAAACAGTACGTACGTTCTCTCTCTAGTCTGTTTTGTCTCTCTAAAGTCTTTGAAATAAAGAAGGCCAGCAAAGTTCCCCTTCTCTCTCCTCTACGGAGGTGTTAAAAATGTCCTTTGCCAGCTTTTTGCGTAATGACGGTAACGCCCTCGTACCCTCCCGTGTTAGGGGCTCCCCTGTTCGTAATGATTTGGGGTCATGAATGGATATCTCTTAACTGATATGATTTTTATGGGGTACACAGTATAATATTTGCATGCCAATGAGTTTGGGCCGTACACGTGGCAGACGAGAGGAATTGGTGTATGATCAGCAGGGACAATCAAACCATCCATGACGATGAGAATGCAGTGTATGAGCGTTTGGCCTGCCAGCACAAATTCTATTTATCGACAGTTTGCTATGATTGTTTTTTATTATATCAAAATATATTTTTATTTTATTTTTTAAAATATTTTTAATACAATTAAATAAAAACATTAAATTACAAATAAAAAAATTAAAAACATTTTTTTTAAAAAAAAGTATCAATCATCCTCTTGACTAGTAAAAACTTTCGAATTGTTTTAAAAAAATGCCGTGTTACAAATAAATTCTAAAAAAGATATTTTTAAGAAAGTTGATGCCTTGAATTAATGATCAAAGAAGCATCTTATTTTCTTTAATTTTTTTTTATACTCAGGTTCTGAAGCTATTATTTTAAGAATAAATCAACGAATATTCTAAATAAATCGGCGCAAAAGTCTGTTGAAAATAATAATTAATTTTAAGTTACATGTTTATATATATATATAATATAATGGAATAATAAAAACAATGGAAGGGATAATGATAGCGAGGTGTGATGCATTGAGATGGTTGTACTTCTTGTTGTTGTGTTTCTTACTGCTCGCTCTGTGTACGGCCCTTTTAATTTTTCTGTTTGTCTCCTCGATTCTCCTCTCTTTTTTTCCTGCTAATTAATTAATAGCACAAGGCCTTGCGTTTTCAAATATCATATACAGACAACTAGGATTCTATTTATCATTATATTTTTGAAAAAAATAAAATATATTTTTTTAATTTTAATTTTAAATTAACTATATATATATATATTTATATATATTGTTCTAATAAGCTGATATCAAATATAATTTTTTAAAATAAAAAAGCATTACTATGATATTATTATGAAAGAAAAACACTTTAAAAATAAAATTAACCACGCTATTAAACTCTCAAAGTACAAGAAGAGATCTCAACATGCAGTGTTTTTAAGATTATTTTTAAAAATATTTTTATGTTTAAAAATGTATTAAAATGATATTTATTTTGTTTTAAAAAAAACAATTTGACATGAACACATGAAATTGATCTAAAAACACATACAAAAAATTGATTTTATTTTTATTTTTTTCAAAAACATTTTGAAACACAACCAAACAAACAGGGTCTAAGAATATTCAATTTAGTTTAAAATTAATCAAGAAAGCTTTTGAGAGATTGCATCTGCCAATAAAACTCGTGATAATTAATTTAAAAAACATTGCTATTTATATTTGAAAATATTCCATATATCCTATATGTAACGGTAAAATTCTTAATAATCCAGAATTTTTCTTTTGTGCTAAAGATCATTATGTTTTTTTTTTCTTGCCAATTCTGCTGTTTTCCTATGTTTTAGTTAATTTCCCTTGTTCGTTTCATAACCTGCCTTCGTAAATGGATTCAAAGTTCCATCGAATCTAATATAATTTTTACAGGAATTTCTTCCGGCCCATGTAATTGAATCCAAGTAATTAGCTTGGCAAATTTTCTAATTAATGTTTTGTTTATATGGTTTGTTTCGGAAGGCGGTTACGCTAGCTTTTCAAAATACTTTTCGTGCTCAAATACATTAAAATGATATTTTTTTTATTTTTTAAAAATTATTTTTGATATTAGAACATCAAATGATCTAAAACACTAAAATATATTCATTTGAAATGGAAAAAAAAATTGCGACGGGCTCTTGAATAGAACTAGATTATTTTTTTAATATTGATAGCTTTTCAAAATACTTTTCGTGCCGAAATACATCAAAATGATATATTTATTTATTTTTTAAAAATTATTTTTGACATCAGCTCATCGAATGATCTAAAAATACCAAAATATATTCATTTGAAATGGAAAAATTTTTTGCCACGGGCTCTTAAATAGAACTAGATTATGGAACAACATTTTTTTTAATATTGATAGGATAACATATTAGTTGATAATTTTTAAGAGAGTTTTGTGAAGTTGTGTATCGGATCGACCCAATTTAACTTATCGTATACTGCTTGAATCATGAGAACTTGATAAATATATAAAAATTAAATCACAATAAATTATGAGTAAAAATCGAGTTAAATGATAAAATTAATTATTATATTAAAAAACTACTTGATGAACGCTTTGTCTATGAGAGGGTTCTGGATCGGCCATGAATTTATAATTCTAAAATAACTCGTTCATTAGTATTATGGTTACTGTAAAATATGATGACGTGTATGTAAGAGGCTGGATAATAAAATTAAATATGTACGTGAAAAATATGTCACCCTCAATAAATCTTATCTAATATAGTCTTTAGCCATAGAAATTGTTTGTGAAAACACCTTGATGATGTATTGTTAGAACAAAGTTGATTGAATTTTTTTTATTTTTTTAATTTGTGAATATTCAAAATAATTTTTAAAAAATATTATTTTAATATATTTTCAAGTAAAAATATATTTTAAAAAAATATTATTACCATGTTCACGAACAATAACTTGAAATGAGATTCATATGGTTAGTTTCAAACTTCAAAACTTTGCTGGTATAAACAAATTTAACACTCTCACTCCATCTGTTCAGCCCTAGTTTTTTTTTCTTTTTTTTTTCTTTTTTCTTTTTCATGCCCCTTGAAGAATATCTTCAAACCATGTATAAATTATTAGAGAATTCCCATCATACCATGAGACATCTCAACATCATTAAAAGAATTCAATTTAGTTGAAAATTAATTAAGAAAGTTTTCGAGGGATTGGATTTTACAATAACATTTCACCATGCTTGGTGATAATTTATTAAAATTATTGTTTTTATTATTAATATTTGAAAATAATCATGAAATTAGAATATAATGCATATTGGGTGACAATTTTTTAAGTATCGATATAAAAACATATGAGATGTTATTCAAAAAAAAATATTGAGAAGCGATATATTAGATCAACTCAGTTAACTTATCAAATATACAACTTGAGTAATAAGACCGTGATAACCGTGTAGAACTTGAATCAAAATAAAATAGGAAGGTCAATTTTTAATCAATATCATGTTAAATGATGAAATTAGAAAAATATTAAATTGAAAAATGACAAAAAAGATACCTAAGTGAACCTGGGTGTCATAGCGCGTTGAGATTTGAATGAGGGATTTTCCTCCTTGAGAGGGTTTTGAATAAACCATAAAATTATGATTTAAAGGAGTCAACACCAAATATCATGGTCGTTATAAAACCTGATATTCTGCAAGAGTATGAATAATAAAACTAGTTGTGTATGGAAAAAAACATATCACCCCAAGGATAGCTCACTTATGATATGTTGCATAGTTGATTGATTATGTTTTTAAGTAATATTTATATTCGGTGGTCTATTTAAGGTTTAATGTAGATTTTGCTTTACGAGGAATTCATTATCTAATTGGGCTATGTTCTAACCATTCCAAGACTCAAAATTTATCATCACACCTATTTCTATTTTGTATCTTTAATAGATGAAAATACACTCCGCAATATAATTTTATACCCCCAAAATAATAAAATTTATAGCTATTTTCTAACATGTATTTTTTATTCATTCATTTAATTTAATATCACTACCAAGCATTACATTGTAAAATTCATACCCCGATTATTAGCTAAACATATCAATGTTTTTGGTATTTATAAAATTCTAGTCAAATCTTAATGGATAATTATAAACTAGCCATGATATCTATTTTTGTATTAAAAAAATATGAAAAAAATGCAATTTGATTTATTTTAAAATAAACATGTTTAAAAAACTTTTAGAATTTGGATGTTTGCATAAAAAAATAATTTTTTAATATTTTTGAAATAAGATAATCTTTTGATTTTTTTCACATAAAAACATTTATTTTTAATACTGACTCAATATTTTACAGTGTAAGTCTATATTATGATACTAATAGAGATTGGTTAAAAGATACACAAATATCCAAAAAATAATTTTAAAATGATCTTTCAATTTTATAATAACTCTTTAGAAATTATCCAAGGTTTGTTTGGATAAACACACAAATATGAGACAAAATAAGGATGAACAAAGGGTAGTTACGTGTCTTTGCCAAACACGTCTTTATCTGAAGGTCACATATATGAAAAGTTCCTCAAGGTTGTTTTTGGAAAACAAGTATTATGGACCCAGAAAAAATATATTTTTTAAAATCTATCAAGTTGTTGCGAGAAGTGTAACTTAAAATCATACAAAGAGAAAAATTATTATTCATATCAAAATGCATTGATCTAATATCACAAATTTTGTTTTTAAAATTATACATAGAAAAAGACATATACCAATGAGTTAATTTTCTGTTTTAGGTTGATTTTTTGTTTTTTGAAATGACCATTTTGTTTTTTTAGGTCAAATTTTGTCTTTTTTTCTCCATTTTTTCAATTAAAGCTTCTTTAAAAAAATATTTATTCTCTCCTTTTTATTTTGTTTAGGAAAATGAACTGCATGCCCTAACTAGGCCCATTCATGCCCCTGTAAAAGTTTATGGGGAGGAGAGAATGAACAGTAACTTGTTTCCAGTCAAGTGAAAAGAAAGGTTTTTTTTTTTGCTTCATTGTTATAGGAAAACGAAGCTCGCCCATCAAGTTACATATGCCAAAAGAAGGTACTATGCAACAGTGCAAGGGTTGCTATCCTGTCTCCTCGTTCTTCATAATCCATGGAAGCTGTTTTCGAACTCGAAAACTCTACAAATCATTAAAAGTGATTCAACACTGGTACCTGTTTTTCTTTTCTAGCTCAAAAATATACTGCTCGGGACCAACATGATCCCTAAATGATTGGGTAAAGTTTTGTGGATGCGTAGGAATTGAATGTTATTTACAAAGAGCATGTCAGGAAAGACAAAGGCAACAGGGGACCATCTCATTTGCTCCCCCGGTTAC
Source organism: Salix exigua (assembly GCA_032356905.1). NCBI lineage: Eukaryota > Viridiplantae > Streptophyta > Magnoliopsida > Malpighiales > Salicaceae > Salix > Salix exigua. The sequence goes on along the minus strand of CM063597.1, from coordinate 1,361,589 downwards.
CAGGAATGCTGCCGCCACCTCCATCGCCGCCTCCACTGCTTTTGGTCTAGAAAGTGTGCTTGCCCTATCATCCCACGGTGGCTGCTGCTGCAATTATTGCTCTCTTTTGTTTATTTAATCCAACTGAGCTTTCAACAGGGAGAACCCAGTTCAATCTTGGGACATGGGTGCGTAATGCGGACCCTGTCGTGTCCTCTGCTACTGTGGCGAATCGTGTTGCTGTGTCGACATGTCCGAGGAGAGTGCCTAGTGCTCTTATAAATGTAGTATTTATTATGGCCTGAGATTCTAGGAAGCTGTATATATTGACACTAACACCGCCATCAAGAATGTTCAAACATATAAATATTCTTCGGTGAGGCGGCCAATGTTTGGGTAAAAATAGCTTCTCGACTTCCCAGATCTCCTTCTGCTACTGCTGTTATTTTATTACCCTGGTTCCCATGGTTTCATTTAGGGTTTTGTTTGTTTATGTGTCTGGCTCTATGTTTTGCAATAACTGCATTATAGTTTTGCATAAATTCAACTAAAAAACTATTATAAGATCTTGAATAGAAACAGATTGTAATTTATAAGTTTTTCAGACCACAAATGCAAAAACTATTACAATATTATCAAATACATCGTTTGTTTGCGAGGTGAAGAGACTCCCTTGGTTCATGACCAGACAGCCTACTACTATCTTTTGTTTTGAACTTCCTGTCAGGTGCCCCATGCTGGGACTGGAAGTTTAAGAGCAAGCCTTGCGATTGCTGAGGGCTTTTCCTGGACCCATTTACCCGCAATACTATAAATTAATAAAATGTGGCAATGATTCTGAAAAAAATCAATTCCCCCTATAGCAACCTGTTCTGGATGTGAAGCCCGGGAGCTGAGAATGGTAAATGATAAGTTCCGACTGAGTAAAGAGCACAGCGTGACTCTTTTCCTTTGTAATTTTTAAAAAATAAAAAAAATATTTTAATATATTTTCGAATGAAAAACACTTTAAAAAATAAATTTAATGTTCCAAACACTTTATCCGACCCGATGTGAAGAAAGATTGGAATCAAGGTCCATAGATTACAAGAGAGGGAAAATGCGGTCACATGCAGTGTAGGACCCAAAAAAACTCATCTGCGCAATTTTGCATTGAAGATTTACAAATAGTTGGTAGAGAAGAACCCTTTGAATGGTATTGTAACACACAAGGTTAATGAGGTGCAACTTTTACAGTGGACAATCCTTCTTTGAGCTTACTGAAGTAAGATTTATACCTCTGTGCTAAACCAAACATGCCTAGAGTGCCCCCTGTGTGAAGCATCACCACTTGCGCACCCCCTTCCATTTCTTCCCTGCTAAGCTGTGTTGCCATTTCCCAGGCAGCCAAAGTATACACTGGATCCACTAGAATACCAGTCTGCTGTGCGATATGTTGGCATGTCTGTATTTCTCCTTCCAAAATATTGCCAAATCTGACAGAAAGAGGGGAGGAGAGAGAGAGAGTTGTCTCAAGTTGTTATTAGTCAAAACAGATAATTCCAGTTAAAATATATCCTGAGTAGATTTTAAACTGTATATGCCCATGGCATCACAAATAAAGACTCGATTCTCAGCCTCCTTATATAATACTTCCCCTCGGGAGACATTTATAACCCTTTCGAAATGTTCTTAAACAAAGAATTGTGAAGAAGGCTACACTGCATGCAATGATCCCACGATTCATAAGTAGGTTACAGTGAATAGCTGTGCAATTGTTACGTGCAGCTCCTAAACAATGCTGCCACTTTACAGATTTCGTGAAACTAGCAGTATACCATCAAGGAGGCTGAGTGATGAATACACTGAAACGAATAAAAAAAAGGGCTTGATCTTTTCTGACTAAATGGTCCAGTGATAATTACACAGTAAATATCATACAACCCAAGTCAATTTGTTTTTAATACGTTCTCTTTATCTCATAGGTTCTCCCCCACATTGCATAAGAAACTTCATAGACCAATTCTTCTACTTCTAGATTAAAAAAAAATGCCAGTTCTCTCTTTATTTCGCTGCTCCTGAATTTTGTATGAACATTATAACTAGATTATTTTATTTTAGCATGTAAAACCTTATTATTACAATTCTGCCATATATAATTACTATTCAAAAGAAAATATCCTACCCTGAAAAATCATATCTTAAAGAACAATGTTCCGTGCTTCATGAAGGTTAAACACCTGGTTACGTAGATTTTAAGGACAGCAAAAAATGGAAAAATTAAGTTCGAAAGAGCAAAAAGATCAGCACATTACGCACTTTCTCTGATGGCAGCGCCCAACCCAATGAACAACCCCATCTACTTCATTTAAGCAATGGTCAGTAAGATGAAAACCAAATCTCGTCCTGAAATCGGAGATTAATTTTTGCTCTTGTTGTCTGTATGCATCAATTGTATCAGCCAACATGACTGCAGTTACCTCCCATGGGAGCCTGAGAGTTCACCAAAAATAGTTAAAGAGTGTTGACATTGCATGGTCAAATAAAAACTCAATCCCTGGGAGTGGGGTCAGTAACACAATCATTCAAATTTTTAGTCAGGTCAATTGAAGGCTCTAATATGAACTTACCCTAAACATTGGGCTCCAATTCCCAAACCAACGGCTGTTGTTCCAGTGCCAGCATCTACAACCACCTTTATCTGTCTCTCTTTTCCAAGTAAATGACTCTGGCACAGATACTGCACCAGGCGAATGACACCTATAAGAAAGAATCACATTAAATAAGCCATTGTTAGAAGCACTATCAACTGCATCAATGACAAGTTCCAACTAATAATATAGAAATAATAAAAAAGAGCGCATTCTTAATCAGAGGAAACCTATGCCCTCTTAAATCATTAAGCAAATGGATATGATGCACCATGTCAATCCTTTGTATGCAGCCTAGAGTAGCATAGAACAATCCAGAGACCATGAGGAAATTAGCAATGCTTAATGCAAAGATAAACATTTCAAAGTCACGCCAATCCATAAGATCCACAGACATTTTCTGGTGTTCATCAACTGCCAGTTAGTTCAAAAGTGCATAAAATAGGCCTCAGGTAAAACACTTTGAGATTCTTGGAGACAAGCATATCAATTTAACACCGTGCCTCATCTATTACAATATTAGGGCATTAGCAGAGAGTAACTCAGAATCCTCAACATGATACCCAGATATGAAGATCCCACGAGCCTGGGTAGTAGTGCCTCATTGGCATGATTACCAGGGATCTAGATTTCCATCCTGTCTTTGTGCTTACTCGCTAAAAGCTAACAATTACCCACCAAGAGAAAAGTATTTCTTAGCAAGCATGCCTTCACATACATATACAGAAATAGGATTTCCACCTTACCTAGTAAGGCTACAACATCCCCTGCCCCTTCGTTGATGATTACGATTTTTCTTGAATGGTTCCCGGTGTTTCCATGAGCATCTATGTGCCCAGAGCTTGAAGTACTAGACTGGTCTGATAAAGAAGACTCAAGGATGTCATTACAACATAAAATATGGCCAGTGTTGCTTGCCACCAAATCAGCATGGGTCTTCAACATAGTCATCCGACGGGAATAAATAGATCTAGGAACATAAGTAATATCTCCATATATTGATGAAATTAGGTTATAGCCAGTTAGGATTTCAGGCTGTTCTCCTCTCAGAAGCAAATGTGATTTTAGCCCTCTCTCAGCACATGAAACAGCTGTAAAATGCATATCTCACTAAGCCAAGCAAAATCTCATATTTTTTTGTTAGAAAGAGGAAATCCATAAAACTCAGGCAAGCGCCCTAGAGTCACTGCAGAATTACCTACCAACAGCTGCTGCGTGTGCACTTTGGCAGCCTCCACATGTAACCTAGAAAATTATCCCAGTAGAAAGTTAATTGGTCTTCAAAGTCCCTAAAATTGAAGAGAGAATGGCTTGATGAATCTACTGCATGCCATGATTGCCTAAAAATTACAGTGGATGTTTACGTGCATGAGCTGAGATCCCTTAAGGTTGAATCTAACAAGAACAAGCCAATCATTGACATGACTAAAATGCAAAACCCGAAACCAGCTGCTCCAGAAAAATGCAAAACTACGCACATAATTCACAATAAAGGGGAGAAATACAATTTCTAAAGCCAAAAAAGAGAAGCCCTGCATTATAGAATATAATCGCCATCCTATATCCTTAAGGAATGCAAGCTTACCACATCAGTCACGGAATAATCTACAAGGAGGGGGAGCAATGCATCTAGTTTTCTCGCTTTATTACCATTTACCAGCGGATGCAACAAATCATCCCTTACAACATAGAAGAAAGGATCTTCACTGCCCTTCTCCTTCAATTCATCACCAAAATATGGTTTGGTATTGTTCAAAAAGGACAAGTTACCAGATGGTCCATCCCTATGTCGTCCCTGCGATGGAGAAAGCTTTATTTGGTGAATTTCAGTATCTGGGACATGTAACATCCATCTTCTATTAAGCACCTTTGACATTAACTCTTCACCATTCAGTTTAACTTTAGGACGACCCTGAAAATGGATGGAGAAACATGATCTTATTAACACGCCTCTCAACGGTTTACTTTAGCAAGGGAAAAAAAGAAGCAACACCAGCCCTTGCCCAGAAAGAAACTTCAGGCTTTAACCACTAAATTTACTGGATTTTGTTTTGCATTCTTTCTAGAAAAAAAGAAGAATAAGCATGGAAGTACAGCATACAGTCACCAATCATTCCCTCTTCCCTTCTTCTTCTCCCCAGCCCATTACAAAATATACTGTAAGAGAAAATCTAAGCAGCAATGTAAAGTCTTTACTGGTTAATCACTTGGGCTGGCTATAAAATTTACAATTCATGGAAAAAGAAAGAAATCTTAAATGAGGGAAAGAGAAAAGGAACCTGAGAATGACTCGAAAACTGAGCCGAGCAAAGTCCGGTTTTCATGGCGTTGATTGTTCTTATACTGCTTATACCTTGTTGTTTCATTGCAGTGGCTGCTTGCCTGCCTCCAACTCTCAATCTCCTAACAATCTGCTCTCGTAGTCCTCCCTCAAGAAGAGAAGACAGGAACCAAAATTTTCTGGCTCATGTTATGCCAGGGGACTTGCCTATCTGTGGGCTTCAGTCGAATAAATAAAATACAATTCCCTCCTAATTTTACTCCCTCCAATTATTTTATTAATTCTGATATTACATGGACTAATTAATTGATTGCAATAAACAATAGGGACTAAGTTATATTTAACTCAGCTTCAGTCAAAAGGAGAGGTGAAAAATTCCGCCAAGATACGATGTCGTAAGATTCATCGACTCGAAAGCGTAGCTGACAAGCTGTGCATGGACTAATTTAAAACTATTTTTTTCCAAAACACAATCATACAAACAATCTCAATACCAACTTTTAATTTTACATTTTAAAAACACTTTTAAGAAACTTAAGAAAGTTTTTTCTTACTTTCAATTAATTTTTTTACTTTTCATGTTTTAAAACTATTTTAATTTTCTAACATCAATAGTAAATTTTAAAATAAAAAATTATTTTAATATTTTTTACCCTTCCCTAGAGAGCATTTATGACTGCAAATTTTGTTCGCCTTTCTCCAAGTGTTAACATCCTTCGAATCAAAACAGCATTTCAACTTCATGGATGGGAACGATTTCGGATAAAATTAAAAATGAAAAAAAAAACCTAAATAATTAATTTCCTCGAGCGCGGGTCCTTGTAAATGAGGTGATTTCCTAGGGTAAACATATACGAGAGGTACACCAATAACTTTCGGATTCTACGAAAAGCAGAACAAAAGCAACATTTAAATACCACAACTCTCGTTTTGAGTTCCCAGCTGGACAAAAATAAAACCCATGGAGAAAGGGAACCAAAATACAGCGATACGGCTTTGCTTACTCTTCTGCTAGACATGAAGGCGAGTCAGTGTTCTGACCAAATATATCTGGAATTCCATCCCACTCCTTTCTTTCTCTTGCGTCCCAGTACCCACCCATATAACAATAACATCCATCCTCGTCCCTCCGAAACCATCTTGGTTGCCACCCCCTTTCCTGCAGTTTCCTCGCCTGTTTCAGGGAGAAAACATATATTTTACTTGAGAAAAATAAAATAAAAGAAGAACATAGTCTTTTTGTTTTTTCCTGGTGAGTAGGAGTGAATGAATGACGCAAACACACTAGAGAACCATGAACAAAGCCAGAAACCCAGTGAATCTTAATGCGCCTTGATATCATCTAACCAATCAAGCACAGAAGAGGAATTAATATGACTAAAGTGAGCATAAGCTTCAAAAGGGGGTTCCATCACAAGATCTTATAGATGATTGGACAGCCAAAAGTCTGCACAAATGAATGTGAACTAAAAGGAAAAACAAATTCTCAAACTTCACAGCCATGACATTGTGTTTTGTTCAGCTTATGGCATCGCCTATTAAAGATGGGCAAGTAGGTACCTGTCTTTGTAGCTGCTCCAGTCTCAACTTCTCTGAATTAGCCGACTCATACTCCCCGTTTTCCAAGTGTCTCTGATCTGGTCTCAATCTTGAGTCAGTAGGAGGCAATTTTTCCAGCAAACCAGGAGTGAGTTCATTCAAAGATATTGCAAAAGGGGTGAGATTGTATCTCGTCTTGGTATCAGATTTGTCCCTTTCCCAGAGCAAGACAGCCTCCGACATTGGATCGTAACCCTTTGGCTTTGTAGTTGGATCCCCAAGCACATAGTACATTGCTTCGTCCCACTTCCCAACCAGCATTGCTACCTTCTCTCCTGTTCCATTATCTTGTACAAATCCATGGACCTACAGTAGAGAAAAGAAGTTATGTCACCTTTTAGAAATTTCTCATATTGCATCATTTAAACCATTTTTATGTTACTAAATGGGTACGCCTTATTTCACCCAATAGCACACTTGCACTTTGGACCTTGGGCCCAGGCTAAAACCCCTCGGAGCTTAAGAGAGCCTAGCAGCTTTAACAACATTAAAGTCGTTAATATTGATAGTATACTCTATCTCTATATCTTATAAGATTAATATAAATCTGCATTAAGAGAGAATACAATAGAATGCTTTGGACCAATGATCTATCTATCTATCTATCTAGAGAGAGAGAGAGAGAGGAGAGTATGATAATAGCTGCAACAACTCTAGCTCTGGGCTAGCCCAAAAGGAGCAGGTTGTTATCATATTCTCTCATGTTGTTTATAATATAAACAGATCATTAGATGCTTCCAATGTAGCACCCGCTAACTCTCATAAATTGGGACCCACGGATAGCCATCATGGTGGATCCCAATTTTATGTGAACGAGGAAGCCATGCACTAAGAGTACTTCTATGTATGTATGTATAATGCAGGCACGAGGAGGAAAAAAACTAACAGAGCCTCATGGAAACCATGAGTTAGGCAAAGCAAACCATATCCAACCTTTTAAGGAGAGAAAAGTGAGGATTCAAATGATACAAGTCTTCCACATCTCATGAGTGGATTAGAGAACCTTAAACACACCATTACAGAGCTAAGGTATGTTATTAAGCTGCTTCAAAGTACTTATTATTTGAGTTCTTAAAAACTGTCATTATTATTCGTCTAAATTTTTTCATCTTTATCTTTTCTGGCTAAATTTTCTGTTGCTCCATACATTTCATAAAGCATTCTGCCTAGTTTAACAGCAGCTAACAATCTATAGATAAATAATCTTCCAAAATGCCCTAGGATATACATTGATGGAAAGGTTGTTGATCTCTTTAACAAACAAGAACGGAAAATGATGAAATCACATGACTTTTTGCCCTTCCTCCACTTGATTTTTTTTTTCTCTTTATGGTTTTCTACAAATTAGGAGAAAGGGCAAGGAGGTCAAACATCTTTTAGTGCAAGGTGAACTTTTAATTTCAATATATTCATAATTTATTTTTTGGAACAAAAACTAAAGAGGGCAACCACCCCCCTGATTGTAAACATGGCTTTGCCACAAGTTGTATGAAAAATATACTAATTACCTGATGGGGATTTCGGTCTATGATGGACTGCTCCTTGAACTTGAGCTTGCAAGAGTATTTGCCACTGCCCTTGATGCGCATTGTTCCATAGTGGTCGCAATAAATTTTACCAAGTATAATGTTGTATATGGAGGTGGTGACCTTACTCCACTGAAAGGACTCACTGTCCTCAAACTGCAGGGTGAGGACACCAACAGGATCAAGCTGAATAGACCGCCCCCAAAACTTCCCTTTGAGATTGGAGTCAGCCCAGAACTTCCAGCCTCTTCCCTCACAGTGGCATGCAACTACCATAGGGTGGTGACTTACCTGAATAAAAGGCTAGTCAAACATCATATCAAGGATAAGGAGAAAACTAGGATTCACTTCTATTTAGATACCATTCAATATCAAAAGTAATTGTACATCTGGTTAGAGAATTAGTCACAATCAATTCAAAATATAAGTAATAAGAAAGCACATTACTTTTTCTGAGAAAAAACGAAGTCCTTTATCTGGATAGTCAGCCTCGTAGGTCTCCCCGAGGAGAGGGTTGAAGGGTTTGCACTGTCGACCTTCTGTTGAGGCATACCCAGATACAGCAAATGCTGCAATGTTCAGAATTCTCATCAAATCGTTCCCCTGCAACATGCAAAATCTCATTATGTATGTATAGATAAAAATGCTAACCCAACAACATCCTGGTCCAATATAAGAATCGCCATAAACTGTTCCCACACAAACCAAAGAATGGAAATATATAAAAACAACAAAATAGAGTTTTCAATAAACTTTCATTGACACAATATTAGTTTTCTACAAATATGTTCAAGGTCTGAACACCTCATTATCCATAACATGAAATAAAGGCCTTAAACAGGCTTATTGCAAACCAGGTAGTCCTCCAAAATCAAACAAACTGGTAGACAGGCAGGCAGAATGGCCTTAGTCCATTCCGAGTTCCTTAAATGGGGATCACAATCTCCAGGAACCCAAGAAACAGCTAGTGACCAAATTGAATCAGTGGTAGCAAACAAAACAAAGGAAAGAATTTGTTGATTAAAAAGGAAAAAAGTCTGTTACAGTCCACCAATGCTCGATCAACTAACTACCTGAACTAAAATGTAGCAACAAGCAGATCATGCTTTAAAACTGCTTTGTCACAAAAGAAAGCACAGCTGAGGACCTGACCTGCTTTCCCCATTCCAATGCTCGGTCAACCAAGTAAGAGTACTCCAGATCCTCAAAGCACTTCTGCAGTGAAGAGAGTGGTTCATTAAAATAAACAGGAAGACAAACTCCAGACAAGTCCTTCCCGATATTGTCCTTGATAATTGACCATAGTCCAACAGGCTTCTCTTTCTCCTTTGGTTCTGGCAAGTTATCTCTCCTTTTAACATATGGATATTGAACTTTCATGATCTCCTTCTCAACTTCAAGCAAACGATCAGGAAAAGGGTGGTCTTTATCATATATACCAGCATTTCCAATAGCTTCCCTACTCCGATAGGAAGCACTTCTTAAAGCATCTGCAGACAAAAAGTCATTTGTATCAAAGAATGTACCATCATCTTCATCTGATTCAACATCCCCTCCATCTTGACTTTCATTATCAGCATCAAAATCACTTGCACTGGCCTCTGACATGACAGAATAGAAATCTGTGACATGGAAAGAACATGAATATGAGAAAAATTTCAACACTAATACCAACAATAAGTCTCATCAGAAAGCTTAGAGCAAAGCAGGAATGACTTTCAAAAATCTCACAAAGTTTATCCTAAAGTTGAAATAGAGATGTCAAAGACTATAGTGAGGAAGGAGACATGTACCATTAAGTACAAAACTCCACCAACTATAACCGATACTGGTGGAGAACTTACAGGTGTGCTTGTCTATTTTGTTTCAATATGCCAAACTGGGACAAAAAATCGTGTTACAGAAGAACCAGGAAATTGATTAAAACTGTACTACATGTAGAATTCAGAAATGATCTACAAGGTTGACTTGCTCCATTATAATATCAACCAATGACTTTTTTCCTTATTTCCCTAACAGTGGTATGATTTAAGTATTTTCACACAAAAGGTTATGTAAACTCTTTAACCCATAAGGCCTGATAGGCGCTAGCACCAACACATCTATCAAAATATGGTAATAATAGAGATCTAAAAGCAAAACTAACCACTAAATCGTCTATTTGCTTGCCCACAATATGAATCGCGTTCCTTTGTTTCATCTACCACAGTAGTTTCCAGCTCTATTTTCTCTGTCTGCAAAACAATTTTAAGTATGAAAATTACTCCTCGATAAAGTTATTCATCACTGATCCAGGATCATATGCATGAGAGATTCTGCATGATTAAATATGATAGGAATAAAAATTCATAAAATGATCTCCATCAAAGAAACATCACAATTCATAGCAATTGTGAAATACATATTCATCAACATAAAACATAAAATGAAAAGCTTCTCTCTATTCCATGTCTCCGAAGTACCATGAATATTTTGTTTCCTTGTGCGCATATTGGAAATATGAAGCATTTAGGAACACTGTCATTCTCGTTTATTTGAGATTCCAATTGATGGTGTGGCTATATCATAGTTGAGATAGGAATTCTCCTCTTTGAAACCTAGAGTGGATCAATTGGTTCTTCATCAACCATGAAGTCGTTTTGACCAAGGAATCATGTATTTTGGAAGATTTGTTAATTGATTAGCTTAGTGTATTATGTGTGATTTTGGAAGCGAGGGGGGTTATAACTTTTGCATATTCCAGTAAAACATGGATAGTTTGGTACTTTACTTAATAGTCAGGAGGTCTAACTTTATGTTGAAATTTGCAGTCTTTTGGGGAGCCTTTATTTTGAGTAAAATTTTTTTTAGGATAGTAATCCACTCGTAATAGCTTTCAATTATTTCAACCACCACCATCCTCTCACCACCACCTTCACCACTACCACTGATATATTGGTGAATACATCTCTTCTACTGGTGTGAACATCTCAAATTCAATTGAAACAACGAAACCTATTTACTGCAATTCTTGAGTCAAATTCAAGGTGAATAATATATAATAACGTTTTTAAAATGAAAATGAGATGTCCAGCTTCATTCTCATAAAATTCTGGAATGTAAAAGTATGTTATACTCATGCTTGTATATATTCAAATTTATTATTGCACAGATCAAAGATGGTAAATAAAAGAACAAAAAGTACCTCTAATTGCCTCAATCTGTCCAGCAACATGATGTGTTTATGTTGCAGAGCCTTCAGCTTGTTTTGCATCTCAGAGAGTTCTGATAACATAATGGACTCACAATCTTCGATGACTGTCTCACCAACACTTTCCTGCACTAGCCGTGATCTTAACTTCTCAGTTGAAATGACAACATCTTCAGAAGTTGAAAAATCACCGCTTGTCAACGCTCTAGGGAAAAGATCTTTAGCGGCCTGCAGGGCCTCAACCCATGCAGTTCTATCTTCTCTCGTTACGCAACACAAGTGAAGAGTTTTTGTTCCGGTGAATATGCTGAGCCTCTTATCATCTGATTTGCTAGCTCGAACTGAAGAAACCTGCTTACAAATCAAGGTTAATGCCCATACGAGCTACCACAAAAGCATAGGAACATATTGGAAATAGGGGTCATAACACGTTATTACATGACTGCTGCCTCTGCATTGAATAACATCAATGAGAAGATAGATAAATGTATCATGTATCGTTAGAACATTAGAAGAAAATCAGTTTTTCACATCATGCACTCAACACTTCAAAGAGATAGAAGCTCGAGGAATATTAAAAGAAATGACAGTACATAACAGACACAAATCATTGAATTCGGGAGCACTTGACTTGAAAATCATTATCAGCATATCTAACCACCAGCACATAGTTTATCAGAAATTCCTTTAAATGAATTTCCTAATTATCCAAGCTGACATAAGGGACTATTAGTAGTGTTTGGCAAGACACAATAACATCAAACAAATCAACAGAAACAAACAAACAAATAATAAACATATTTCGTAATGATCCATACTCGCATTAACAACACAAAAAAGCAAGGAAAAGTCAACAAAAAGAAAAGGGATTTTCGTCTTCTTTTCTGCTATATATAATAAAAAAGCAACCTTCAAGTGAATTTCGCCGAATGGCTTGCACTGCCTGAGCCGATTATTAACACTGCCGCCATTACTACTACTACAACTCCAATTGACTTTTCTCATGTACCTCAAAGAACCTTCTCCGATAACCCTAACTCCCTTGTCTCTACCTGCTGGACTCGTCAAAATCTTATCAGGTCCATGAATCTTATAATAAGACAGCACTCCATCTGCAAGCATAAACCACCGAGACCTCCATCCCTTCCCATAATTCACCCATTTATACAGAATACCCGCTACACTCACGTCCCCATTCACACTATAAACCTTCGAGTCTTCGATTTCTTGATTTCCAATTGATGAAAACTTGTCGAAGTCGCGAGATGCCTGAGCTGAAAAACTCTGTTTTGAACTTTGATTTAGGGTTCTAAGTGAAGAATCAAGTCCTAATTGCGACTGACTCACCGATTTGGCCACAACCGGGTTTGCCCGATCCCGATCGATAGATACCGGAGCAATGCAGCAGAGAGGATTCATTTCTTCGGCCGAGCTCCGAATTGGTTCGGTTGGGATCGGATAGCAAATGCACGGACCCGATCGGAGCTCCCAGGCGTTAGCGAAACGAAACGTCTCGTAAATGACATAAGATCCAGGAGACAGAGTATAAATTGAAGAGGAGAGGGGCGGGTGCTATAAATTTATGAGGAGGAGGTAGCTAAGCTAGCCTGTAGGCTATATAATGCTAATCATGATAGTAAAAGAGGAGAGAGGGGAGGTGCAGTGCGCACACTGAATCCCATTTAAGGCGGTGATGATGCAGTGGTCAGTAGTGATGCAGGGGGGGAGAAGAGAGAGCAGTGTTGTAGTAACAGTGTAGTGTGGACTCGAAGCGTAGATTAAGCTAAATTGCGCGTTTTAATAATAATAATTAAAAAAAGGGAGGCGCATGATTTGATGACCTGATATGTGTTGATTATTTATTTATTTATTTTGAACTTTTGTTGTGTTGTTGTTTGTTGTACAGATTAGAGAGAGAGGAGAGGAGTGGGACCAGGTGGGTGGGGTCATAATGGTTGTGGAGAGACAGCTAATGTGCGCAGCTTGGGAATCGGGGTGTGATCGTTGAAGTGGTAGGGAAGAGTGTGTCCTTCGGCTGAGTGAGTGCCACACTTCCATGTATGGGCCCGGGCCCATTCTTCTCGAAACTCTGTGAAAATGACTTGGTTAACCCTAATTCTTGTTTTTATTAGTTTTGATTGATGCGTTTCAATTCCAAGGACAAGGGTGCTCGACCAGTCAAATTTTGACATGGCTGCGACGTCGTAATGCTACGAAAACTATGGCAGCTCTGCTAAATCACTACAATAGTTTTTTTTAATTTTTTTAATTTATAAATATATTAAAATAATATATTTTTTTTATTTTAAAAAATTATTCTTAATAGTGAAAAATGATACTTAGATTTGCTAGTTTTTTATACTATTTTTTATGGACTATTTTTTTTAGATTCATCCTTATATAAGTTTGGATCCATGTGGATTGACAATTGTATTTATTTTTATTTTTCTCCAGTGTCAAGTTGTGGATTTTCTTCTTCTCTTCTTTAAAATACATTAACAACGCTTAAGTATCATTTTTCAGATTATAAAAGATCTAGTCAGGCCGAAGAGCAGGCATTTTATCTGTTTTTTATATATTTTCCATATAAATATATAAAAGTAATAATTCTTAAATAAACAAGAGAACTCTTATAGTTCCTTGATGATCACAAGGATCTTTATGTTTGTATCTTTTGCGTCATAAAGATCTAGGGTCTGTTTGGGAGTGCGATTGCGGTGGTTTTTTAAAGTGCTTTTCGTGCCGAAATATATCAAAATATAATTTTATTTTTATTTTTAAATCATTTTTTATATTAGCACATCAAAATGATATAAAAACACCAAAATATATTCATTTAAAGTGCAAAAAAAATCAAATTTCGACGAATCGCCGATTGGATCGTAGAGCCAAACAGGCTACTAATAACAACTCGAGTACTATATATTTTCTTACTATAGATTTAAAAAATATTCCATCATCTCATATTTTACTACAGACTATTTGATTTATTGTTTATCATGATCATCAAACTTTCTTATAATTGATTGAAATTTGTTGATCGGTGATGAGATTAAAAGAAGGAGAAGTGGTGTGGAAGAGGCATTGAAATTAGGTGATCATATCAAAATTATCTAGTCCTTCTATTTTTATAAATTATAGCCATTTCATCCCTTAGTTTATTTGCAATTTAATTTTGATATAAAAAATCATTTTTATTGTTTCTAGTTCATCATTTAAGTGATGAGAGAGAGTGAGAGGTTGTTGGATTTTGATATTAGAAAGAAAAAAAATCAGCATTGCCACTAATTTTGACCATAAAAACAGTCAAATTTATTATCAATGAATTTCATTCGATAACAAAAAAGGATCTACTTTAGTTTTTTTTAACCTAAAATGTGTATAAACCATGTATAGGTCCAAGATAAAAATTTTTTTGCGGGTTTTAGCTCTTTTCAAGTCATTAATGAGTTTATTAATGTATTTAGTTTTTTTTATATGTTTGTGGGAAAACAATAAGTTGAAAATGAGTTTTTAGATAAGAAAAAAAAATATAGATTTTGATTTTCTAGCTATCACAATGGTTGGAATCTAGTAAAAGCAAACATTATGTTATATGACTTTTTAAAACAAAATGGATGGTCCATGAGCATACTTGTCCGACTTGCATTATATATATTTTTTATTTTTCTATTCAATTAATCTCATGTATGTGTATATGTTTTATTATCATTTGAAAAAGAAAAAGAAAAAGAAAGATAATATGTTTTATGTCTTAAGATATCCAAATCACACAGATTAGAATCTAAAGATTAAAACCTTGTTTGTCATTATATTTTAAAAATATTTCTATTATTTTATTTTAAATTAAATATTTTTTATATTTTAAAATTATTTTTATATGATGATGTCAAAAATATTTTTTAAAAATGAAAAAAATATTTTAATATATTTATAAATAAAAAATACAACTTTAGAAAGAAACACTAAATCTTTATTCTTTTTCCTCCTATCAAACGAATCTACACTAATTCAAAAATGATTGTTCTTTATTTTGCATTCTCTTCGTGCGCGATTCGATGTAGATTCCTCCTTTTCTTAGATCAAGGACTCAATTGCAATTTATCTAACAGTTTAGGTGCAACTCTGTACTCACCATGTCTTTTTTTGAACCAGTCTCTTTACCGTACATGTTGAAACTTTCCACCGTAGACGTCACGTCACATTCACACCACAAGACGGTGCCGCCACTCTTGTTTTAAGCTTTAAGATTCCCAAGGTCCCACAAAGGTCCCTCAAATGAAATAATCGACAGGTGATCGAAGATCAGGGGTGTTTCAGTCAACCTATTTTTTTTTTATAAAAAATATATATTTTAAATTATTTATAGATTGATATAAAAAATAATTTAAGAAAATAATAATATATTTTATTTTAAAAACAATTGTTATTACAATCCCAATACTAATATTTGTATTATATATATACATATTAATGGATTGATATTAGATATAAATTTAAAACTAATAAAAAAATATTATTTTAATATAATTCAAAATAAAAAAAATAGGGAGATTGTAGACCTTCAGCTCTTTGTTAATATTTTTTTCTTAACAAAAACAACCTTGTAGTTCAAAAATAAGCAATTAAATACATAAAATCTCAATTCTAGCCACATTAATTAAACAAGGATAATGATAGAGATGTTTAATTTTTTCACCAATATTATTTTATTAAATAATGTGACAATAGATAATCGATGATTCATTAATTAAAACATTCTTTGCATCATTTAATACAATAAAATCCGCAATTCATGATATGAAAACATTTCCCTCTAGCAAATATCATATCATCTACTGAAAAAGATTAAGTAAAAAAAATTAAGTATCTTGACTTTTTTTTATACGAGGAAAATATATTTATCAGTCTAAATTAACTAATTAAATTTTGATTATCTAAAACTCTTACAAGGAATATACGATTTGACTCGAACTCAAGATATTTTGTGTCATCACGCAACTTCTCTTGGAGACTCAAATACCTTAACATTGTCCATTAAATAATAATCTTAGTAATTTAAACCTATGAATACAAATTTCCATATAAAATTGATTTTAATTTTATTTTTTATTGAATCTAAAATGAACCATTAGAAAAATTCAAAAGAAAACCGCCACAAGTCAACTTAAAAACAAATGATGATGGTTTAGGACAGGGGCTAACACGGCAACAAACTGAAACCCCAAGGAGTAAATTGATCAGTTTAAAACTACAGGGCTGTGTTTGTCATAATGTGAAACAACAGGGACGTCAATACTCAAAATCTAACTTTCCTTAAAAACAAAAAAAAAATCCACAGCACAATAAGAGACAGAATAAAAGTCCTCGATGTTGTGTTGTTGCGTGAAAAGCTTGGACTGGATCGCCAAGAAAAGTATCCAGGACAGCAAAAAAGGAGACGAGGGAGACAAGACCTTCTCTCGACAATAATAATTAATAAAAGGATGAAGAAATTGATGAGGAGAAATCACCTTGCGTTGTTGAGTTCATTACCTTCTTGTTGTTGAAATGGAGACAACCTTTTTATTCACCAAATTACCATCGAGTGCCCGCCTTCACTTGGGATTCAAGTCTACCAGCTCATCATCGTTGTCACCGTCTTCTTCCTTTTTTTCGCGCTTACCATGACCTTCTCGCTTAAATTCTCTTTTGAATCCTCCTTGTTGATCCCTCTCTACCTTCACCACAATTCATTCTGTATCTGTCATGGACGCCACCTCTCGTCCTGCCGTCGTCATTGACAGCGGCTCTGGGTACCTGTCTCTTTCTTTGATTCCCGCAAGCTGTTTGATAAAATGTCTCATTTTTTTTAATTTATTAATTGTTTGTTATGCTGTTGTTTTGCAGGTATACTAAAATGGGATTTGCGGGAAATGTTGAGCCGTGTTTTATTTTACCATCAGTAGTAGCAGTAAACGAATCATTTTTAAATCAATCGCGAGCTCCTTCTTCGAAAGCAAATTGGCTTGCGCAACATAGTGCAGGGGTTATGGCCGATCTAGATTTCTTTATAGGAGACGAGGCGCTTGCAAAATCGAGATCCAGTAATACTTATAATCTTAGCTATCCAATCAAACATGGTCAAGTCGATAATTGGGATGCCATGGAAAGGTACTGGCAGCAGTGTATTTTTAATTATTTGCGTTGCGATCCAGAGGATCATTACTTTTTATTGACTGAAAGCCCGCTTACTGCACCGGAGAGTCGTGAATATACCGGTGAGATTATGTTCGAGACCTTTAATGTTCCCGGGCTTTATATTGCGGTCAATTCTGTGCTTGCTCTTGCAGCTGGTTACACAACATCCAAGGTTGGTTGTTTTAGATTTTTTGATCATTTTTAATCATGCAAATTTCATTGGAGGCCGAATTTAGAATGAAAATACTGGGTTTTGAGTTTTGGTAGTTATTTTTATTTTATTAAAATTAGGGTCTGGTTTCGCTTTTTGATTTGGCACTTTAAAGTAGGGCTTGAAATGATAAACGGGTGAAACATGGCATAGGTTGCCCGTTAGTTCATTCTGGTATGTATTTTAGTTGTTTTAGTGTAATGTTCAAGCTACCTAATTGAATGTGAATAAATTTACTTGTCTGTAATTTCCCCGTCATTGTATTTTGGGGGATGACTTATTTGTCAAGTGCAGCAATCTATAGTACATGTGTGCGTGTTCTTGAATTAATCATTAAATAAAAATATTCAAATCAAGAAAAGCCATTGACATAAATACCTTTCTTGAAATTAATGATTTCTTGCAGCTAAATTTGAAAACATAAACTAGCTGATGTTCTAATTTATGTTGCTTAAGGTCAAGTGCTTTGAATTGGTGGCACATGTGTTTTTTGAGAGAGACATTCTGATTTTTTTGAGGAAAAAAATGAACTTAGTACTCATATGTTACTTTTGCTCTCCTTTTTAGTATTTAAGTTTTCATTCTAATCTTGTTCTTAAGTTGTGAGTGCGATTTTTTTCCTTTGAGATTGACCTACAGTTCTTGTTAGTGTGAGATGACAGGGGTTGTTGTGGATGCTGGAGATGGAACTACTTATGTTGTACCTGTCGCAGATGGTTATGTTATTGGGAGCAGCATTAAGTCAATCCCTATTGCTGGCAAAGATGTTACTCTATTTATCCAGCAGCTCATGCGGGTAAGTTGGTTTTGACTTCTAGCAATGGGATTGGTATTGGGCACTCTAGATATACTTTCTCCACTGATGGCATCTTTTTATTTTTGTCATGTTTGGTTTATTTTTAGATGTGAAAGAAGAAGATAAAAAAGGAACATACATGACAATGGGTGGGCAGGGAGGGGAAAAGTTATTTATTTGTTCTTTTTTATTTTTGACTTTTTTAAGGAATGCCATTTAAAAAAAAATGTTGTGTCTGGATTTTAATTGAGAGCTTACACTTTTGCTAAAATGTTCTTGACATGCCTAGATACCCCCCAACTTCCTCTCAGTTTTGAACTAACAAATGGAAATTAGAAATTGTCTCCCTGACTTGGAACATTCTTTCTAGTTCTATGAGCATGATCATTTGAAACATTTAATGGAGAGGTAAAGACTGTAATTCTGCAGTTTCATGACGTGACATGTAATGACTGTCTTGTGCTAGCATCTGAGGCAAGATTATGGTCCATGCTTATGACATGTTTTCCTATGACTTGATTGTTGAATTCAATTGCTTCATCTGCACTCCTCTTATTCAACTTCTAACTTGAATCTGTCACCATACATTGAGGATCCACCATCAATCTATTGTGATTTAGCTTTTAAACTGTTGCTGTGCATTGTATTAATTTTGCTTGTCTACTCAGCCCTCATTGTTTGCAAAAGTTCTATCAACTCGGCAGAGTTGATCTTTAGAGGCAACCACGAGTTTCCCTATTTATAACTTTTGGGACCTTTTGGCAATGCTTCTGTGTACCATTGCAACACTGGAGTTTTTTATATCCTGTTTACTTTGTGTAAAATAGAAAAACCACTTTAGGTTTTGCCGTGAGTGAGAGAGGAAGGCAATGTGAATTCAAGCTCCTCTCTTGTTTTCTAATCCTTGTAGATGATCAATCATAAGGTCATATATTTGTACTTGCCATTTGAGTCTATGGATTCGGGGACTGTATAGCAATGCTTTTGACTGAGGTTTCCCTTTTGTATTCTGTGTAGGAAAGAGGGGAGAATGTACCCCCAGAAGATTCATTTGAAGTAGCTCGGAAAGCGAAGGAAATGCATTGCTATACTTGTTCTGATATTGTCAAGGTCTTTTTTTGCTTCTATTAGAATTTTGAATTGGATATATTGACCTGCATTGCCTTCATACTTTCAGAAAGAGCATAAAGGTTTCATTGGAATTATGCTGTTCTGCCATATCACATACATTTGGATCTAGAATAATATATCAATATTCTGGTTCTCAAAATGATTCAGGAGTTCAACAAGCATGACAAGGAACCGGCAAAATATATCAAGCAATGGAGAGGTATTAAACCAAAAACAGGAGCACCATATTCCTGTGACATTGGATATGAACGATTTCTTGGTCCTGAGGTTAGTTCTAGCTTTTCGAGCATGTTATTTTCTGTGCAAGAAACTTAACTTATTTTATTGGATGACAAACCATTGTTTTCACCAAATGTAAATGAGAAACAGGCTTGATTTATATAACATCAGTGATGTAAGTACCATCTTGTTCCTCAGAGAAATTCCACTTGATTTTCTTACGAAGCCAAAAATCTTTGAGAAATATTTACTCTAAAAGAAATATGTATTTTCTGCTTGTGCAGCACATGCGAGTAATCTTGCTCTTTGTTTATAATCGTTAATCATCAATTAGATGTCTTATCCATTCTTCCATGCATGTTTTGCAGTAATACTGTTGGTTACTCTTGCAATCACTATTTTTGTCTATTCCTACTTTATTGAAATCATTTTCCCTGTAGTTTCTAGATATCCTAATTACTTTAATTCTGAAAATCTTTACAAGCTGAAACATTGAAATTTTCTTTAGCCACAATCTTCCTGAATACATGCCATTGTTCAAATTGAAACTTAATTACTTTTTTTTTTGGAGGATTGAACTCAATATCCTCTTGGGTAACTTGAGATGGTTTGTTATTTTCATGAATAAAAATATAGGAATGTAAGAGTTATTTTTTAGTAAATGCTGAGCATTTGGCAAGCATCATTAATTCATTATAATATGTTCCTTGTGCATGCTATCTTATATGCTGTTTTCCACTGTATTTTGTATCCTGATTTTTTTAACTTGCTAACCAGGTATTCTTTAACCCTGAGATTTATAGCAGTGACTTTTCCACTCCTTTACCAGCTGTGATAGATAAGTGTATTCAGTCTGCACCAATTGACACAAGGAGGGCTTTGTATAAGGTGAAGTATCCATCGTCCAGGGAAAAAATAGCTCTAATTTTTGACATTGTACAAAATTCATTCTGATGAAACAATACAATATATCTTACCCCAATAGTTAGGAACAGTAAAAAAATAACTGAAAAGAGATTGTGAATTGGTAATTATCTAACTTTGGCATGAATTATTTCTTCTCACAGAGATAGATGTTAATTGATAATTGCAATTGCTCAAATGAATACAAAATTGCACTTAAGCACATTCTTGTATTTGCTCGATATCTTTCTTTTGTGTTTATTTTCACACATTGGTTTTTATTTTGAATTTAGAATATAGTTTTATCTGGAGGATCAACCATGTTCAAAGACTTTGGTAGAAGATTGCAACGGGATTTGAAGAAGATTGTGGATACACGTGTTCTTGCATCTGAAGCCAGACTTGGTGGGGAAATAAAAGTAAGCATTTTAGTATTTACATGCACAATAAAAAGATGTTTTCAAACATATAATATTTCTTCTATTTTATTCCTGTTGTGACTAGCACAAAAACCTTGAACACGTTTGTTGTTTTGAGTCTCCAGTCACAACCAGTGGAAGTGAATGTCGTCAGCCATCCTATCCAGAGATTTGCAGTTTGGTTTGGCGGTTCAGTGTTAGCATCAACCCCTGAGTTTTTTGCTGTAAGAATTATTCATCCAGTCCATTTTCTAATATATATGAAAGCTTACAATATTCTCCATTCCCTTACTATATGATGCACTTTAATTACCTTCTCGTATGGATTCAAACTATGTTTCCTTGAGGTAGCCTGTGGGCCTAGAAACTTGACAAATCTTGAGCTATGATTTTACACATTTGAAAATTCATGGCATGTTTTGATCCTTGCTTTCATTTTTCTAAAGAACAAACATTAAATTTAATTGTAAAAAAATGAAAATAAAATAAAAAAAATCCTAACACACTGCACACATTAAGAAATTGAGTGAATAACGCCATAATCATGTATAAATTGATCAACCAATGCAAAATGAATAATTGGAATTAGTGTGAGTTGAAGAAAAACAAATCTAACGTCGGTTTTTTTCGCGGTGACTGCTGCCAATTGTTTTTGTTGAATGCTGATCAGCCATGCATTTTGCCCACTGGCTTATGGACTCGATCCTTCTCCAGCCAGTGCTGCTTTAGATGGACCTTTTGTTGTTTTTCTTATTATTGTCATTATCAAAGCATCAATTTTATCACTGTCATTACCAACATCACTTTTTTAAGGGAAATCAGAAGGTTGAATTAAAGGTTGTTTTCTGAAACCGGAGGCATAGCCACAACCTAATTATTTTACCACTTTCACCACAATGAAATCTGTGTGGTGTAATTAGTTGTGCTTAGCTTGAGGAATGCGGGCTTTCACCATTTCCTGAGCTAAACATTTCATGTCAGATTAAATTTGGATTGCAGACTATAACCGTGTCTGCTCTGTGCACAGGCCTGCCATACAAAAGCAGAATATGAGGAATACGGAGCCAGCATTTGCCGCACAAATCCTGTTTTCAAGGGAATGTATTGATGCAGAAAACCCAGTTGGGCAGCCCCACTTCCATGGAGTGCCTCATCACTTCCATTTCAATCACTTGCCATGTTTCACTTCCCTCGGCCCAAATTTACCTGGTTTTCTTCATCCATAGCCGGAGGTGGTGTAAAATATGGACGCCTGGTCTTAATTGTTAGAAAAAGAAGATGGTTCCTAGTATCGATTCTTTCATTGGTTAGCTGCAGCCTCCTCCTCTTTAGCTGTCAACAGAATGCAATTAATCTTGTTCATCGCAGGTGCTTGATGACCAAATAGGATATATCCTGTAGTAAAAGAAAATCATTTTGAGCCGAAATTGTAGCCTTCGGCTCTATAGAATACGATAAAGATTACTTTTCCATTTGCCCGTGACAAAAATGTATTCATTCGTTTGCCTGAACTGCATAAATGGAAGAACTAATTAGATATGCTGACCTGAATTCCCACTTACCCTTTTTTGTGCTGCAGAATTTCTGTACCGACAATATCTGTTGTATAATCAATACTATTCTTTGTACAATGTCTGACTTCACTTCTTTGTGCTCTTGTAAAATCGGGACACCCGATTTGTATCTGGCTAGTTATTTTCTGATGTGCTATTTACTTAAGAAATATATAAAAATAATAGTTTTTTTCAAGTTATTTTTTATATTAGCTCATCAAAATAATCTAGTAAGAAAATATGAAATTAATAATTTAAAGAAAAAATAAGAATATTTTTTTAAAATGTATTGACAAAGGTTATATTTGGTGTTGTGTTTAAAAAATGATTTTGAAAAAAATATTATATATATTTATGGTGTTTTTAGATTATATTTATGTGTTGATGTAAGAAATGATTTAGAAAATTAAAAAAAAAATCATTTATTTTTGAATAAAAATGAGTTTCAAAAGCAATCTTTTTTTTACTCAATTGCCCATCCACTCCCCCATGATGCTATGCGCCCCGGTCTTTGAATTCGTTGACTTAGGGTTGTAAGAAATTGGCTTGAATTATTTGATCCATATTATAAATAATAGTTGGTAAATAAATTTATAAAATAGATATTACAAGTTGGGAATTTTTTTAATTTATTCAACCCAAACCAACATATAATTTGGTGCTATGTGTTATGTATTCTTTTTATAATTATTCTCTTATTTTTATTTTAATCCATCGATTCAATGATGAACATATAACCTTAAGAACATCCATACTTTATGCCTGTTTGATAACTTGATTGATGAAAAATATTTTTCAATCAAAAGTATATTCAAATATTTTTTTAAAAAATTATTTTTAATATTAGCATATGAAAATAATTTATATATAAATACCAAAAACATTTAATCCAAAGTTAAAAATAAAAATAAATTCATTTTTTTTCAAAAATATTTTAAAATACAATGTAAAACCAGATGTTCATAAAAGTAAAATATTTAAGTGACAATAAAATAAAATAATTTGTTTTTACAGTAAATAATATTTTAAACTCGATCAAATTTAGTAATTAATAATAGAATAATACGAGACATTAAATAAAACTTAATTTTAAACTTATGTTTATTTTATTTTTCTTTTAAAAGAACATTTTATTTTTTAATCTTTCAATCTATAATCTACGTATCGGGCCGGGTATTGTGATATATATATATAAGAAGCTACTAAATTATTATTACCATCATCACTTTTTTTTTTGTTTGTTAAAAGTTAAAACTGACGCACAGCTTGCAAGATAAAAGAAAAAGAAAGAAAAACTTAGAATCGTGGCTGCGAGAGGGAGCTCGTGCGGGAGCTGAGAAAAATAGAAAGCCTGCGAATTTGTTTGCTCCAAGATAAAACACAAAAACTTGAGTAAGAGAAACAAATCTTCATATTTCCTTTGGGTAATTTTGCCTTCTTGCAACCTAATAATTTGTTACTATCTGCGTTGTTTTTCCAGTACCTTTTATCTTGCTGAAATTAGGTTTGCTAACTGACAATTTATCCTTTTTTTCATCATCTTTGTGTTTGATTTTCTCATTATTTCTTGAATTTTGGAAATGGGTATTTGTTTTTTTTGGATTTTTAGGTTTTGTGATAATGGGTATCTGATTTTGTCATTCTTCAAGATACGAAGGCTTAGATACAAGGATTTATGTGTTATTGGTTATAGAACAACATGGGTACTAAGTACTCCGCTACTTCTGTGCTATGGAGTACTTTACTCCTCTTTTTTACCTTTTCAATGAAGATCTAATACAGGTGATGTTGTTATTTTGTTTATTTACAAAGGTGAAGATATACGGTTTGTTTAAAAAATAGGTGTATGTTTGTTGAATCCAAAGGCTGGTGAACAAATGGATTACGAAGAAGAGAAGATGCAATATCAGGGTAGCGGTGCCATACCTGCACTTGCAGAGGAAGAGTTGGGAGAAGAAGATGAGTATGACGATCTATATAATGATGTCAATGTTGGGGAGAATTTCTTGCAGATGCATGGCTCTGAAGCTCCAGCACCACCTGCTACAGCAGGGAATGGAGGATTCCAGACTCGAAATGCTCACGAATCAAGAGTTGAAACCGGGGGTTCACAAGCGCTTACTATCCCTGGGGCCGGGGTTGCAGTTGAAGGGAAATACTCTAATGCTGGGGCTCATTTTCCAGAGCAGAAGCAGGTGGCAATTGGTGTCGAAGCAAACGATGTAGGGCCTATTGGTTATGGTGATGGATCTTCTGTTGCTCAGAAAGGGAGGGTCATGGAGATGAGTCATGATGTTCATGTCAGGAACATGGGATTTCAAAAACCAACACCAGAGCCACCCAGTACAGGGGTTGATCCTTCTGATATGAGTAGAAAAATTGTTAACGAGCCTGAAACTTTGCCAAATACTGGCAGTGCTGGTTCTCGAGGTGTTCCGCAAATTCAAGTTAATCAAATGAATATAAATGCAGATGTTAATCGTCCCATGGTTAATGAAAATCAGGTACGGCCACCTATAGAGAATGGTCCTACCACTCTTTATGTGGGAGAATTACATTGGTGGACCACTGACGCAGAGCTTGAGAGCTCTGCATCTCAATATGGAAGGGTCAAAGAGATTAAATTCTTTGATGAGAGGGCTAGCGGTAAGTCTAAAGGCTATTGCCAAGTTGACTTCTATGAAGCAGCTGCTGCAGCTACATGCAAAGAGGGAATGAATGGACATGTTTTCAATGGACGACCTTGTGTTGTGGCCTTTGCTTCTGCACAAACACTCAAGCAGATGGGGGCTTCTTACATGAGCAAAACCCAGGGTCAGCCCCAGCCCCAGTCTCAGGGAAGGGGGTCTATGAATGATGGCATGGGAAGAGGCGGTAATGCGAATTATCAAAGTGGAGATGGAGGAAGGAACTATGGAAGAGGTGGGTGGGGAAGGGGTGGGCAGGGAATTCTCAACCGAGGACCTGGGGGTGGACCAATGAGGGGAAGAGGTGGCATGGGTCCCAAGAACATGGCTGGGAATGTTGCTGGAGTTGGAAGTGGTGCCAATGGTGGAGGGTATGGACAAGGAATTGCAGGTCCTGCATTTGGTGGACCTGCTGGCGGAATGATGCCTCACCAGGCTATGATGGGTGCTGGATTTGATCCATTATATATGGGACGAGGGGGTGGTTATGGGGGTTTTGCCGGCCCTGGTTTTCCTGGCATGATGCCTTCATTTCCTGCTGTTAATTCAATGGGACTTGCTGGGGTGGCTCCTCATGTCAACCCGGCTTTCTTTGCCCGAGGAATGGCACCTAATGGGATGGGAATGATGGCTTCCTCTGGAATGGAAGGGCCAAATCCAGGAAAGTGGGCTGACATGAGCATGGGAGGATGGGGAGAAGAGCCTGGTCGAAGGACAAGGGAGTCAAGCTATGATGGTGACGAGGGTGCTTCTGAATATGGATATGGAGAGGGGAATCATGAAAAGGGAGGAGCTCGGTCAAGTGGAGCCTCTAGAGAAAAAGAACGGGTTTCTGAGCGTGACTGGTCTGGTAATTCTGATAGGCGGCACCGTGATGAGAGAGAACAGGACTGGGACAGATCTGAAAGGGAGCACAAGTACAAGGAAGAGAAAGATAGTTACCGTGGCCATCGTCAAAGAGAGCGTGACTCGGGTTATGAGGATGATCGGGATAGAGGACACTCTTCTTCAAGAGTTCGGAGCAGGTCTCGTGCGGCTCCTGAAGAAGATTACAGGTCTCGATCAAGGGATGTAGACTATGGCAAGAGGAGGCGCCTACCGTCTGAGTGACAACACCATGCTGTTCATCCTTCTAGAACAGTGGAGAGGGTGTCTTCTCGGGAGAGGAAGTAAGTTCTACTCGTTTGGATTGGGGGAGAATAGCTACTCTCTTGCTTCCTTACCTCATTATCTGAACTTATTGGCTAAAAACCTGAAACTTAATATTTATGTGCTTTAAAACATTAGCAGTAACAGTTTGTAGGATGGCCGATGTGGATATTCCTTGTGGGGTTGGACTAAAATATCCCACAGCTGAGCATCCCATTGGATTTATTTTTTTCCTGAATTTTCAGTTCGATTGCTTGTGGTCCTGATATGCATGAAACTTTTTTCTCTGTGGGTTTGTTTTAGATGATGACTAGCGTACTGTCTATCATTTTATAATTTGTTTAGTGCTTATGTGAAAGCTTCAGGCTTTGCCAGATGCATATAATAGTGCAGAGTTTGGAGTGCCATAATCCAGCACCATTTTTCTACACTGCTTAATTTTTATGCCTCTGGCCTTGAGTTTGGCATGCTGTTTTCTCTTTCTGTTTTTCAAGTAGCTAGTTGATATGTTGTGTATTTCACGGTTGCTTGCTGTTTCCATTCCATGCCATTGCTTCAATTCGTTTTCTACTATTATTTGGTTTAGTGTCATCATTGATGGCTACTAGCATGGTCTTGGGAAGAAATCTTGCCTTTGATGTCATTCTCAGCATGCTACTACTTTACCTGCATTAAGAAACAGCCCATCTGCATGGTCCTCCCATTTCCACTTAATTCTTTGCCTGGAAACCTTTTATAGTCTTTGAAGAAGAAAAGAAGTCCATGTTGAGTCTGTACATTTCAAGCTATATTATATCTTGTCTTATTAAGTTCAACAACTTCAGAATTAATACAAGTCATGTGAGTGAATGTCTACAAGTGTTGTTCTAGCATTGGAAGATAGATCATCAATAGTTGTAAGCCTGTTAGTGGATGTTGGTGCGCTCATTTTAGGTTCAAATTTAATCCGTAGTAACAGTGATGGTGTTTCCCACCTATTGCTTTTTTTTTTTGCCCAATACATATTGGTGAAGTGAATTACTAACTTCTTCTTGGCATTTAATATTCAACTATAGATTGTAATGCATTGCTACAGCGAAGTTCATTTTCAAGACCTAAATTTTGAGCTTAACAGTTTTTGGTGTATACGTGGGGCTGTAAACTTCTTGTTTTGTTGCTCTTGAGTTTTGACATGAAATTTGTATGTTTTCAAGCCTTTTATGCAAGGCTAGATTGCATTGTTTCATTCTTCCATCTCTTCTTCATTCTTTATGCAATTTTATCTTTTCTTATTTCTATCTGAAGTTTACACAATGACATTTTGGGTAGATATATAATGTAACGGGGCAAAGAAATAATAGCTATTTTCTTCCATTACGCTTTCTTTATTCCATCGCGTTGTTATCTTGCACTTCACCAAACCTATCATAATTTCTGATCCTTATGCTCATTGTTTCAAACTGTGACCACATGCTGTAACATTAAAACCACTCCCTAGGATAGTAGTTCTGCACATGAAACATGTCTACCAATACAGCAATTGTAATCCTGATCCCTGCATGCCTGTTCTGGTAGTTTTGAGAGGTTCATTTATCCCTTTTTTTTATGTACTTGATTTCCTTTTCAAAATCTTAC
The DNA here is from genome assembly GCA_032356905.1 of Salix exigua. Classification (NCBI taxonomy): domain Eukaryota; kingdom Viridiplantae; phylum Streptophyta; class Magnoliopsida; order Malpighiales; family Salicaceae; genus Salix; species Salix exigua. The sequence continues at coordinate 1,333,522 of CM063597.1, read as the reverse complement.
CTTTGTTTGTAGTTCTGAACAATTCAACTTACAACTGTAGCAAATTGGCAGTTTTGGATGGTTTAATCTATGAACTACAATAACACATAAAATAATTGTCTGTCTGTCATGGAAGTCTGACATAGGACTGCTTGGTGAAAAATTGGACTAGGTAACAGTTGAATTTGATTGATCTGTCCTGAGTATGCAATGCTCATTCTAATAAATTGGGTGATAGAGGTAGAATCTACAGTGGTGTCTTTGACAAATTATTTTCTTTTAATATGCCTTTTGACATAGGGGTTCTCCCTTTATTCATCCAGGGAGTGGACTGGGCAACTCCTTGTTTTCATGATTGATCAATTTTTGATGTCTGGGGGAAGATGTGTTAGATTGAGCAGCTTCATTGGTTCCTTCCATAATGGTTTTCGACCGCAAAGTTTGCAAAAGAAGCCTTGATATTTTTGCTTTTTCTCTCTTTCCTTGAGCATCATTTAGGAATCTGCAAATAATGCTCTGGCGATAATATGTACAGAAAGAGATGTATTTTGTGTAGCTGTAAAATGTATGGGATGTCTGTGATAAGTTTCGAGATCTGAGTATCATGTTTATATTTTGTAAATCACCAGACTCCCTTCTGTAAATGAATATATGTATTAGGTCCATAACTTAGTCTCCTCACTTGTTTAATTGAATATAGCTCTTATGTGAGCTTGTAAAAAGCCTTGTACTGACAAGGAGGCTCTTCTTTGTACATATTTGATGCCCTGCAATTCGTCATCCTATCTCGGTGTAAGAAGGGCCAGAGATGAGCTAATGCTGCATAATGATGGGTAGCTGTTTCCACTGTAACAATGTAAAAATCCAGTGTTTTCTTTTCCTTCTCATATTTTGGAATTGGGTTTATGCCATCAGCTTCTTGTGTTTTGTAGTTCTGATGTACCTGTTGTATAAAACCATAATTTTCCGGCTTGTTCATTAGGATATAGAGTTTAAGAAGTTTATTAGATTTTCGGTTGTCAATCTTCTTGTATTTGTATACAAGGACAGGCACAGATCTTGAAGTTGCACGCTAAGTGTTCTGATCCATGACTTGGAAAATTGCTAAAGCTGTATCAAGTATGCTGCTGTTGGTTTTATCTTGTACCTGCATTTATCTTTTATTTTTTCTGGTCCCGTTTGTGCTTATTGTCCATGATAGCATGTGCTTTTGTCGCCAGCAGTGGTAGTAAACTTGATATCATTTTGGATTGGGCAATATAATTGATTGTTTGATCTGATTAGTCCAGCTGTTACATCTATGAATCTTGCATCTGATCCCGGGTAGTTTCTTAGGGAGAGGGGAGAAAGGGATATTTAATTAGCCAGATTGGCATCCATTGAGCGATTTATGGGAGATCGAGGATAAGTTCTTCAGATTTTAGTGCTTGGTCTGTCGAAGATTCTCTGTTGAACCATAGCTCAACTGTCATTCGTTCTTGTGGGCACTTACCTTGCCAATTTTGAAGTTTCCCTGTTGCTCAAATTGTTGGGGCTATTGGTTTGAATGTTACTATTTTGTCATCTAACTTTTCCAGTGAAGTATTTATTATCGTAGCTTGGTATGTTCAAGTGGAAATTCATATCAAACGATAGCCTCAGCAAAGCCCAAAAATATCAAGCATTTGTTTGAACCATTGATTTTTTTTTTTGTCCCTTTTGCTGTTTTTTTATTTGGTGTGGGTGGAGGTGTTACCTAGATATAAACCCCTCAACTCTTGCACTGAAATTCGAAACACATGAATCTTTCTCGAACGTATATACTACAGCATCTAACTTGCTTAGAAGAGGAGGTAACCAGCAGCAGCGGCAATTCCAGCAATGGCGGAGGACTTGAGGGCGGCGGAATCACTTTTGGCTGATTCAGAAGGCCCCCCATCTGCTGAAACACATCCCATTGGCCCTGCAACAACAGCACCACCGCCAGAGGGTACTGCACCCGCAGCACCACCATCATCGGTGCCATAAAGGTGCTTCTGCTGGCAGGGAGGTCGTGGAAGAAGCAGGTTCTGCTGCTGAGGCCACCTCGACTATGGCAACAAAGATCAGAGCAAGAACAATGACTTTGCTTGCCATTTTACTTGAATTTCTTGTACGTGAGATGATTCAGATCCGAATAAATATGAGAATGCGAATGTTCTCTGGGTTGTGTAGAGATGGAGGGGGCCCTAGAATTTCGAAGGTGCTTGTATTGAACCTCCATAGCTAGGGGAGTCATACGCAATTTTAGTTGTAATTTTATATATCAGATTATCAAAATTAAAAAAAAAAAACCAAATATCACAAACTCTAATTTGACACACAAGCCCATGAAATAAACTTTATCCAAATTTTAAGGTCCCGTTTTTTTGCTGGAAAGTGGTTTTTTTTTGGAAAGTGAATTCCGGGAAAGTGAATTCTTGGAAATTGAAATTTCATGTTTGACAGTGTTATCGAAAATGAACTGGAAAACACTTTCTAATATTTGTTTGTGTTATGAAAAATGAACTCGAAAATAATTTATTAATAAATTATTATTTTTTCAAGTTTATTAAAATAATGAGGAACAAATCTTACAAATTAAAAAGTTGAATGAGATTGAAAAAAAATATAATTATCTCAAATAAAATAAATAATAATCAAAATAATAGAGATCAAATCTAAAAAATTAAAAAAAAATGAAAGGTGAATAAATTAAAATAATAATAATTAATATTTCATAAATTATTTTAAATAAAATAAGTAATAATAAAAAAAACGAGGACCAAATTTGATAGATAAAAAAATTCAATAAAAAATTATAAGAAAAAAGCAAATAGCAATTATAAAAATAAGGACCAAAATTAATATAAAAATAAAATTTTAAGAGATGGAATTGAAAAATAAATATTCAAAACAAATTATATATAACAATCAAAAGTTTGAGGATCAAATTTGATATAATCAGCAAATAATAACATTTCTAAATTTTTCACAGCTTCCAAAAAGTGTTTTCAACCCAAATTTTCTGGAAAATACTTTCCTGAAAACCAAACTAAATTTTTTTGACTAGAAAGTGTTTTCCATTAACCGACTTTCCAAAAACCAAACAAACACAGGAAAGTTTAGAAAATGGTTTCCTGGAATTCACTTTTCCGGAAACAAACAGAGCCTTAATCATATATAATCTAGGCTGTATAAGAAACTCGTTGGGCCCATTGAATAAAGGGCCCAACACACCAGGGGAAAAAATGGAGCCCAGGCCTGAAAAGTGGAGTGAAAAGAAAAGAGCGTACCATCGTGTTAGGGCTTTGCTTTGAAACCAGCGAGAGAGACAGAGAGAGAGGGAGGGCGGTTCTTTCTCCCCCCTCGCTTATATAGTATATACTACAACGCTGCTACTAGTAGAAGTAGTTTCTCATTTCAACGAATCCTTCCTTGTAAAATTATTCTTGAATTGAGAGATGGCGTTAGCGTTCGATGAATTTGGGAGACCCTTCGTTATAATCAAAGAGCAAGACCAGAAGGTTCGATTGAGAGGGCTCGATGCTCAAAAGGCCAACATTGCTTCTGGCATGGCTGTCTCTCGGATCCTTCGAACCTCTCTCGGTCCCAAAGGCATGGACAAAATGCTCCAGAGCCCCGACGGCGACGTCACCACCAGTCAGTACCCTTCACTCTCTTTAATGTATTTGACTGATATAGGGTTTTTGAAGTTCAAATCTAGTTTGATTAAGGTTTTAGGGTTTGTGATTTGCTACTTATGGAAATGGTTCTGTAAAATGTTTTGAATAGCAAATGATGGTGCTACGATATTGGAGCAAATGGATGTGGACAATCAGATTGCAAAACTGTTGGTTGAGCTTTCGCGGAGTCAGGATTATGAAATAGGGGATGGGACTACTGGTGTTGTTGTTTTAGCTGGGGCTCTTTTAGAGCAGGCTCAGAAGCTTTTGGAGCGTGGGGTTCACCCCATTCGGGTTGCTGAGGGATACGAGACAGCTTCTAAAATTGCTGTTGAAAATTTGGAGAAGATTGCTCAGAGGTTTGACTTTGGAGTTAACAATATTGAGCCCTTGGTTCAAACTTGCATGACTACTTTATCTTCCAAGATGTAAGTTTGCTTCTGCTCTTTCGAACATTTGGCTTTATATATATATATAGAGAGAGAGGCACAACTCTGAATGCCTAGAGCATCTGTTATGGACTTTATGGAAAGTGAGAATATGGTAAACCAAAGTCATAGGATAAGAGGTTTTAGCATGTGTCAAAACAAGCCAAGAGTAGCTGTTTTTTTTATCACGCAGAATGTAGTGCCATGACTGTTCATGTGATTCATTTATATTCCTTATTTTGTATAAACAATAATTGTCTTACATAAATCTTGATAGTTGCTCATTACCTATTTATGTTTCCCATCTCCTTCAATATTCTAAGCTGTTTTTATGTTTTCGCTCTCATGCATATGTATGGGGTGTGTCATAGCTGAGTTTAGGGTGGTTCAACTTTGAATCTTCAAGGTATTGAGTAGGGATTGGAAATATAAGTGTACAGCTATGCATTGGCTGGAGTTTGAAGTAGTTGAATTGGGTGAGATGCAGCCTGATTTTACATCCTGGAAACTCCCATTCTCAATTGAAGGTGTTTGACTTCAAAACTTGGGCATGCCAGGAAGATACGTAATAGTTGGACTCCTCGACTGTTTGTCACATGCTATATACTCTAATTGCTACATCTCTCTTTGTTTTGCAGCGTGAATCGGTGCAAGCGCAGTTTAGCAGAGATTTCTGTTAAAGCAGTCCTTGCTGTTGCAGATTTAGAGAGGAAAGATGTTAATCTAGATTTGATAAAGGTTGAGGGAAAAGTAGGAGGCAAGTTGGAAGATACTGAACTAATTTATGGGATAGTTGTTGACAAGGAAATGAGTCATCCACAGATGCCAAAGCAAATTGAAGATGCAAAAATTGCTATCTTGACCTGCCCCTTTGAACCACCTAAGCCAAAGACTAAACATAAGATGGACATTGATACAGTTGAAAAGTTTCAAACTTTGCGTAAGCAAGAGCAGCAGTACTTCAATAACATGGTTCAGAAATGCAAGGTGGGTTGCACTTTATTTCACCTTTAAAAATGTGTCACTGAACAATTGTACAAGCTCATCTCTCTTATGAGACATTAAACTTCTGCCTTTTCCCATCTCCCCTATATTTATTGTGTTAAAACATTCCCTTTATTTCTCTGGTTTCGCCTAATTCTGCCTGTTCTTCTATTTCTATCTGGATGGTATTTATGCTGTTTGAGGATTTTGATAGTTTTTTATGCTTTTTGGTGGGTTGCTTTAAATTGCTAGGAGAGTTATATTACTGTCTATTTGTGCCGCTTACATATTTTTTTGTATAAATTTGATTCTCAGGGTGTTGGTGCAACCTTGGTTATCTGTCAATGGGGGTTTGATGATGAGGCAAATCATTTATTAATGCACAGGGACTTGCCTGCAGTCCGGTGGGTTGGTGGTGTTGAGTTAGAGCTGATAGCAATAGCCACAGGTTTGTGCCAATTAAGCTTCTTTCTCTAGATGTCATATATACATGTCATATATTTGGGTGGAGCACTGAGCATTTATAAAATCTGCTGTCATGATTTAAGTGATTATTAATGAAATGAGGAGTATTGTTATTTTAGGTGGAAGAATAGTGCCAAGGTTCGAGGATTTGACACCAGAAAAGCTAGGAAAGGTAAATGTTTCCTATTTATATACCCTTTTCCATTATGGAAAAAGAGGCTGGGTGTATTAGCATCATGTCTTTTTGTGTTCTCAAACCAGGTTCTATCCTTAAGAAGAAGACTAAACTATAATAATTTTAGTGGAGTCAGGTTTTAGAATGACTCTTTAAAGGCCTGCGTCATTTTTAAAGATTCTTGCATTTCAGTGACTGAACTCTATTGATTAATGCATTTACATGTTTTTACTCTCTCGTGTAGTACAAGGGACACTGATGTGTTATTCTTTCTTCCTTTTCTCTTACTGTTTTATTTGTGAAGGCTGGTTTGGTTCGAGAAAAGGCTTTTGGCACAACAAAAGATAGAATGCTGTATGTTGAACACTGTGCAAATTCAAGGGCAGTAACCATATTTATTCGTGGAGGTAAGATTTAGATAACCAAAATCTTTATTTCCATTTATTGGTGTATCTTTTAGTATGGTGGCGATTAATAATGTGTTTTTAAGACTTCCAAAATATAATTGTTATTACACCAAGTCTTTTGCATTCATGTTTTCATTCCCAGTAAATGGGTGGCAACTCCAGTGCCTTTAGTTTACCCTCCCTTGTTCGTTGGAAAAGGAGTGTATTGCATTGTAGAATAAGCACATAAGCATGACATACATGAGGTATGATGAATATTTGTGTTGAAATCAACTTGTTTACTACTATGAAGTTTGAACTCCCTTATGTCATTTATGTGTTTGATGCCGGCAGGGTCCACTCCTGCATCGTGTGCCTGCTTTCATATGGGATCATGTTTGCATGTATTAAAAGCACACTGGAGATGATCTCAATCGACAACAGACTTGTTTAAAGAGATTGTCCTGCTTCCTTGATGTATAGTTTATATAATACTTCTCTGAAAGTACTTGTTCTAGCTCACTGATACCCAAGCCCCAACCTCTTCTAGCAGAGAAAAGAACCAGTTGAAAGAGCTCTTCATAAATAAAGCTTTCATGTCAATTGTGTCAGAGCGCTTCAATGCTCTTTGTTGAACATGTATTTTCTGGTTTTCCTAGCTTGTCATGATGTGTTGATGCATCCTAGCGCCATCATATTGGAATTGCTTCGCATCAGTTTACTCTTTTTTTTATATGGAAACCTATTGCTGTTTAATAGGGACTTGTTTAGAAAAAAAGATAGGGGATCTCGAGGTTATGTAGTTGATCTCATACAAGGTTATGATGCTTTGTGATTGCTAGGTAACAAAATGATGGTCGAGGAGACAAAGCGTAGCATCCATGATGCATTGTGTGTGGCAAGGAATCTCATTCGCAACAATTCTATTGTATATGGTGGTGGCTCATCTGAGATTTCCTGTTCAATTTCTGTGGAGGCTGCTGCTGATAGATATCCGGGAGTTGAGCAGGTATCAGGGCATTTAGTGATGATTTTTTTTCTTTTCTTTTATTTTTTGTTTGATTGATACCGATGGCTTTTTCTTTCTTTACCTGCAGTATGCTATCAGGGCATTTGCAGATGCTTTAGATTCAGTCCCTATGGCGCTTGCAGAAAATAGTGGCCTCCAACCCATTGAGACACTATCTGCTGTGAAATCTCAACAAATTAAGGTAAACTTGATATGGGCCCCACACACATCTAGCTCCAATTTGCGTAATTGCACAGTCCACCACCATCATAGTTGTGATTTTCATTTTACAAATGAATATGCAGGAGAACAATCCTTACTGTGGAATAGATTGCAATGATGCTGGTACAAATGACATGCGAGAGCAAAATGTATTCGAGACTCTTATCGGAAAGCAGCAGCAGATTTTGCTTGCAACACAAGTTGTCAAAATGATACTTAAAATCGATGATGTCATCTCCCCCTCTGATTTCTGATCTTCGAAATTCTGCTACATCTCACTGCTTTGCCATCAACCAAGGTGTTTGTATCGATGTTGTTTTGTTGGCCTGATCGTTTGTATCTATCATTGGATTTTTTTAGCCCGGCGTTTCTTGTGTTCGAACTGGTTGATCTTGTTTCTTCGATCAGTGACATTACTCTACACCCTCTTCTTAGCTGTCTCTACTTGTACACTGCATATTTTCGTTGCAGGATCATTTGATTCATGATACTTAAAACCTATTAGTCAGAGGATCAATTGGTATGATTATGTTTTTTTTATCCACAAAGTAATTATTTAATCATCCTTCAGGGAATTTTTTTCTTGGTTCAAGGATTTTTGGTGGTTTTAATTTTTTTGTCAAGTGTAATTACTATTTTGGTTTGTTGAGAGTTTTACATTGTTATTTTTTAGGGTTTTCTTTTTAAGTTATGATCCACGGAGTTATCCCGGTCCCACAGTTAAGTTATAAATTTAGTTTGTTTTTTGCTAAATTCAAATGATAAAAAATATTGTTATTTTTGAATGAAATGTTTTAGACTTCACACGTGATAGTTCATACTCAAGTTATTTTGTTTTTCTTAAATTCTTTTCTTTTTAATTTTTTCATTCATCATTTTATTAGTTAAGAATTGAGATTCATCACATTCTAATTATTTTTTCTACTTTGCTAACAAATAAGGAATATCATAAATATATATTTTCATAATATTAGCTACAGTTTATTTTTTGAGTTAAATTGTTTTATTCTCTCTTTATTTATTATTGATATCTTTTTGTAAAAATTATATTATTAAATTAACAAAGTTTATTAAACTCATTTAAGTCAATGGCCATAATCTTATATATTTTTTCTTTTTAAAAGTTATTCGCATCATTTTGGTATTTTTATCACAGTGAAAAAACAAATTTATGTTATAACACGAGACAACTAACATACTAATAGTTGGAGGTGATCTTAAATATAAATATTCAAACATAAGTTTATTCGATAAAATTCCAAGTTCACATGTATATAATAGGAATTGTAAAAATATATATCACCATGAGTTGTTGGGTATATAAATCTTTTTTTCCGGAAGAAAACTCTATATCTTGGAAAACACATAGTGTGAGTCCAGGTGAAGAAGTAAAATTTCGGTTATTTCAGACTCTTATAAATGATGCATATCCTAATTCGAACTCGAGACTTGTTGTGTAGATCGGAATCTATCACGCCTTGCTCTTTAGAGTTAGGGAATATAAATCACTTGGGAATGAAAATGACTTTATTGTTTCTAATAGAAAAATATACGGACATAATATAAATCACTTGGGAATGAAAATGACTTTATTGTTTCTAATAGAAAAATATACGGACATAATTTTTAGTTTAAATATTTTTTTTAATAATACACTTCTCGTAGAGTGTGTAGTTTGATTATGAAGATTCCATTAGAAAATGTAACACATAAGTTAGTTAAATAATTTTTAATATTGGTAATGGCAAACATAACATAACAAAATAATCAAAATATTGAATTGGTGGAGTCTATAATTATAACTTATTTTAAAATAATAATTCATAGGCCCATTTGTTTTTTTTAAATTATTTTTATTATTTTGAAATTCCACATTTCTCCCCTAATATGTTCTTAACAAATGCTTTTGTGCCTTGTTTTAAGCTAGTTGGCGCTAGTCCTATTTGTCTTCCCGAGGTTGAAGGTGATATCAGATTGGATTCCTCGTCTACCTCAATGGATATAATAAAAAAACTTATTTTTATGTTTTAAAAATAAAATTTAAAAAACAAAAACAAAACATAATAATTTTGGACTCATTCTCTGTCTTAGGGTTATCAGAAACTAATGTTATTGCTAGAAAATCATGCTAGCTGTCGGATACAAAATCCGATCAGTCATGGAAAGACAAGCTACGTCGTCCTGATGAGCAATCAGGCAGAGAAATAATCAAATGAAGCACAAAAAATGATAGAAACTTGATGATACACAGACAACGGAGTGCTGTATAAATCTTCATCTCTGCCGATCCTGCAGTTTCCATTTATGGATAGGATAATGCAGGATTGGTCCGGAGGTATCATTTCCGGCAACTGGATTTTGTCAGCTATAACTTTAGAATCATTTGCTGTTTTACTGGGTGGATGGTCGGATAAAGAGAATTACTACATCTTCATAGACAAGATCTAAGCTTAGATGCTTAATTTTGCAACTTTGTCAAACATGTTGCTGGGATCAGTTTCACATCCAAGTAAAAAAATCATGGTCCCATTAAATGGAGCTAGCTCCAAGTACATACATTTTCTTCCACTTTCTATGCCACCCATGTGAAATGGAGCAGGAGAGGCAGAGAAAGAGAAGAAGTGATAGATTTAGAGGTACAACGCCTTATTGCTCGATCTCCATGGGAGCGTAGCAGAAGCTCTGGTTATCCTTCTGAACCATCAAGTTTCTCATTTAGATCCATCACATGATGGTGGATCTTGTGGAAACATGCAGCGCTGTGTCTGTTTCCATAAAAAAAAGACAGACAAATCGGTGTAGTACTTTACAAGGAGATCGATATGAACCCTAGCCAGCTAGCTGATTCCTTGTAATAAATATTGCCATTGACCTTATTAGTTTTCCATTCCCACCTTTGACTTTTATTTGTCCTTAATCACACACACTCTATGGGCTTCTGTGCAAAGCCGCTAGCTAGCCAATCAGCAACGCGAACCCTTCCTGCAAACGAGCGAGCCTGCTCCTGCTGTGATGGAGCTCACCAGGGAAGATGGTCTCGCCGATAAGCTGGATGCCTTGGCGTAACTAGAAGAAGCTCCGGCACCAGATGCTGTGAAGAACGCTCCATTTAACAGCAAATCCCCCTGGGACCTCCAATTCCAGCTCTTCCATCGACTTTGTGGGGCAGCCTCATGTTTCGTTACCTGAAAAAAGTACGATTAATTGGACACTTTTTTATGTTATCAAGTACTGTACTTGCACCTATCAATGTGCCGTGAAGAGGGCATCGTATAAAAATCACCTCTTTTTTAAATCTATCATTCGGAGCAAGAAATCTATTGCCTTGGCTATTAATTGTAGGAGCAGCACTGCCACCAATTGCATACATCAACCAATGTGTATAGTCATTGTTCACCACGTGAAAATATCCATGTCTACACCTGCAATATATATATATATATATATATATAGAGAGAGAGAGAGAGAGAGAGAGAGAGATCAGAATTCAGAAACCCTGGCAACATATCGATCTAGCCATTGCTACTGATCTCTTTAATCTTCTAAATTTAATTAGATTTCATTGGAATACCTTGGCATTCTCTGCACAAGCCCTTCTCCAAAGTGGTTGAAGGCAATGGTGACCTGCATTTTCTTGTCTTTTGTATAGCTATCACTGTGGCCCAAGAGCATGACCTTGTCATGGCGAGTGAAGAAATTGTTGGAGATTGTTATGGCTGTTGAACCATGAATCGCATCGATCAACCCATCACTGCAACTCGAAAAAGAGCAATGATCCACCCAAACATGGCTTCCTCCGAATATCGATACCCCATCGCCGTCCGATAAAGTCCTCCACCCGTAATGGCTGGGAGAATCCCTCACATAAGCGTTCCCTCCTTGCTTACAATCATGAATATTTATACCATGAATGATAATGTTGGTCACATATTGTACGGTGATGCATGGACCTCCGGCAATGTGTACATTCGCTCCTCTGCCGTCGATTGTCTTGAAAGAGTTCATGATCAGCTCTTCCTTCAGCTTGATCACCATGTCTTTAGCGAAAATAATCCACAGAGGCTCATCTTGTATAACAGCATGCCTGAGAGTGCCTGCCTTGGGATTCACAGGGTCGTCGTTACCGGGATTTGTCACAATATATATCTTACCATCCCTGCCACCGATAGCATTCTTACCGAACCCGATTGCACAATTGGCTAATCTTTTCCGATTCTTCTCCCAGTCTGGGTCGCACCGCCAGCAATCGTCTATGGGGTTGCCGGTTCCACAAGAAAGCACGGCCAGGTTTCTCCGGGAGGCATTGATGCTACTGAAACAGATACAAAACAAAAACGCGTCAAATCAATGTCCTACATATACAGCAGCTTTACATGTTCTAGCTGGAACTAAATTTTCAAAGCGCTGCGTGCAGCATATTTTACCCGTTTACTTCTTCCACCACCAACTCAGGATCTTGAACTGGCGAGCAGGAAATGAAACCTGGAGCTAGAACAAGGAGGAGTAATGAAAGAGAGAGTGGAATTGCCATGATCATGTTAAGATAGCCGGATGTGGGCAGATAGATTTGGTGAGAAACTGAAAGGAATGTGATGGCTATATGAAGGGAATGAAGAGGGGTAAAAGAGTCCATTGGTTAGAAAAATGATAGTGGACTTAGCATTATTTTTGTTTTTTTAGGGCTAGAGTGATCCCAAGACGTTTAGTTATGTTAGTTTAAGCGGTTAAAGAATCTTTCTCTCCTACAATTTTATTATGCGAATATTATTTATTACCAATGGATTACACCGAAGAACATAAATTAAACTAAAAATCTCACTTAACCGTTTAATATTAAAACATTTTTTAGGAATGTCTAACAACCGTTTGTTCCCATGATATAACCATAAAAAAATTTGATGATATTAAAAATAAGTCTTAAGAATTAAAAAATAATATTATTATTTTAATATATTTTTAAATAAAAAAAACTAGAATGAAATTAAGCCTGGAATTGTGATAATATAAATAGAAGGAACTAAAATGTAAATTATAAGGTAATATATGACCAACCATCATTTCATGATCATTTTCATTTTGATCCAAAACTCCACTTTTGTTTATTTTCTAATCCCTAATGGGTTAATGGGGAGTGTATATCATTTTCCCAAAAAACTATATTTAAACTATTTACAATTTTCAAATTTATTTATCCATTAAATATCAAGTTCTCAAAATGTGAGATCATTAAGTGCCCTTTTAGCATTTTAATATTTCAGGCTATTGTTTTTAAAATATTTTTTGTTTAAAAATATATTAAAATAATATATATATATTGATATATATTTTCTAATACCATCATTTAAAAATATCTAAAAACACATAACAAATTAACTTAAAATAAAAAATATTGTTACACCACAAAAACAGACACTTCCAATGAACATTGTTGCTTTCTGTCGGCAATGTTTTTTCCCCGTCATATATAATTAAACTCAGCTGCATTTATTTTATGCCGTTGTAGCAGCTTGTGATTGATTTCCCACCAGACAATGCCTCGGATTTTCTTATCTAATCTTTTTTTTAATTAGACGTTTGGATTATAGCAAAATACAATTTTAAATTAAATTAACAGGTTGGAGTAGAATAAATAAATTCCATATCGTATATATCAAAATATAAACATATTTTATAAATCTTTGATGCCTATAACATTAACAACTCTGTAATAATTATACATCTTGGCCTGACTTTGAGGGTGTAGCTCAACTGATTAAGCCCTAGATTTGCTCTCTATAGATCAACAGTTCTGAGTCTTGTAAATCTCGTAACTATAGAATTAATCGAGTTTCACGCAAATTAGTCCAGATCTTCTTGTAAATAAAATAAAGAAATTATACCTCTTGACTTCGGCCAAAACAATCTTATCTCATGTGGATTGTTTCCATCCATAAAAATAAAGCCTTTATAGTCTAATAATTTAAAGGTTTAATACTTGCTCTACGCATACACACCCACACACACCATATAATAGTCAACGACACATTAAATTAGAAGAATATATAATACATTTTATATATGTACTTACAACTTGCATTATAGAAAATAAGCTTAACAACGTAAGTATCATGCTTTTATCCCTTGTTTTGTGTTCAATCCTGCATTTTGTTTTTGTTTTTTTTTTATTGAAGAAAATACGAGCTTTTTTTATCTAGGAAATTAAATGTGGTTATATAGTAAACATTTTTGTTGTTTTTTATGGTGAAATATAGAATTTCGTTGACCGAAATATATATAAATCAAGATATACTGTTTTTTTTCAAAACATATTGATTACAAAATTACGATTGAATAAAAGAAAATATATCAAACAAAACAACCACTAAACACAATGAAATATGATATTTCAGATCGCTCTTATTATTATTATTATTATTTCTGGAATAAAACCTTATAATAGTGTTTTATCCCGTACTTCCAATTATTAGAATGTTGTTGTATCTCATGCATGTAAAAAACAATATATCACGTCAAATGACAGCAAGAAAAGGATTTTAATACAACGACTATGCATTTTATTAAAAATAAATAAAAAAATCAATTAATAAACAAAACAAGTCAATAAAAAATGCCAGATTGTTATTCTGAAAAGCACTCCAGGAAAATAAATAAAATAAGATAAAATAAAAAAAAAGAAAGGGTGGGAATCCAAATTTTGTGCATATAATTCCAACATTCAATCACATGCTCAGCTAACATGGAAATGATGATTAAAATTAAAAAAAAAACCCGAATTCTTCTTTGCTTCCCTTCCACTCCCACATTATTATATTACAGAAAATATATGTTTTTATTAATGCGTAAAAGTCTGCTCTCAATTATTCACAGAGAAAAGGGAAATGGAGAACGAAAGCAGCTTTGAAAATCATGGAGGCTTCACATGGCAGGTCCGTACTGTCCGTCCCATAAGCAGTCCTTCTTATATCCAACCCTAGCTATGTCCATTGCATGTTCTCTCATGTGACCTTTGCTCCGTTTTATTCTCCTCCTCCCCCCCACTTGGCCTTCCAGTTCCTTAGTCGCATCCAACCCTACAAATTATTTCAATTTTTTTAATGTCTGAATCTAATAACGTCTTCGAATGTTTGGTGTGTGGGTGTTTTTCTGGTATTTTTAATTTCATCCGTGAAGGTTTCTTGAGGTCGATTGAATTCTGTCATGCTCGAGAGAGAGGGGGAGAGGGAGATTCATGCAGAACTAAATTAGAGAGAGAGAGAGAGAGAGAGAGAGATTGCCATAAAAGTCAAGGAATGATTTTATAAAAAACAACTCATATGATTAGAGCTTCTTTTCTATTCCTTTTCAATACCGTTCCGGTTTTTCAAAATTTGATTTTTTTATTTAAAATAATTTGGTGTTTTTAAATTATTTTAATGTATAGATATCAAAATTACTTTTTTAAAAAAAAATAGATTTTGAACCCGAACAGCACGCTCAAAATGGAAACGAGACGTTTTGCCGAATTTGCCCGAATTTCGAACGGACCGAATTAAAACCGAGACAAAATAACGACGTTTTATCTCGGGTTTTTGAACGGAACGGAATGTCCGGACGAACGGAACGAACGGAATTAACAACTATGATTCCATCCCCTTCTTATTATTATTCTTATTCTTAATATTATTATTATTATTATTATTATTATTATTTTGAATTTCGTTCTTATTGCTATTTATTTTATTCGAGATAAAATCCTACTTTTATTTTTATCTATTTGCTTTCTCTAAGATTTTTCATTGATTTTGATATAACTTTAATTCTCTCGGGTTTTTTAGTTTTTTTTTTTTTGTGAAATTTACTTTAGCTAATCAGTATTATAGTGGTTGAGAATTCAACTTATTGAGTCTAGAATTTAATATATTGTGAGTTTAGAATTTTTTCGTGGGTTTAGAAAGTATATCCAACTTTTTTTTCTTTTTTTTTTTTAGTTTTTCCCCTTTTTTTCTAATAAAAACAAATCTACTGAGAGATGATTAAATGCTCATTCATGAATGATGATGGGCTGTTGATCACTATTTAGGCCGAAACCAACCTTCTGAAATCTTGAACACAGGTCCACCATGGCCCATGTAGTCTCCTGAGCTTTACCAAGAAGGGGCAATGATTTGAAAGTTCTTTTAGGTTAATCGTTTCTCCTTTGGTTCATTTCCATGGCGAGTAATCATATGGAACTCATAGTATCTGCACGGTCAGTCTACAGAAAAGGATGCAAATGGAACTCACTCTATGTAATTCGTTGTTTCTTTTCTTTCTCATAAAAAATATCTAATTTTGCTGCCTATATAAAGAGTATGGGCTTTCAAATTCTGAAAAGATAAGTCATTGACACTTAGCTCTCTTAACTTATACCTGCAACAGCTACTCATCCCGCCAAAGAATCTTTTGCTAATGTTGCTGCTCTTCAACCACAATACCACCACCCTGCAACCAATATGCCTAAGGAAACCTTCCCGAATACGGAATAGATTGTGTCCCCAGCATGCATGTGAGCTTGAAGGCTGTTGGTTGATGTGTTTTTTTCCACCGAAACAGTACCAAGCCGTTCTCTGTGTTCATCATAACAGGTAAAGAAACATGCCTGTCAATCTCCGCAATTTGAGACGATGCCATCATGGCTGAATCTCTCTTTAATCACGCTCTTTTGGATTGATGAGTGTCTTCGGTGATTTTATCGTCTGTGGTGGCCACACTACCATTTACTTCATCTGCTTCCTGGAGTATTGTAGATTTGGAAAATCATATGCAATGAGCAAGCGAGAGAAAAATAATACCCGGTACGTTCAAACGGGAAGAAAAGAAAGCTCGCTAGGCAAAACCAAATAATTTTGATACCAAACTCCAAGCAAATGTGTGTGTGTAATTTTGTCAGAACATAGAAAACCTGCCAGCCGAAACACAAAATTTACTACCCACCACTCCCACTTTTCAGAAAGAGTTAATCATAACTTAGTCTCTGTAGCCTATTGAAATTAATGAATCAGTCCCTGCAGTATCAGAAATATTTAACGAGTCCTTTGACCATTGTTCACCATCTTCAATTTTATAATTTTTTGTTCAAAAAATGCTTCCTTGCCTAATTAAATCTCCCAGCCTTCATTACTCTTTTCTTTACCCTATTTTTTAAGGAAACAAAAAAAAAAGAAGGATATGGAAATGGCAGAGGAACTAAATTATTAACAGATTTAGAAGTATAGGGATCAAATACATAGGTTTTGACACCACCAGGACCAATTAATTAGTTTTTTTCTCACTACAGGGACTAAGTTAAAATTTACTCTTTTGGAAATGCCATGTACTAATCTAACCACATTCATAACTGCACCCAAGGACATCAAGGGGGGTGAATTTACAACTAGCTTGCAGCTTTCTGTCCAATGTTTCCAAACAATAAAATGATGAAGAACATGACAAAATGAATAAGCATGCGTGAAATATGAAGTAGACATAAATTCAGTGTGTAGTCAATAGGTTAATGATGAAGACAGCATTATTTATTAAAAGGTGTAGTTACCATTCTACCTTTTGTTTATTGTCAGGTTGTTCATCCCTTGCACAAACCTCAGTAGGAGCAGAAAGTTCACTTGTTTCCACTGCATAATTTGTTTTCTCATCATGCTTCTGGTCCTGACCAGATAAATCACCATTTACAGCCTTGAGAGCAGAGGAATCATGGACAACTACTGCAGACGTGTCATCAATTACAACAGCACCAACTGAGCTGGTTCCATTTCCTCTCTCAAACGAACTGCTTTCATTCTCAAGTTCATCGTTTTCCATTTGACTTCCTCTAATTGCAGCCTCTTCGGCTTTCCTCTTCTCTTCTTCTCTTTGTTGCCTTCTCATCACCTCTTGTTCCTTTAATAGTTTGAATCTGAATGACAATTTATTTAGACCACAAAACAGAAAACAGGATGAAGAGGTAAGAAAGAAAATGTTAGTGATTACAAACCTTTCACCAGGACGCAACCCTTCTGGTGTAAGCTTTTCTTCTTGCCTGGTCTTAGTTTGTACAGAATTTAATTCAGAAACAGGTTTCTGAATCTGCTGGTGGTCTTCTTTTAAAATATCATCACTTGGCTTCATCATAGGATTTTTTGCACCCCCTAACTTTTGAAGCCACACCTGTTGTGCTGTGCTCAATATGTTATTTGTGAGCCTGAGAAATATTAAATAGAAGTTTAAGGGAAATATAGGATGAATGGTGGTGGGAAATTTTTTTCCAATCATAATGTCTTTGAGACTCTAAGTGAGAAAATGTGAAGTTCACATAATGGTAGGGATGCTTACCAATAAAGGCTTAGTCCAGAAGGAACAGAAAGAGAAAAGTAACCAATCATTAATGGAAGGAACTTCGTTATTGCTTGAGAATTCTTCACGTTTGGATCATCGCTCTGAGGCTAGCAACGAATGTTAAAACTTACATTGTCATCTAAGGCCAGATTAAAAGATACAAAATATGAAAGCATTCAAACAGAATTTTTAGCATTTCCTCGAAACACACAATGCAGCCCTTAGGCTTTATCACATAGGATTGACATTCTCTCCCAGAAGGCTTAGGTTTTAGCGAATACGGTTGGTACATGCATTAATTTCCTCAAAATAAGCAAAATAAAAATAAAAATCACAAGCTTATTAGCCAAATAAGTTCTTATTACTCTAGCTCCTCTCACACAATAAAATTGACTGCATCACTGCATGTCATTGTTATACATTCCTGCATGGGAATTCTTATTAATCTCTTCCATGCTTCACTTAAAATCTATCATAGCATGAATTTAGGATCACACAAGAAATGGACAAGTGAAATAATTCAGTCATGCAGCTAATGATGGCAAGAGTATAGGGTGGCTCAACATGCTCTATGCTATCGAGTTTTCTGTTGCTAAAAAGGCCAAAAAGGGTAGTCAGTGCTTTACCGCTGGGCGTGGCCTCTCATAGAGCACAGTAGAAGGAAAAAAACGTTTTAAAATAGTTAAAAGGACAATCACTTAAGCTGATTAAGATTATGCAGGCATGGGCAAATCTAAACCTGGGTAAAACTAACCTGTGATGATTGCATGATTTCGACAGAGATGTATTGTGAGACAACCAGGATGACAGGCAAAACAAGATACGCCACGGTATCTGACCATCCAAGGGGTGGATGTCCATCCTGAGAAAAATCAAGCAATAAACAACAAGAAAGATCCACAAACATGGAAGATGGTGACCAAAAAATACTGCAACAAAAACCTACTAAATGACAAGAAGTCAAAGTCTAATAACAAAAAGAAAAAAACATCCGAACTAGAATGGAGCAGAAAAATAAAGATTAAAAATAATTGAAATCCTTTTAAGTTGTGACAAAAGATTGTTCAGCTTATTCTCATCTCTCAGAAAGTAACATGATTCCATAAAAAAGCTTCCAAGTACTGTGAAGAGTATGATGTATACAAAGTCCAAGCAGAAACCCATTCTAATCAGCTGAATCAAGGCACTCACTACAAAAGGGAAAAGCCAAGAGATTCCACTGCCATTTTGACGAGAAGCAATTGTAGTAGGACCAGCGAGAGAGGGAATCCAGAAGAAGCCTTCTGTGAGGAGTCCCTAGATATCGAACACAGAAATTAATTTTGATGAAGCAAGAAATTAATATTGGACACAGACGAGAGGGAAATCCATAAAAACTAAAAGTCAAAGCAGGTAACAATTTTGATGAAGCAAGAAAAATAACATGAAAAGAATGTTACCTCATTCGCTACATTTGAAAGGGCTCTGTAGAGTCCAATCCATACTGGAATTGTAGCAAGTGTAGGGAGACATCCTGGCAAGAAGTGGGAAAAGATATTGAGAAGACTTTTAATTAAGAAGAGAATAGTAAATCTTAAATCGTACTACAAAGTAGAGAAACAACAATCTTTCCAAAATGAAATGAGAAACTCCTGTAGCTCTATTCAAAAATAAATTCTAGAAAGACCACATAAAAAGTAGGAATCTAACCCAAGAAAATTTGTGCAGGTCTCTTTCTCCAATTGGTTTTAAGTTCATCTTTATGGACCTTACAGGTCCCTTGAAAGAATTTGGCAAGTGCATGCTAAAATCTCAATAATAGAAAAGAAAAGAAAAGGAGTATTGAAACAAACTTATTGCACTGCAAAACCAAAACTCCTTACAAAGAAAGTTGCAAAACCTCCAACAAGAAGGAGCCGGACAAGTCAAGAAAAATATGTATCTATATCAACATGTCTACGAATGCTTCAATTACTTTATAAGAAACGAGTATTAAAGCTACAGCAAACTGCGAAACATGAGTACCTGCAAGCGGGTTTATCCCAGCAAGCTTATACAACCGAGCTGTCTCAAGCTGAATCCTCTCCTGCAGGTAAACAAAAGAATTGAACCGTGTCAACAAAACGAAACAAGCTCCATGATTACAAAACACGAGCTCTAATAAATAGTTCACACTTAATTTGGGGTTTACATAGAAGAAAAGAGATTTCAGATATACCTGATCACCGGCATAGCGTTGTTGAATAGCCTTAATTTGGGGTTGCAAAGATCGCATGGCCATAGCAGATTCCACCTGACCACCACAACCACATCTTACACTAATTTAAGCACAATAAAAACACGGACATACTTGAGAAATTTGCTTCAATAAAGACACAGAACACAAACCTGTTTCTTACTCAAAGGAAATGTAGCAGCCTTAACAAGAACAGTCAAGAGTATGATAGCAAAACCATAAGCATAAGGTACATGCACGGAAGATAACCCATCTTTCAAAACCTGCAATAATTACTTCAATTAATAAACAAAAACAAACAATCATAACAGCGATTAAGAAAAAAACAGAACCAAACAAACCTTTAAAGTACTCTCGAGGCAGTAAGTAATACCAGAAAGCCAATCACTGTTCTGTGTGGTACTACCATCAACAACCTGGTCCGAATTGGAGACAGCAGCATCGGCAATCGTGTAGATAATACTCTCTGCTCGACTAAACAAGTCCTTAACTAAAGCCTCCGCGTTATCCGGGTCGGGTAAAAAACCCGGTTTGAGACCGAACCGGGCGACGGAGAGCGAACCGCGAGGAATTAGTGGTTTGGGAAGGTGAGTTGGGTGAAGGAGGAGAGAGTTAGAGGTTTTGGTTCGGTCAGCAAAAGGGGAGGGGGAGAGAGGGATTAGGTTTGGTATTGGACAAGAGAGAGGAGAAGCCATAAGTGACGGACTGCGACTTTGCGGTGGAATCGTATCTCTCTCTTGAGCGCCGGTGCTCCTGTTTCTGTGGAAGGAAGGAGAGGCAGCAAGGAGCAGAAAGGTTTTTCTCCACTCACCAACTCCTGGCGTATATATATTCTTGAAAAGTTATTAATTGATTAATTTTTTAAATAAATTTAATCTATTTATCAATTAAATTAAAATTAAACTTGTGCTTGGTTTATGAAAAAAAAAAAATAGGGATCTAAGAGTTAAAAAAAGTGTAATTGAGGGATTATTATTGGGTATGAGCAAAAGAGGGGATGAAATGTCGAATTTGAAAAACCTTTTTTTCTTGAAAATAAATATAACGTATCTATACAAGATAATTACCGATATTTAATTAATTATTTTATAATATCTACAAATACAAGTAAAAAAAATCAATAAAAATCATGTATTGATAAAAATATTTTCTTATTATATTTTTCTAATACTTGTGTTGGTTTAACCAATATATTAAAAATGAAAGTTTTTTTTATTTTTAATTTATTAGATCATTAGCACCCCAATCACGCCCTATAAACACTTTTGAAACTAGTGAAGGAGGCGGACATGATTTCCAATCAATGTCACCAACTCTATTCATCAACTGATCCCTCATCTATTTCGAGCTTCCACTCAAACAATTCCTCATTCTTGTTGTTTTTCTCTAATGACAATGATATTATATAATTCATGTGGGGCTAAGAAAGCTTGCTTTAATTAAATTTCATCTATTTATCGAAACTATATGGAAAAAAACCTGAAAAGTTTTTTATTTGATTAAATTTTTTAATTTCTTTTGCATTTCCAACATTGATAATAGGTTATTAATTT
Source organism: Salix exigua (assembly GCA_032356905.1). Taxonomy (NCBI): domain Eukaryota; kingdom Viridiplantae; phylum Streptophyta; class Magnoliopsida; order Malpighiales; family Salicaceae; genus Salix; species Salix exigua. Next base: position 1,312,094 of record CM063597.1, on the reverse strand, counting down.
ATTAGAAAAGTAGAAAGAATAAAGTTATTTATTTTTCCATGCAAACTTTTGACCAGTCATTTTCTCTGCCTTTTTTTTTACTTTGATTCTTTGTATTTTGATTTTATCCCCACTCGAGAATCTTACTTAAATTGGCTCTCAAATTAGCCCATAAATAAAGTGCAAAACTTTTTGCTCTGTAAATCTCCCGCGTCTCTAAGAATGTCTGTGAATGTTCACAATCATATGGCCTGTTTGGGAGAGCAGTAGCGGTTGCGGTTGTGGTTGAAAAAATGGAGTTTTGAAAATGGAGTTTTTAAAAATGAAAAGTGTTTGGTTAAAACTGTGGTTGAGTTGAAGGTTGAAGAAAAAGGAGTTTTGGTGTTTGGTTTCCAAACTTTCCAAACTGCTTTTAACTTGTGAAATTACTTAAAAGGATATATATATATATATATATATATATATATATATATATATACCCTTATATATATATAATTTTTTTAAATATTGTAAATTTAATAATGATAATAATATTATGAAATTAATAATTCATGAAAAAACAAATATTATTTTTTATTCTCACATCAAACTATTTGCAATTTCATCACGAACATATATTTTCCTTCCATTAAGACTGATCTGTATCTACACATTTTTTTTTAAAAAAATATATTTTCAAATTTTTGGTGGGCCGAGGACCGCCCAACCAAATTGGGCCTAAGCCCAACTTTGCTGGACTTGGGCTGGGCCGAGTGCAGCCCAGCCCAGCTTTAATTCTGAAGAAGTCAAAACGGTGCGCTGCACTGTGCGTCTTCTTCACAGTGCAGCGCACCTGTGCACGTGAAAGTGGCTTCCGACCGACCACGACGAGAGCTTCAACGGAGGATACCTACGGGTAGAGGAGGCCGAGGTGGTTCTTCCTGCGGTGGTTTCGTCTGAAATGGTGGCCTGTGGTGGCCGGAGGCAGCGTTGGAAGGTGGCGGTACTGTTCACCGACCACGACAAGAGCTTAAACGGAGGATACCGACGGGTAGAGGAGGTCGAGGTGGTTCTTCCTGTGGTGGTTTCATCGTAAAATGGTGGCCTGTGGTGGCCGGAGTCAGCGTTGGAAGCTCCGGCCACCATGCACCCGTTTGTCTGTTTGGATAGAGAGAGAGAGCGAGAGAGAGAGAGCCCTTGCATGTAATTGTTGCACAGTTTTGCATTGTCAAATTTTTGCATGAAAACGGAGATACACAAAAATGAAACGTGATGGCAAAAGCTCCTAATTTCAGCTTCTCGGAAAATGGCGTTTTGATCAATTTTTTGGTGGGCCCCACATGCTTTTAAATGGCATTTTGATGTTACCAAACACCATGTTTGCTCCAATCTCCGTTTGGCTCTCCAATCTCCGTTTGGCTCTCCAATCTCCGTTTCAAACGCGGAGCCAAACGGGTGCATCATAATTTAACTCCTCTAGAATTTATACAATGGTCATCTGGCCCCGAGTCTGCAATGTGAATGCAAAGTAGACAGGAAATTACTATTATATCCTCCTAATAGCATACCCTAATTTATCTATAAATAAATTTTATTTATAATTACCAGTAGGCAGGTTTCCTCGTATATTTTTTTTATTTTCTGAAGCTGTGTTGGAATTTTTTTATTATCACATGTATTTAACACTCGATTATATAAAATATTTAACACATTACTGTTGATATTGTAAAACCTTCGTGTGTGTTTTTTCTAGCGGGGGATTCAGCTCGATGGCCTAATACCCGGGCTTCTTGTGAGCAGAGCAGCCTGTTGGTCAGGCCCAGAAGAGGCTCGCAGCCTGTTGATAGCAATCTTCTTGGACTCGTGACGATAAAAGAGTTTTACGGTATGGATTGAGGTCTCCTCTCCGCAAATCTGTGATAAGAAATCGTGGTGGGGCAGGCAGCGTGAGGTCCATACCTCACCAATCACACGCACTCTCTGGATAAGAGTAGAATCTAGAGAACAGAATTCCATTGGACACCATTTCCCTGACCAGCTGGCTCTACATTTCCACTGCCCATCGATCACAGCAACTTTCATTTCTCTCCGAGGAATTCATCTTCTTGCTCAGCTTGAATCAATGGCAGCAACCATGGCAATTCTCAATGCCAAGTGCTTGAGCATCAACCCCAACAAGAATATCAGCCCCGCCAAGCCATCAACAAAACCTCTCTCTCTTCTCTCCATGCACAACCTCCCAAAAGGCCTAACCATCTCGAAACCAGCAGATAACACTGTCCTAACAGGAACTGCCATTGCCGGCGCTGTCTTCACAACCTTGAGCTCGTGCGACCCTGCTTTTGCTGCACAGAAAATAGCTGAAATGTAAATTGGATATGAGAATTGAATGGAATGTATCTGTATTGATGACTTGAGTGGAATATTTATACAAGAGATGTAGCAAATTAAATAACAAACTAATCATGCATTTACATGTGCATGCTAGATTATCTAACAACACAACAGAATATGTACACTGTAAAGTAGAATTGCTAACATGCATAACAGAATATGTACACTGTAAAGTAGAAATGGCAACATGCATATTCTTCATCTTTAACACTCCCCCTCAAGTTGGAGAGTGGATATCTTGCACTCCCAACTTGCGAATCATAGGAACAAATAAATCTCTTCCTAGAGGCTTTGTCAGGATGTCTGCCAGCTGATGTGCAGAATTCACATACCTCGTAAGTATCGAACCATCTTGGATTTTTTCTCTAATGTAGTGACAATCCATTTCTATGTGTCTGGTTCGCTCATGAAAAACTGGATTGGCCGCAATGTGTAGAGCAGCCTGGTTATCACAATATAGCAAAGCAGGCCCTTCGTGGGAGAAACCCAAATCCTTCAACAGCTACCGAAGCCATGTCAATTCACAGCAGGCCCCCGTCATTGCTCGAAGATATCAACGAAGGTCCAAGAAAGATGCAGTAACCTGTCGTAGATCTCCTAGTAAGTGGGCAACCTGCCCAATCTGAGTCACAATAAGCTCTTAACTTAGCATCATTGTCCGAGGAGAAAAATAATTCTTTATCAGGAGCCCCCTTCAAATATCTCACAACCCGAAGTGCTGCCTCCATATGCAGTTTTCATGTCTTGATGCATGAATCTACTCAAGACATGAACAACATACGTTATATCAGGCCTAGAAACAGTTAAGTAAATCAACCTGCCGACAAGTCTTCTGTACTGACTGGAATTTCTAAGCAAATCGCCTTCATCTGATAATTTCAATCCTCGCTCCATAGGGGTATCAATTGGAGCTGCCCCTAATAGCCCTGCATCCGCAATGATCTCCAATGCATATTTATGTTGAGAAATGAAAATTCCACTCTTGGAAGTAGATACCTCAATGCCAAGGAAGTATTTCAATTTACCAAGCTCTTTGATGCGGAAATTATTATGCAGAAATTTCTTAGTTGCATCAATACTAACAACATCATTTCCAGTAATTAAGATATCATCAACATATATCAGAAGAGCAGTAAAAGACTTGCCTTGCTTCTTGGTAAATAATGAATAGTCAGCCCGTGATTGTTCATATCCTGCGGAGCAAATGGCTTCTGAAAACTTTGCGAACCACTGGCGAGAAGCTTGTTTCAGTCCGTATAAGGATTTGTGTAGGAGACATACTAAATCATCCTCCCCCTGTCGCTGAAGCCCTGGTGGTGGTGACATGTATATTTCCTCAGTCAAGTCACCATGTAGAAAAGCGTTGTTGACATCCAGTTGGTGAATGGACCAGTTATGAGAAGCGGCAAGGGCAAGCAAACAGCGGACATAAATGATCTTTGCTGTGGGTGAAATGGTGTCCTGATAATCGACGCCCTCTAACTGAGTGAAGCCCTTAGTGACCAAACGAGCCTTGTACCGCTCAATTGAACCGTCGGAGAGATGTTTGATTTTAAACACCCAACGACAACCAATAGGTGATTTGCCTGCGGGAAGAGGAACGAGGGTCCATGTACCATTATCTTGGAGAGCTTTCAGCTCAGAAGCCATGGCTGCTTGCCAATTAGGATTAGAGGCAGCCTCAGAATAAGAGGTGGGTTCAATGGCCATGCTGAGCTGTGCAACAAAAGAGTGAAGGGCAGGTGTATATCGGTGATAAGATAGAAAATTAGTCATGGGATACCTCGTACCTTTGCTTGGACCGGGGAACAAGGAGGATGGTTGGTAGGAGGAAATGGTGGAGCATACATAGTCGTGAAGCTTGGCCGGTGGACCAGTGGGTCGGGTGGAACGCCTAGTGGGAGCTGTGATAGGGGTGTTGATAATACAGGGTGCAGTGGGTGGATCAGGTAGGGAAGGTAATAATGTTGATGTTGTGTTTGGTGGGGAAAGAGGTGTATGTGGGATGGGGTGAATTGGAGAGGATGGAGATATGGGAGGGTGAGGAGAAGGATCTGGTGGTTGGGCTGTAGTGGGTGAAGGGTAAGGATCATAGGTATCTGGGGGCGGTAGTGGTAATGGACTTGTCTGGGTTTGTGGGTCAGAGGAAGGAAGGGAAGCATAAGGGAAGACTGTCTCATGAAATTTGACATCACGACTTATAAATGTTTTTTTGTTTGATAAATCATATAATTTATAAGCTTTTTGACCAATAGGGTAACCGATAAAAATGGAAGGTATAGAACGATGATCAAATTTATGAGAAGGATGGACATTAGTAGCGTAGGCTAAACAACAAAAAACACGTAAATGGGAAAAAGAAGGAGGTTTTAAAAAAAGTAGTTCGAAAGGTGTTTTGAAGGAAAGAATTGGTGAAGGAAGTCTATTGATTAAGTGCACAGCAGTGAGAGCACATTCTCCCCAAAAAATGGTAGGAAGACTAGCCTGAAATTTTAAGGCTCTAGCTACTTGTAAGATGTGTCGATGTTTGCGTTCCACAACCCCATTTTGTTGAGGCGTGTAAAAACAAGAATGTTGAAAAATGACACCATGATCAGCAAAAAAATTACCCAGGGAAATAAATTCTCCACCAATGTCACTGCGAAAAATTTTGATTTTAGATTCAAATTGGGTGTGAACATAATTAAAAAACATTTTGAGCAATGATTGTGTTTCACTTTTATGTTGCATTAAAAAAATCCATGTAAAACGTGTATAATCATCAACAATAGTGAGAAAATAATAAGCACCAGAAATTGAAGGATGGCGATAGCGCCCCCAAATATCGCAATGAATTAACTCAAAAGGTTTTACAGATGAAATGATGCTAGGACAAAAAGGTAAACGACTCTGTTTTGCCAAAGGGCAAACAGGACAAATTGTACTTGACTGAATTGAGAAATTTAAATAATTCTTAGCAATAAAATTTAAACGAGATGGTGATGCATGACCTAATCGATGATGCCAGAGATCAGTGTTTGAAATGGTGAGGTTGCAAGTGGGTGAGATATTTGCGTCAGTTCGTTTTGTTGCTAGTGCCACCAAGTAGTATAGCCCATCATGCTGTTTCCCCAAACCAATCATCCTCTTCGTAGCCAGATCCTGCAAAATTCACCAATAAGGAAAGAAAGTTATTGAGCAATTCAATCCCCTTGTCAGGCGGCTAACTGACATCAAATCCACTTTGAATGTAGGAACACACAACACATTCTTTAAATAATATATTGAATTAAGAGGTAATGATCCTCTCGCAACAATTTTTGCTTTCTCTCCGCTGGGCAATGACACAGGAGGTAATGAGCAATTTTTCTCCATGTGGAAAAATAATTTTGACGATGAGGAAATGTGATCCGTCGCCCCGCTGTCAATAATCCATTTGTGGGGGATTATTTTGGACAAACCTGGCTTGGTAGGTGCTTGAGAAGTTGATGCCTCATTTTTATTGTCAAGCAAGGACAGTAGTTGTTTTATCTGGGCCTCCGAAATGCCAATGACTGGATTGCTAGAGGGCCCATCAGAGACACTATTCACAGCTGGCCTGCTGTGAAATGGGCCCGGGCCCATGGGCCTGCCCCTTGGATGACCAGCCGGGTAGCCCTTAAGGGCATAGGACGTTTGGGCCCAATGGCCCATCAGCCCACAGTGAGTGCACTGTGGGCGCCCCTTGCTCGGCCCAGCTTTTTCACACCCAAAATGCAGCCCATCATTTTCATTAAAATGCTGCACTTCACGCCCAAATCGCGTCTCTCTTTCCCCTCTGCCATTCACGCCCATCAGACCTCCAAAACGTCGTCGTTCTTCATCTCTCTCTCCCCTGCCATTCACACCCCCAAACCGTCCCCAACTGGGATTTTCTGGAGAGGGTGAGCTAAAATTGCTCGACCCATTATTGTAACGCCTTGGAGAGACAAACTTGCTACCATTGTTGCTCCGAACAGCCATGGCAACGCCGCCCCCAATCTCTGAAAAATGGGTCGAACTCAGCAGGCGTTGCTTCTCCTCTTGAGACACAAACGAATATGCTTGGCGAATGGAAGGTAGAGGACTCATCAAGAGGATTTGTCCCCGTATACCACTGTAAGTATCATTCAAGCCCATCAAAAACTGCATCATTTTCTGTTGATCTTGTTGTGCACCATGTATTACTTCACTGTATGAACTTAGTTCATCCCAAAGTCCCTTCAGTCTCGTGTAATAGGCTGAGACCGAGAGCTGGTCTTGGCGAAAATATGCTATGTCCCGTTGAATTTCGAAAATTGTAGGGGCATTGCTTTGTGAGAAACGTTCACGAAGATCTTCCCAAACTTCGTTGGCAGTGGTGTAATAAATTACACTGTCTGAAATTTCTGGGTCTAAGGTGTTAATGATCCAAGAATGGACCATGTCGTTGCAGCGGGACCAAGCTGCATGATTCTCAGGTTCTGTTTCCCTTGAAGGTTGGTTGATTGTGCCATCAACAAAGCCTAATTTGTTTTTGGAGTTTAAAGCCAGTGTCATGGCTCTTTTCCAGGTAGAGTAGTTGTTCCCATTCAAGGGCTTGGAAATCAAAACCAGCCCTGGGTGGTCTGAGTGATGAGAGGTGTAAGGGTTTGAGAGATTGATTCTTGTTGGGTCTGTGGCAATTTCTTTGCCGTGAATGGAAGGATGTGATGTGTTGTCTGGATTCATGTTGAAGGAATTTGATTTGAGAAAAAACTTGAACACTGGATAGTATTGTTGGGTAGATATTGGGTATTTTGGGTTAACTTGAAGAAATTGGAACTGGAACTGTATTTTCGACTGGATTGGATTGATTCTGGATTTGAGAATAGTTGAGAAAAATTTCTAGGCAGATGACTAGCTTTGATACCATGTAAATTGGATATGAGAATTGAATGGAATGTATCTGTATTGATGACTTGAGTTGAATATTTATACAAGAGATGTAGCAAATTAAATAACAAACTAATCATGCATTTACATGTGCATGCCAGATTGTCTAACAACACAGCAGAATATGTACACTGTAAAGTAGAATTGCTAACATGCATAACAGAATATGTACACTGTAAAGTAGAAATGGCAACATGCATATTCTTCATCTTTAACATGAAATAGCAGAGGGAGACAACCGTGGTATAGCACTGCTGCTCCCACTCATACCAGCCATAGCCTGGGTTCTTTTCAACATCCTCCAGCCTGCACTTAACCAGATTAACCGCATGCGCCAGACCAAGGGGGTGGTCATCGGGCTTGGACTCGGTGGATTGGCCGCGTCAGGTTTCATGTCAGCACCAGACGCATCAGCCGGTGAAATTGCCATGATTGCCGATGCGACAAGTGACAACAGAGGCACTCTTCTGCTGTTCGTCGTCGCTCCTGCTATTCTATGGGTGCTCTACAACATTCTACAACCGGCTCTGAACCAGATCAACAGGATGCGATCTCAGTGAGAAATTTACTTGTAATTCCACCTCGATCGTGTTAATGAAACTCTTTCCCTTAATATTCCAATTCTTAAGTGCTTGATTAGCAACTCTAATTATTGCAACTGTACGCCTTATGGTATGTAAAGTATAGGCTTAAGGTGTTTAAAAACATAATTATTAATACTGTTCGGTCAAAGTTGTCAATACCGTTCGGTTTTCGATTGGAACGAACGCTCCGAATTCTGGTTTTCAATTGGAACGGAACGTTCCAGTTTCGAAGCGTTCCGGCGTGCTGTTTTGGTGTCGTAATGTTCATATATAATTATATATATATATATATATGAAAAAAATAAAATATTAATTTAACAATCATAATTAAAATTTGAATTTTTTTTATTTAAAATATTTTGTTGTTTTTATAAATGAAATCGAACGTTACAGGCGGAACGGAACGGATTTAATATCTAAAGTTCGAACGCCGTTCTGGTTTTTCGATTGGAATGAAATGTTTCGGTTTCAGAGCGTTTCGGCATGTCGTTTCAGTGTCGTACTGTTCATATATAATTATATATATATATATATAAAATAAAATATTAATTTAGCAAGCATAGTTAAAATTTGATTTTTTATTTATTTAAAATATTTTGGTGTTTTAAAATTATTTTAATGGATAGAAATGTCAAAAATAATTTTAAAATAAAAATAAAATAGATTTTGAACTTCGGAACCAGAAATATTCTTGTCAAAATTTCAGAACAAACTGGAATTAAAACCGAGAAAACGCCATTAACAATTATACTTAAAAATGTTTGCTTCATCCTTTTCAATTAAGCCATCATGACGGTTGATTCGGAGTAATTTCAGGTAAAGTTGAAAATGTTACATTTATTACCCTACAAAAAAGATCGCACTCCTGTTTTCGGCTCTAGCTAGAATAATTATAATAATAATGCTTTGCCACCAAAAAAGATCGCACTCATTTAAGAGAAGCTGCCACGTGTATAGAGCCCGGATTTTTCAATTATTATAATTTGGTGTCTTTTTTTTTCTTTTCTACAAAAAACTCAAAATTACAAAATAGTAATCTGATATTTTTATAAAAAATAATTATTCGAATATTTTTTATTTTATCATCATTTTTCAGGGATAAAAATGAGGTTCTTCCTTTCCCCCTTCATTCACTATTCTAGGGTCAATTATAAATTTATGAATAGCTCGTTGAATATAATATAATTATTTTTTTTATTTGTTCTTTTGTAAACGTTTAGGTGGTTTTAAATTCTATCGTTCAATTCAAATTGATTTATGGTGTTTTCTAATCTGGTCCTCATTGTTTTCATTTCTATTTTTTTTTGTGGTTCGTATGTAAAAAAGAAAAAATTCTTTTCAATTTCACCATTTAATTACAATATTTTTATTTTTATTTCTATATCAATTTTGATTCTCATTTTTTTCCTTTATTATCCTTCCATTACGGGTTTGGAAAGTTCACAATTTAGTTTTTTTTTATAAAGCTTTATAATTTTCTTTATCTTTTTTATCGACTAGTTAATAATTAATTAATACAATTTAAGTGAGCCATAGATACATTTATATCATGTCATGTTGTGTGTGAGTATGTCACCCGCACACATCTTTTGTAAAATAAATTTATAACAAAGGAAAAAGATGCTATCATCTAATATAATTTAATATATTTGAATATAGATGGCTTAGGAATAAAAAAAACACGATGTCTCTTTCGTTGTCGCCGTCCAACTCAAACCTTTTATTTATTTATTTATTTTTATATACATATTGAGGCTTCGTGTTGAAGGTTATTATTAATTTATTTATTTATATACATATATAGGCTTCGTGTTGAAGGTTATGTCCATAAAAAATGATGAGTTGATTCCTAATAGCATGGATAATATTTCTACTTGATCACTTGAATGTATTTTGAATACAAGCCGAAAGTGAGGGCTAAGTCTCATAATTAAACTACAACTTGAATTATATATTACTTTGATGTCTTGATTGAATATTCATTTTAAAAAAATCAATTTGCTTAGATTAATCCAGATAAATCCACTCCGTTCAATCTAAACCTATAATCTAGGGTGGATTTATTATCCCTACATAATTTAGAAGAGTAGTTAGAGGATGATCAATCATATGTGCGCTAAAATAATTTAATCGTCTAGCAAGTGACTAGTGATAAGAGATTAGGACTAAGAAATTTGTTTTCCCTGTAGTCGCATATTCAAGTTATGATGATCACTCGATACTTACATGATTGTTAACTTCAAATCCCATAAGATTAATTGAGGTTTCTCTGTAATTTCATGTTTAAGATTTATAGTTGTTAATATGATGACTACTAGAGTTTACATAGCCGTTGATTTTAGAATTAATGAAATTAATCAAGATATACATAAATGGTAAACTGATACGAACATTTATGGAAAAAAGAAGGTAGAAGCCGTTCAAATTAAGCAATATATAGACACACACACTTTGTAAGCATGCATCGTTCGATCAGTTCCCTTGCAAGATGATGATAACAACTCCCCATAAACGATAAATAATCCTTTAATCGTTATCATTGTTCATAAAAATCACAGCAAATCGCCACCACTATGAAGCGTGCAAGCGCACTCACCCACCATATATGTGTCTCTCCTTCCTTGCATGCCTCCCCTCAACCCTAGCAAGCCAACATAAATAATTAAATAGAGAAATTAAACCCTTCTTTTTGTTATCTTCTCTCCTTAATTTCCTGTTTTAATCCCTAACGTTTGTTTCCTTCCCTCCTCTCTCATGCAAAACAGAATTCTACAGACAAGATAAAAGGGATTACAGAAAGTTGCAGAGGGTTTTCTTTAGAGAGAGAGAGAGATTTGTAAATAACAAGAGAATATTGCATGCAGAACATGAAACCAAAACCAGCCATAGCCGTATACTTCGTTATCTCCCTCATCCTCTCCCTCCCTCTCCTTTTCTTCTTCTTCTGCTTCAAAACCAACACGCCTCCTGATGAAAACCCCATCTCAGACCTGAGAATCCGACCCGGATACACCACTTACAAAACCTACATACAACGTCAACTAAACAAGACCCTCAATCCAAAACTGAGAAAAATATGGACAACCCGTGACTGGGACCGCAAAATCCAAGTCTTTGCTGATTTCTTTCAAGTTTTGAAACAAAAAAGCCTTCTTTTCAACGAATCCAAAGCCTTGTGCATCGGTGCTCGTGTAGGGCAAGAGGTTGAGGCCTTAAGACGCATCGGCGTATCAGACTCCGTTGGTATGGACCTGGTGCCCTACCCGCCCCTCGTTGTAAAGGGTGATTTCCATCGCCAGCCGTTCGACGATGGGACTTTTGACTTTGAGTTCTCAAACGTGTTTGATCACGCTCTGTTTCCGGACAAGTTCGTCGGAGAGATCGAGCGGACGCTGAAGCCTGGTGGGATATGTGTTTTACAAGTGGCGCTTTCAAGAAGGGCTGACAAGTACTCGGCTAATGACTTGTTCAGCGTTAAACCGTTGGTTAATTTGTTCACGAATTCTAAGGTTGTTCATGTCCGGAAAGTTGACGGGTTTGGGTTGGATACAGAAGTGGTGTTTAGGAAGACCGCAAAAAAAGATCAAGAGGTGATCCGAGGGCCCTGATGCTTTCGCCCCCCACCCCATGATTTCTTTTCTTTGAATGAATTATTATTAATCATGATTTCTTAATTTCTTTAGATACAAGTCTTTGAGATGGCCCTTTTTTTGCTGTTTCTCCTGTTGATTTAAATCTGCAGTTGCGCCTATATATTTATCCATGCATGGCCCACTCAATTGGCTCCACTATTTTTAGCTATAGGTTTGGAATATACGCGTGTTGTCATCATGCACATCAAATATGTTTTCGGAATTTCTGGTTTGTGTTTCAATGGTGATGTCTCATCTTTCAAACATGTAGTAGAAAGTGTCAGAAAGAAAGAAGCAAGAGAGAAGTTTGTCATTATTATTGCTGAGCTTCATCGAGCCTTTATGGGGGATTGACTGCATCTGTTTGTGTTTTTTTTCTTGTATTCCACGAAATGCAATTCATTGAACAGTCAATAGATCCAAGGAAAGACGCCTTACAGCAAGTTTTTTTTTAAGATTTTGGCGAAAAGGAAAGGAATAATGGTAAACCCAGCGGAATATCAATCTTTGAATCTTTAGTTGAAACCATTCGAGTCAATGAGTACGAAGTACAGGGTTGAAATCCCCGATTCCAATGAAACAGAGCATCTAGACCAAAACTTTTTCCAGCCTCTAGGGAGAAAACAAGACCACAGAGTTTGCATGACCAAAAGCCTCTCTTTTTTCCCAGGAAAAAAGAGAAAACGAAAAAAAAAACCCGGATCAAAATTGAGGTTTCTGCAGGCCAAGAAGAAGAAAACAACAAAAATTCCAGTACGCACACAGACCAAACAAGACAATACTGACAGGGTGATCAAGGGTTTGCTTGGCTGTCTGGAACAAAATCAACGGGCTCACATTCAGTGTCCTCATGCTGAGACTGGGAAACTGTTAGCTTGGCCTTTTTAAATCTGCTTGAACTTCTAAGGATTCTCTCCAAGGTCAGGCCTGTGGAACTGATACATAAAAATAAAAAAACCAATCTTCAGAGATATTGAGCATTTGGTAACAAAGAAAATATAGAACTGAACTTCGTTGCCCGGGGTTTTTAAAATTTGAAGATCCTCTTTTCAGATGGAACCGTATAGAAAAGAAATACGCATCTCATCATAGGCCCTTGCTCCATAAGTTAGGAAAACACACCGGAAGAAATGATTGATACCTAAAGCACGCAGCTAGATCCAACCAGAAAAAGAATTTGTTTTAGTTTTCTCTACTTACAGTAGTTTTTTGAAGTTCTTTCCACTGCCTTCCCTGCTTTTCAATCTGTAATTTCCTGTGGCAAAATTCACAAGGTTGAGAAGACAAGTTCCAGATATCAGTTTAAGGATGTCTGTGCATCAAATGCTGTGTTAGAGGGAATCAGGCATCTATTAACTAGTAAAAACTTCTAGCACAATGGAAATCAGCAGCATGTGAAGAACCAAGCAGATATTCTGGAAGCAGCAACAATACAGCATGGTCCACAAAGGTGGAATGACTTTAGAGAATACATTTTAAGTACAAGAATTAAGTTATCACTAAATTCGGATTGCAATTTTCATCTTAGCTCTCAAGGAAGATTGGTAAGCATGATTAAACAATCTCTCAGAGGCCACCAGCTTTCTAAGACATGAACAGGAGAGCCTTTTTAAGTGGTGGGTCAAATCGGTAACCTCAGTGACAAAGAAAGATATATAAATTTAGGGTGAATTAAAATAAGCCTCCCGACATGTCATGAAATTATTAAATTACAAACACTGACCAAAAAAGTTTGAAGATTTGACAAGAACTCCATTTATGTTCATGAAGCTATTACAAAAGCCTCCTTTTACAGCCAAAATGACCTTGTTTACTATTTTGAAAACAAAATTAGTTAAATAAAATACTTAAAACAATCAGATAAAGAATATAAAAAAAATCTAACCAAAGTTACAAAAAAATAATAATCATGTTCATTATTTTTACTGTTCATTATCTAATGTTGTTAGGTTATTTTTTTAATTTATATGTTCGTAAAATGAGTAATTCAGGACATTTTAAGTACATCTGGGTTTTTTTTAATAAATCTTCAAACTTTTGGATGGTGTTTATAATTTCATGGTAACCTAGTTTTTGTTTTCGTAATTCACCCATAAATTTATGAAACACCACCTCAGAATTCATATGCCCAGTTCATTCATCTTTAAAGAGACAACACTAATGTCCTTCACCCTGCTCTGTCTATGAAAGCGACTGCTTATTTCCAAAAAAAAATTAGGTTTTTCCACTGATTCAAAAAAGTTGTTAATCAGACAAGGGGAGCAGAATTATTTTATTTTTGCAAGTAATTTTCGTAGACAAGATCATTTCTCGGTTTTTCTAATATGTTTAGTGTCGTAGGAGTCCTCAGTTATGTAGGCCTAGGTAGGGAAAAGTTGTATTTTCTTACAAAAGATTGAACAGTAAAAATAAAGAATCAGAGTTACTTTGGTAATATGTTTAGTGTCGTATAAGTCCTCAGTTAAGTGCTCCTTGATGGACTTGGGATTACCAGGAACTCTATACTCTATTTAAAGGTGTGTAATTATTCAATAAAGAATCAGAGTTTTTGACTAAATGTTTCCGCTATAAGCTTTGTGATTATGTGATGGAATCTATCTTCGGTGTGACTCGTAAAATCCCTGGGCGTAATGCCTATCTCTCTCTTCCTAGGTTCGACTCCTAGAAAACCTACTACAACTAGCAGTTCTACTTTCAAGTTCCAGCAAACAAAGCCCCATATATCTATCTCCAATTTCAATTTACAAAGTCGTAAACCCTTTCTTCTTGATTCCAAGTCTATAAATTCCTAATCCACCATAAAAAACATCACAGGACAGAAATCTCAAAGCTGTTCTGCATTAAATGTACTTATCCAACATGGGTCTGTTATTTAAATTTTAAACTGAATGGCTGCTGCAACAGAACTTGCGAGCCAAAAGCTCATGACGCAATCAACCATGACAGGCACTAACAAATCAATAAATCAATAAAACTCATGCAAGATTAGTGGATTACCATTTTGAGACGAGTTGAAATCTGAACTGCTTTCTCCTTCTGAGTAGTTAGAAGACAACGAATTATCTGGAGTTCTAGTGCTGGAATCTGAACTGTCAGTTTTATCCTCTGCAGAATGCTCATAATTATCATCCTGGAATATTGTGCCTGATTTTCCTATTAAACTCTTTCTGCGTTGTGAACTATTTACAACCCCCTTAACATCAGCAGGGGAAACTTCTCTACCATTCGTTTGATTTTGTTCTTTATCTGAGCCACGCCCTCCAGCCCTTGTTTTTCTAGAACTTTCCAAGCTAGAATATGATGCAGCAGAGGGTTCTTTGTTGTTCTTTGCAAAGGTATTGGTGACAACATGCCTCAAAGCACCAGATTTTCTGGCTTCTGCAGGAGTGGAATTGATCTTATCAGACTTGCTAGATGGTGGAACTTTAACCCTGCCAGCTGGAGGCTTTTCTACAATTCCATCATTCACATCTAACCTCGATGAACCATGTAAATCAAACGATGGAACAGAGGAATGTGCATCTAGCTTCTTTTTCTTGTTAGAATTCATACCACCAACTTCTTTTGCTTTTGTTGCTTTGTCAACAAGCACCTCACCAGAAGCAGCAGTTTTGCTATGGTCTTGGCCAGGCGCAAAGTACTCGTTGAAGTTGATCCTATCGCTTCCGCAAGAAACTTCCATACCATGACCAGCTTTGTCAGGATGATCAATTTTAGATGGACAACCATTGACAGCAGATTTGACTACATTCTCAATCACATCATCAATTTCCATATCAGTAGCTAGACGAAAAGTACTTGCTGCATCCATTTCTAACACCACTTTCCCTTTCTTTGCTGCCATACTGTTTTTCTCTTTATTTCCGTTATCATTGGAATTGTCTCCATACACTGAATTATGAGGCTCAGTAGGATGAGTGTCAGCCAGAGAACTATTAGGTTCTGTACCTGATGTTGGTGTTCCGCTTAATAAATCCCTTGTCTGTTTAGACTTCTTTCTTTTCTTTGATGGTGTCCCATGATTCACAGCTTCACTAGCCTCACCTAATTCAGAAGTGACCCCTACTTTATCCATTTCCAATACTTCTTTCCCTTCCTTCGCCAGCAGATTGATTTCCTCCTGATTAACTTTATCATTGGAATCATTCCCATACACAGCTTCATGAGACCCAGTTGAAGCAGCGTCAGCAGTTGCAGAGCTATTAACATGTTCTGTACCTAATGCGGGTGTTCTGATTAACAAATCTGTTGTCCTTTTGGACTTCTTTCTTTTCTTTGATGGTGTCCCAGGATTCACAGTTTCACTAGCCTCGACCAAATCAGAAGCAACAGCAACTTTATCCATTTCCACAACTTCTTTCCCTTCCTTTGCATGCAAATTGCTTTCCTCTTCATTAACTTTATCTTTGGAATCATCTCCACTTGCAGCTTTAGGATGGTCAATAGAAGTAGTGGCAGCCGCTGCAGAGCTATTTGCATTTTCTGTACCTGATCCTGGTGTTCTGCTTGACAAATCCCTCGTCCTTTTAGACTTCTTTTTTTTCTTTGATGGTGTCCCAGGATTCACAACTTCACTGCCCCCAGCCAATTGAGAGGTGACAACCACTTCTTTATCCATTTCTGATACCTTTTCCATTTCCTTTTCAGCCAAATTGATATCTTCTTGATTACCTTTATCATTGGAATCATCCCCATTCACATCTTTATGAGGCTCAATTGAAGCAGCATCAGCAGCTGCAGAGCTTTTAACATTTTCAGTCCCTGATGTTGGTGCTGAACTCGACAAAGCCCTTGTCCTCTTGGATTTCTTTCTCTTCTTTGAATGTGCCCCATGGTATACAGTTTCACTAGCTTCAACCAATTCAGAACTATTAACTTCTGCTTCTTTAAATCTTGTGTCAGATGGTTCACACTTCTCGTGTGGCATAGATCCTGGGTGCAATGCCTTTCTTTCCTCTTCGAGACCATCAAGCTGATCAGATGCATGTTTCTGACTATCATCAAGGATGGTATTCTTTGAACTCCTTTTTTTGGCAGCGGATGCTGTAGCTAGTTCAGGGGGA
Source organism: Salix exigua (assembly GCA_032356905.1). Classification (NCBI taxonomy): domain Eukaryota; kingdom Viridiplantae; phylum Streptophyta; class Magnoliopsida; order Malpighiales; family Salicaceae; genus Salix; species Salix exigua. The sequence continues at coordinate 1,295,552 of CM063597.1, read as the reverse complement.
ACATGTCTATTTTTCTCATTGGTAGTATCCGTGTCACTCATATCAACCCCTACAAAAGATCACTTTGAATATCAGAAATGTCTCTTCATCTCTCCTTTTTTCCCCATGGATGAAACAGAAAATAAACATTAAAATAAGCAAGCACATGTGAATTTGCACAATCTACAGACTCACCTTGTGAAGAGGGTCTCCCAACTTCTTGGACAGGATCTGTGTGTTTTTCCTTCACAGAGACAGCGCAAGACTCGGATATTGTTACTCCCTGGACAGGAACATGCACTGTATCGGGCTCTTTGCTGAAATCCTTGGGGTTAACTTCCATGCTCTCTCCCTTAGCATCAGTGGATGAAGGAACAGCAGCAGTTTCGAGATTAAGAGGATTTACAGGTTTCTTTTTCTTTTTCCCCTTCCCGCTGACTTGAGAGGCTGCTGGCAAACTGAGACCATCCAAAGTTTCAGAAGATAAACAGTGTAAAGAAGAATTTGTATTTTTCTGATTGTTTACTAAAAGGTTCTGAGAGATTGTAGGGTGCTTGGATATCCCTTTATTAGAATCAGAAAGGTCAATTTCATTCTCCTTGACAGAACCATCACCCCTGTTTCCCTCCTCAATTTTACGCCTTTTATTCGCGGCACTCTCTTTTTGTGATTCATTTTCACCAGATTGACATACTGAAGCCTCCTTTTCTTTTCCAGCGAGGTCATCTGTAACATCCTTACTTTTCCTCTTCCTTTTATTCTTTTTCTTCGCATCAGATCCTGTTGTGAGAGCTCCATCTGGAGAAGCACTGCCTTGCATATTACCAATCCCATTCCCAGAAACCCCTCCCACACCTCCAGTTGGTGTTGTTTGAACTTCATTTTCCTTGCCAGGTTCGTCATATTTCTCCAATATAGGAGGATCTGACCCATTGTTGTCATTGGCCAGTGATGTAAACTTGCGGTAACAATCACCTTCATATGCAACTATGCTTGAATTATTTAATTCTTCATTTCCAGCAACATCCAAACATATCTGTTCAGCAACAGAAGCCTTCTGCTTTGCAAGCTGGCAACTCTCATCTAGCTGCAGGGATAAATCAATAACACTGGACAAACTTTTTGGATGGCTATCAGGGAGAAGGTTAACCTCGTCAATTGAAGGATTGTCTGTGGTAAGAACATGAGCTGGTAGGTTGTCTGTATTCTCCTCTATAGTAGAAGCATCAACACTAACAAACCAGTTTTTACCGGTGCCATCAAAGGCACTCTTTACAAACATGGATTCTGATAGGTGGTAAAGGACCCCTCGACGTTTTACCTGGAAAGTACAAGGAACAAACTTTAAACAACAGCATTATGGCACAGTGACACAGCAAAAAAAAACATAATAATTGTTAATACCTTCAAAGCATGAATTTTAATGTCCCCATTGGTCGGAAAACAGAGCTTGTGTTCATGAAGTATTTTCTCTGCAGATTGACAGAGACATTATATACATGTCGAACAACACGGAACATGGCAAACCGAATATAAAACCATCAAGATAAATAAATACAGCAGTCGTGCATGGAAAATAAAAAAAATATATAATTTTCTACGATATAATCCTTTCAATCGAGCAGTTAGGATTGGTAATCGTTACATTATACTTTGCAAAAAAAAGTGGGAAAACATACTCTTGAGGTCGGAGACTGTGTCAGAAGCAGAGACAATGAGGGCGAGGTGAGTGTCAAGAGTGGTGTCTATGAAGACAGTGTTGGAATCGGCCATCGACACTGTTAGTGATGCTGCTAGGGTTTAGCTCTCCTTTGGTTGTGAGGGGAAGGATGGGAGGCCAGCGACCAGGGACTTGGAGTTTTTTCTTTTAGTACTGTAAGCGCGTATTTCTATGGCGGCAGATGGCAAGGGAGTAGAAGCGTCGCTGCTTTTCTAATTATTATTTTTTTTGCTATAATAATCTCTGTATTCTTAGCACGCCCTAAGCCATGGGTATATTTTTTTCTAACCTTCTTGAAAGAAATTGTAAAAAAGTTTTTTTTGATGGTATGAAATATTATTTTATAGAAATTATAATTTATAAATTTAAATAAACGAGTAAAATTTTAATTGTTCTAAATTTTTACGAATAGTACATGTCCTAATTCAAATCTAAAGTTTATTTTATAGATCGCAAATCCTCTATTATCACGTCATGCTTTTTATGGCATACTGAAAGATATATAGATGATAAAATGTTGATTGGAGTTGTATCAATCATGATTAATTTATGAAACTGTAATTTGGTGTATGATAACCTTTTGCAATTCAAATTGAAATACAGAGTTTAATTAAAATAAATCAAATATTAAAAAAGTAAAATAAAACTAATTAAAACACATCTAAAATTATTTCCGACATAGAAAAAATGAATTTTTAATTATGTTTCCTTTTTAGAAAACCCTGTACTGATGAAATCAAGATCCATATAATTTTATACTCTTAATCATTCATACATTCATTAACTAGTAAAATTATCAAAGCACACCGATGATCCTCCATGCATAAATGCAACAAGAAAAACGAAAATGACAGGAACATTTTGGAAAAGTTTGATGACAAGAACATAATCAGCATCCTAACAGTTTAATCCACAGGCCAAACTCCCTGGCTAACCAGAGTGGAACAGCTACTGTTCATTCATTCTTTCTAGAATCTTTAAGCTGTCCTCTCTTACGAATCCCAAGGCAAAAACCTAGTCGCCAGGAATCAATAGCTGATTCTGGCAACGATTGTAGTAAACCCCAAAGAAGGGAATGGGGCCAGTAAGGTGTGCAGCGAGGTTCATAGCCTATAGCACACAGACCTGCCCGGGCATAACTGTCTGATGATGGAACCCAAAAGGAAGATCTCTTTATTGATGCCATCTTTGTTGCAACGTAAAGGGGAACCTGCATCAAGAACAAGAAATCCCTTGGTTGATCGAAGAAGTATAAAACAAAGGAAAAAAGTGTGTGTGTGTGTGTGTTATCCACTCTGGCAACACAGTTCTGATGCTCAAACCAATCCTGATAATAAGCAGAAAAATAACATGTTCATCATCCTTAAGATCTGAAATTTTGCAAATCAGAGACTGAAACTCAGGATGTTGGACCTCCATCTCTCAAGCACAAAAGGAAAAACTTCTAATTACTAGACGAGTGGTATAATTAGGAAGAAGGGGACACAGTTCACAAACAACAGATAGGCAAGGCTTGGTATTCAAATACTCAAAGCTAAAGCCCTAGCAGTTATTAACGTCACAGCTTCAGGAATGGCTTGCTAGACAGGTAGCCCTGTTGCATGCGAGGTAGCCACACCATTGATTTTACTACTTGCCTAAATGACATCTATTTGGTTAGTTTCTAGTGTTTATGATTCTTCCCACTGGAGCTGTCAATGTTCTACGGCATAAATAACCATCGCCTTGTTATTTCCTTACCTTGTCACTTGCCAACTTGAAGTTACAAAACATATGTGTTCAATTAGTAGCAAGTTCTAGTATCATCTCACATCTAAAACCCCAAATCATCTATGCTTCTATCACTAATCATACTAGCCAATTCAGACAAATGGGTAGAATAGAGGGGTAAATTCAAAAGGAGACGAGTAAGAGAACCAAAAGAAGGAAAAAGATGGTGACATTTTTGGATAAAAATATGATTAGCATGTTAGACTTCATTTCACCAAATACAATACAAACACATATGATGCTCATTGTGATTTCCATGACTTCATTAATTGCAGTGGATTGAATTGATAAAACTTTATAAGTTCATCACTTCATCTAATGTTGGTTATGATAGGTAAACTAATCAGGTTATAACACTTGAGGATTCAGTAGGGCCAACGCCAACTAACACTCAAAGACAAAAGAAAGTTGATAGAGCCACTAAGTGCAAGAGATCACCATGAGTATCTATAAATCTATTACGAAATCGAAAGAAAGGTAGCCTCTACCTAACAAAATATATTAGCAAATTCAGTCATTAACTTTCTTGTTGACTGAATAAACCATTAGCTTGCATTGAAGAAATAAGACACATCCTATCCAGATTTCTAACAAGCAAATCATACTTTATTATATTGAGTGTCCTATGTTATTAACGACAGAACATACATAAAATTATTTCCCAGTCATGGCCAGTAGCTTATAGCACTGGACATGCAACTGTTCCATATCTATCAATTCATGTTTCTGATTTTAATAATTACTTTAAATGGAGAAATACAGATAAAGATGACTTTATTTTTTCCATTGCCTCTAACGAAGAGCAGAACACTGATTGATGCAACTACAAAGAAAATCTCATCACCATCCATGGTTGAAAGTTTACTCAAATACTATATCTATACTCGATGTTTCAGATGCGAACATCATATACGCAAACTCATCAAGACATAGTTGACCAGAACATCAACATAAACTAAGTCTAACACATAAAAGATCAGGTTAAGTATTGAAAGAAACAGAGTTGTGTAGAATGAAGAAGCACACTACCTGACACTGCACGTCGATCCCACTTTTCTTGTATTCAACATAAAGGCACCTTGAGAATTGATCGATGTACCTGGTAACAGAAACAAAATAAATAAACGAACACCAACCTGCAGCAAATCTCCAGAAATTAAAACCTTACAAGAAAATCACAAGGACAGAAAAGTCTCACGCTTTAGTAGCAGCATAAACAGCATAAAGAGGATCAGAAGGAATTACAATGGCAGCTCCAGAACCAATGTTAACAATAGCACCTTTCTTCCTCTTCAGCATCCCAGGCAAGACAGCTTGTGTAACTTTAGTAGTACCTTCAACATTCACTCTAATCAAGTTCTTCAACAGCTCCTCATCAACCTCATGAAAGAACCTAGCATAAGGATAAGAAACCCCGACATTATTAATCAAGACACCAACATCCAATCCTTCAATAGTCTCCTTAATCTTTTGAACACCCTCGTCAATATCGCCACTGAAATCAACAACAACGTTCTTGATTTGGACATTACTGTATTTGGATTGAATTGCAGTCGACACATCCTTGAGTTTATCAGGATTCCTGCCCACCAAGATTAGATTGAAACCCTTTCGAGCCAATTGGAAAGCGAATCCTTTGCCAATACCGTCAGTGGGGCCAGTAACGAGAGCCCATGATCCGTATTTCTTCAGATTCTTGGCAGGTCTGAGGAAACTAACGTAGACCCATTTGAGAGAAGCGAAAAGGAACTTCAGAAGTGAAAGACAACCCAGAGTGAAGAGCACAAGAAGCCAAGAAGGCTGAGATTTGAGTTCCTCTACGAAACAGACACTCATCTTTTAGTTTTCGTTCTGGATCTGAGAAGCGGGTTTTGATGATGACTTCGAAAATGCTATAAAGAAGGGAAAAAGCTAATCTTCTGTTAGTATTAGCAGTGTAAACCTTTGGATAAAAAATGAAGATTACAGGGAGAACAGAGTAAAGGGAGAGTGATGGAAATCAAAAGGGATAAATAGGGTCAGGCTAAAGCAGGTGGATAGCAGGACAGTGGAATATTTAATGAAATTTGATGGAGAGACAGCGAAGGGTCAAAGAGAGAGGTGGCGACGGAGTGGTGGAGTAGATGAGCTGAAAACCACCTCCTTAAAGTCTAAACTACTATACGGTGACTGCCATGACAGGCCCTTGGGAGTTAGGGGGATGGTGGTGCCAAGTGACTTGTTTAAGATATAGGCTATTTGTTTTTATATTTTAAATTATTTTTTTTATACATTTTAAAAATTATTTTAATATAATGAAATTAAAAAAAAATAACAATATTGAACAAGCCCTAATAAACTTCTTTTTTTATGAGAAATATCTTATAGTATTTCAGGAGTGTTAATCGTTTTTAAATTGAGCAACATGTTTTTGAGATTATATTTTTTATTGCACAATAAATAGCTTCTTCAAATTAATTTATACATGGTCAAGAGCCAATTTTCTGATTATTATCATGTATAGAATAATAATAATAATAATAATTTTTGGATATGTCTATATTACATAGTAAATAAAAATTAATATATGTCAAAATAAATTATTGAAAAAATGTATAAATGCCAATACAAAATAAAATAATTTAACAACTAACACGAAACTCCAAATTAGTTTGAATAATATTTATTAATAAAAATGTTTTATTTTTTTAAGAAATAAGTTTTGTCATCTTCACATCAATATAATTTTAAAAAAATAAAAAATAATAATTTAAGTAAAAAATAAAAATATATTTTAAAGATTATCACACACTTGAGTTATAAAATTACCGTTGCGTACCCTCCAAGCTCAACCTCCCACCGTATCATTGACTTAAAAATGGTTAAGATACAAGTCCGAAAATGTTTTTGCAAGAATTAAAAAAAAATATTGCTCTATTTTCTACTGTACTATTATTAAAAATAAATTTTAAAAATAAAATAATATTATTATTTTAATATATTTTTAAATTAAAACTATGCTAATTACAGGCTATGTGGCTGGCGGGGTAAAAAATAATAATAATTAAGTGGGTGAACTTGAGAAAAATACTCCAAAACAAGTGACCCAGAACAAAATTAAAATTGAATTTATTATTTTTATTATTATAATAAATTTTTACTCTTTTTTAAGAAATATAATTGACCCCAGCTAATTTTGTACTGGTTTAACCCTAAAAACTATGCTAATTACAGGCTATGTCTAAGAATAAAATATTAGTTAGATGACCATTTTGGCAAACAACCAAAGCTAGATAGGTAACCAACCTCTCGAGGAATGCAATTTTAGCAATAAATCATTTTAAATTAATATATATATATATATATTTAATATTAATAAATCAAAACAATAAAAAAATGATTTTTTTATAAGAAAAATGGTTTGAATCATTTAAACTATTTTTAAAAATATTGTTGATATTATTTTTTAAAATATTTTTTTTGTTTAAAAATACATTAAAATTATATTTTTATTTTATTTTTTAAAAATTATTTTTAATATTATCATACAACAAAATATTTTTTAAAAAAACATTTCTAAAATACAATGTCAAACAACATTAAATGCTCATCGGTTAGTGGTAACAATTTAGCCCCATTACTGCACTAATCGGCTAGCTGTAACAATTTAGCCCTATTACTTTAAATAATGGTCAATTTAGTCCTCTTCACACCAGAGATGATCATTTTGGTTTGGTTTTTATCTAAAAAACAATCAAATTAAATTTATGGTTAAGAAATAAAAACCAAAACTGACTCAAAAACAGTTTAAACAGACCAGTTTTGATTTGGTTTGGTTTTTATATAAACAAATATAAAATAGTACATGTTTTTTTTACTTTAACCAAGTTTTTATTTTCTTTCATTTCAACAAAAAAAATCATACCAAAAAATTTAAACCGAACCCGAATTTTTTTAATTATAATATAATTTTTTTAATTTGAATCGGTTCAGTTCTTTCGACTTACTTGTTTTGGGTTTAAAAAAACCTAAACCAGACCCTACCAAAAATCTGGGAATCGATGAGAAAATATGTTGGATTATTAAACTAATTTAGACTAATTATTCTTACTAAAATAATATTTAACACACACAGTTGATCCTCGAGAGATCTTAGTAGAGTAGCTATTTTACTTGTTTGAGTAGTCTAGAGGAGAGAAATATTAATTGTGCTGAAAAGTCAACATGCATGATTTCAGAAACCCTAACTCTTCAAGTTTGTGCTGCTGCTGCTGCTGCGGCTGCTCGACCCTTAGCTCTCAAGAATTCCTTCTCCAGTCTCTTCAGGCGAAGCCGTCGGAAAAAATGGTGAGTGCACCAGTCCAGCACTGCATCAGGCAACGCGTCTAGGAGAAGCCTCTGCACAGAGTGCGACAGAGTGGCATGCTCCAATGCTCGTAGCCGATGCACCTTACACTTGCTCTGGCGTACATTTCCGGCGATGCAATCAAGAAGCTGGATTTTCTGAACCTCGTCATCTTTGTTGCCACAAAAAGTGGTACCTGGCAAAACATCAGCACCAGCAATGTAATCTGGCTGGGCTAGCCAGCTCTACACTACCTTCATCCGAATTGAAAAGGAGTTTTGTGTGGAGTAGCTAAATCACCTGGCACTGAATGTCAATTCCTTGATGCTTATATTCCAAATTAATGCATTTTGAAAACATTCCAAGGTACCTGCACAGTGCAAGTAAACTGGTTCAAAATTTGTAATGACTTTTATTTATTTATGAGAAATCTGAGAAAGACAGGGCTTTCTGTTTAGTTTGCGGAGACAGGCAGGCTGCCGGCCGGCTTTTCACCGGAGACCTTGATAAATTTTAGTTTTCCGACGATTATAGGTTTTTTAAAATGATTTCCAGGGTTAATATTGCTTTTTGGATAATCCATTCCTTGAAAAAAAAAATGGAAAGAAGAAGAAGAAGATATGGTTTAAAAAACATATATGGATAAACATACGCTTTGGTTGAGGCATAAATGGCAAACAACGGGAATGAAGGGAGGACGGCGACGGAGCCAGAGCCCATATTCACAATTGCACCTTTCTTCTTCTTCAACATAGCAGGAAGCACTGCCCTAGTGACCCATGTTGCAGCCTCTGAATTCACCTTGATAAGACTCTCCATCATATTCCGATCAACCTCATGAAAGTACCGGGCATTCGGGTATGAAACTCCGGCATTGTTTATCAGAATACCGACGTCCAGCTCTTCGATAACTCCCTCTATGGCCTTCGAAATCTCCTGCCCGCTCCATTTCTCAAGATCAACCACAACGTTTTTTATGTCTACTTTCAGGTCACCAAATTGTGCACGAATTTCATTCGATGTAGCTTCCAGTTTTGTAGGGTTTCGACCAACAAGAACAAGGCTAAGACCCTTCGATGCGAGCTCGAAAGCGAGGGCCCTGCCGATCCCGTCGGTGGAGCCGGTGATCACAGCCCAGGAGCCATACTCCTTCTTCAAATTCTTTGGTGGTCTCAAGAACATGACCCATATCCACCTGAAAAAACTGAAGATCTGCTTACAAAGAGAAATAAAACCCAGACAATTCGCTGCTACCAGGAAAATAGTTTGCAACTCCATCGCCATAACTGTGGGAGATTTTTCTTCTCGGGACAAGTCAAAACTTGAGGAAATGAAATGCTATTGGTATATATATATACTTCTCTTTCCAGCTCTCACTGTCGAACCCGGCGCCGACAGCTCCGTTTATGACCACGGTTAACCATCAATCAAGGCGGCCAGCAACAGGCATGACCAAAAATGATATTAGTATTTTCAATTAGGGTATAAATATATATATTTTTAATCTTTTTTTTCACTTCCTTTTGTGTTTATTCTTATTTCTCTACAACTTCTATGTTATATAGAATAATTATCCTTTAGTACTCTAAAATTAACATCTCTCGTCCCATCTTTAGCTGTTTAATTAACTGATTATAATCAAATTTAAATAATTTATATCACTAGGAACAATATAAATAATTATTATCAATGTCTTTTTACATTGATTTTATCATCATCATCATCGGTGTGTTCCACCTGGACAGGTATGTATTTTTTAATTATTTAATTTGTTAATTTACAAATAAAAAAAACATCAAGTCCTAAAGCAACATTTCTCTTTCCAATAATATAGAAGTCAAAACTTGATCAATTTAAAGGAAATCAAATGCTATTGATATATTTCTGTTTCCACCTCTCACTGTCAAACACCACCAGCCACAGCTCCATTTAATATTATCACTGTTAATCATCGTTAAGGCTACAGTAACAGGCATGACCCACCTCGCAGCAGTCTCACCTCTTACTCTTTGCATTTTAAAATTATTTAAAAATAAATAAAATGTTTTATTTTTTAAAAATGTATTTTTTATATTTTATTTAGATATATTGATATAAAAATAATTTTAAAAAAATATTATTTTGATATATTTATGAATAAAAAATACTTCGAAAAATAACTTCAATGACACTCTCAAGAATCACATAAAAATGTGTTTTTTAAATATTTAATTTTTCTTTGTTTTAAATTAAAGTAAAAAATAATGTTTAAAAATAAAAATATTATTTTAATATATTTTTTGTAAAAATTATTTTAAAAAACAACTGAGCAATTCACCTTCTAATTAATTAAGATAATTTTTTTATAATGACGCTTGAGTTGTGAAAAAAAATATATGTTTTCTAGAATAGATTAACTCCATTAGGATATCTGTATGGATTCTTTTCGTAAGAAAATGTTTTGGTATATAAACTCGCAATATATATATATATATATATATATATATATATATATATATATATATAGAGCATCACGCATGTCTTATTGCAGAAAAATAGGATTTCAAAGAAAAATATAAAAACTAATGTCGCCATACATCTTGAATTCAGGCTTGATGCATGCTTACATCTTGAAGATTTCTCTGTCACACGTAGTATTGGTCTACGGACTTTGAGGGAGGAAGGCATCCGATTGGTGTGATTTGGATCTTATCAACTTATGAACTATCTTTTTTTTTATCCGAGCCAACTTATACGCATAACGATTAATTTTTGGATTCATTAAATGCCCTGCAAATCTAAAAAACAGATAAAACACCACGAGAGTGATATACGTGCATAAAAAAGACCAAACTCGGATGCAGAGGAAATAAACAAGTCCTTTTCCCCGCTAGATCGTGACCTCAAGTGCAACTTATGTACTATATCACTGTTATAATAAATTAAAATAATATAGCTTTATCAATTTTTTTATCTCTTATATGATAAATCTGAATTTAACATACACAAATAAAAATTGAAGGATAATTCTTTTCTAGCTCGGTCAAAAACCATATCCATATTTTGTTTGAAGAAAAGGACTACTCTTTACAAAGATGTTTAATGGAGTAAGCATTCAACATGAGAGAATGACTCCAATCTAGGAGACATGCCCCCAACTTTTATGGGCTTATTCCCCTCCACTGTCTGCAATTGTAGATATTTTTAAAGCATCTCTCTATAATATTACTATTTTTTTAAATCGTTTTTTAATACAGCAATTTAATATAAAAGTTTATTAAAAAAATAAAAAGAAAATATTCAATATTCACGAAATAACCAAACATCTTCCGACTTGTAATAGAAATCCAATTGGGCCATACCGTTGACGGAGCCCATGCCGTCCTGCTTCGATCTCTTGAGACTAAACCATGAGAACCTGACCCTCTTAAAGACATGAACTAGGGAGACATACGTGTGTGCTTGGTTATTGCATTTACCGCTCTATTTAATTATATTTAATGTATTTATATTAAAAAAACTTTATTTTCAAATGTTTTCATTATGGTTTTTTTCTTATATATATATACACATCAATTTTTTTTTAATCTAAAAACACTAATGTTTTAAATTTTTTTTAAAAAAAATTAATTTTTTAGCAGTCACCTTCTCATTGCTGTCATATTACTACCATGTTGTTATCATCGTAATCATCAATGATGACGAAGGTTAAGCCAAGTAGTAAGCTTGCAGATAATGAATTTCAGAAATAATTTATGAAAGAATGCATAGTTAAAAAGAAATAAATTTTGAAAACGACATAAGAACCTCAAGAAAACCCTCGACCAGTAGGTGTTTCACTGACTGACGTGGAGAAAAACAGAAGAAATTCAGGCAACGAGGTTTCCTCTTCGGCGTATACCAACAGAGAGACGCCAAGCATCAAGAACACGGTCTGGAAGCAACTCAGCAAAGCACCATTGAAACGAGTGAGCCCAGTAGGGAGCGCACCGTGCTTCGTAGCCTATTCGACCAATCGCAGCTTTTGCATAATCTTCTGGTGCTGGTATGAACAGCGACGATCTCCGAATCGAAGCCACTTTTGAAGCCATTTTTGTTGCAACATATAGTGGCACCTGAGTAGGAAATCGCATCAGTGAATTCATGAATGTTATCTTCCTTTTAATTATATTTTCAATGTTATACATATTTTTGATGATCTTTACGATCAATTCACCTAAAAACTTGTGTTAATAAACGAGATTCAAAGATATAAGGTATATTATTCTTTAAGTGAATATCATTCGAGCTTGAAGCTTGAATAGATTTATACTAATATATGCTCAGTTTCTATCAAATAGGATGAACATATTGAGATTCAAACTCGTGATTATCTGGTCAACAAAATTTCGATACCATTTGAAATAATTATCTCACCGAAAAACTTGAACCAATAGATTAAGACCCTAAGATATAATTTATATTATACCAAATATTTTCACAATATCAAATATATAAAGAAAATTTTGATTATGAATTAGATTTACATGCTTCAATATTTTAAAAGCATGTGTGAATATGCCATATATATTTCTCACTATTATGATCAAAACAAGACTGAACAGCTTATTGTTCGGTCAAAGTTGTCTGAATAATTCATGTTTTCTAACCTACTTCAACTGAATAGTTTGCTCCGGCAATCGAGCAACCTATCAGTTAAAGATAAAATGTATATTTTATAGCATTATTCTATTGTTAGGTAGTTTCACACTATTTTATTGTTAGGAAGAGTTTGTTACATTGTTAGGTAGTTTCACATTATTCTATTGCTAGTTTCATTATTCTATTGTTAGGCAGAGTTTGTTACATTTTCTGTAAAAATAGCCAACTCAATGATCAATATATTACACACATTAGATTTCAATCATCTCTTCTATTTTACACTATCAAGCCTCAAGATACAACCAACAAGATCAACACACAAACAAAAACCTCTCCAAAATCACTTGAGATTCTCTTTTTTATTATCTATAATAGAAAAATAAAGAAAATAGCTAGGCCTAGATGCCCCACTTGAAATTCTCATGACTCCACCACACATAATTACAGTCAACCATCTAAATCTAACCTTAAATTTGATTCTTAAGAAAATTTAATGTAGTTGTTATCTTGTACTTTCATTTACCAGACAAATTAAATGGGTTATAGAGATGTAGCCATTAGCAAGAACAGGGATGGAAGCTGTAATACCTGACACTGTACATGGATTCCGTAACGTTTGTACTCCACATTCAGGCATCTCGATAATTGGTCAATATATCTATGGGAGGGAACACAACTCGGTCAAGTAATTAGAGATGAACTGTAGCAATCTTAAAACCAATGAGAAGTAATACAGTTTTAAAAGAATATATAAAGATATATATTAAATTAAAAGGAGACAAAAAAATATTTATTTGTTTGTTTTCTTTTCTTTAAATTAATTTTTTTATTAGAAAACTTAAGATTATACTCTTACTATAAACATAATTCATAGGAACAATTGTACTAAAGTAGACCACAATACATGGAAAGCGGAGGCTCCAACATAAAACCACCTGAAAACTGTTTAACGGTGTACCGGCCGGCCATAATTAATAAATCATGATAGTCACTGTTTTTCAATCGATGAGAAATGTGGCCGGTTGGTTCCGGAGTAAAGAGGTCTTCATCAATTCATTGACCTAATGTCCTGTAAATCCTTTATTTTGGGCCAACCTTGAAATTAAAACGTTGGAACGAACAGCAAAATATAACTATTATTTTATAAGTCATTTTAAGGAGAGAGACATGTGAAAAATAAAATAAAAAGTTGAAAAAAATCCAGAGCAATTATATTAAGAGGTTAGTTTTCGGGAGAGATAGAAATAAAAACATGAAAGAAAAAAAATTATTCTCACCAAAAATGATATTAATATTTTCAATTAGGGTCTAAATGTATATTTTTATTTTTATTTATTTCTCTACCACTTCTATGTTATATAGAATAATTATCCCTCAACACTCTAAAATATATCCCATCCCATATTCTTCATGTGTTTAATTAACTAATTATGATCAAATTTGAATAATTTATATTGCTAGGAGCAATATAAATAATTCCCTCAATTCATATCAAAATTAAAAGACAGAAGGATTAAAATCTTGAGTTCAAAACTGATCAAAACCCGCAAGTTGAAAAACAAAGAGGGGATGGTTCATGGTTACGACATGCTTACGCTTTGGTTGCAGCATAGATTGTGAAGAGGGGATGGGAAGGCATGACAGTAGAAGCTCCAGAGCCAATATTAACAATGGCACCTCTTCTCCTTCGAATCATCCCTGGCAAAACGGCTCTAGTAACTCTGCTAGTTCCCTCCAGATTCACTCGAACAATCTCCATCCAAACTTTCTCATCCACCTCGTGGAAAAACCGGGCTGCAGGGTACGTGATTCCCACGTTGTTTATCAGCAAACCAACACTGAGTCCCTCGACGGCCATTGCTATGACTCCCTGGGCAGCACGAGCGGAGAGTTTGCTCGAAAAATCAAGCGGCACCGCCTTGATCTTGATGCCTGGGTGTTCTGCTAGGATTTCACTCGAGACTGTTTTGAGCTTGTTAGGGTTTCTACTCACCAGTACAAGATTAAGACCCTTTTGAGCTAGCTGGTGAGCGAAGGCTTTGCCTATGCCGTCTGTGGCTCCAGTGATGACAGCCCAGGAGCCGTATTCCTTGAGATTCTTTTGTGGTCTGAGAAACGTTGCGTACACCCAGTGGAGAAGAAGGGCTGAGGTTTTGAGGAAGGAGAGAAAGCCGAGGGATGAGACAAGAAGAAGCCACGTGGGCTGAGTTAAGAGGTGGTTGGTGCATGCTGAGAGCATCCTTCTTCCTCCTCCTCCTGGTGATTCTGATGAGTAGTCAAGAGTATGATCATCAAAACAAGCTTTTCTAGCTTGGATTTGAATGCATGCGGACTTTTGGCTGTTAAATCAAGTTATTACGTGTATTGTTTTATAATAAAAATCTGAAACCACCACTATTATACTATTTTTTATAGATTCATTGGATGATGAGATCATCCAACAAAATGATGACGCGTACGACTCAGCTGGACGGTCATGATTCATGTGGGTGCACGCGGCTGTCATCACATTATAACTTTGAGGCCTATCACTCGTACAAAGGGCTACAAACTAGCTAGGTAGTTGCATGAAAGGAAGAGCATTTTGAACTGGTACAAGGCGCAAATTCCTAAAACAGGTAAAATGTGGTTTATCTTCATTGGAAACCACGCAACTTGGTGTCCCAACTTGGTGTTAGATAGAAGTATAATAAATGTCACCGGTTTTAGTTGTGGTGGAGGTGTCTTCGGTGACTCAAACGGGATCTGGATTAAGGCTTTTCAGGTGCAAGCTACATTTTTAAGACTGAATTATGGGGTATTTTTTGGGCTTAAGTTAATATGGAGACTATGATTACAGCATGCAATGTGTAGATCGAGAGTGTGATTTTGTTGTTGCTGTCATTCTTTTAACGTCTGCTACAGTATCAACTCATTTTTTTATACAATATCATATACTGTTATTGCAGAATGAAGATTCATGATCATTTGCGTGGTATAATTGAACACATTCATCTAAAATAAAATGAAGCTATCTAAAATAAAATGAGGCTGCTGGTGCTACCAGAAATTATAATCTCACTCTAGCCTCCATGTCTATAATAAAGCTCCTTATTTTCTTAAAGATCTTGTTGTGGATGCTAGGAGTTTTTTGAGATTCCGTTTTATTGTTTTGTAATTTGTTATTTTGTTATCAGCCCATGGGTTTACCCAAAAAAAGGAAGGGGTCCGGTTTTGTGGTTTAAAAAACAACCTGGCCCCACCTGTTTAATTAAACCCTGCAAACAGAGCTTTATGGCACTGACACTGAAGTAAGGTCTGCTCCACGGCTGCCCCTGCCTCTGTGGTCGTTATTAATATTATTTTTGAAAATATTTTTTATTAATAAATATATAAAAATTATGTTGTTTTATTTTTTAAAAAAATTATTTTTTAACAAAATAATTTAAAAATACAAAATTAAATAACGAAATGGCAAACACGGTACATCTCATTGTCTAATAAATGTCTCAAATGGTCTGCTATTCAAGGGCATTGGTGTACTTTTGAATGATGTGTCCTGGCTCATTGTCCAGTAAATGTCTCCTACCGCTTCTCATTGCTTTTCAAGAAACAATATTAAAAAATATATGAAATATTTTATTTATTTTTATTTTTACAATTTAACATTAAAATTATTTTTTATAAAAAATAAAAGATATATTATTTTGATATATTTTTAAATAAAAATTATTTTAAAAAACAATAAAAAAAGAAAGAAATATGTGAGCGTATAAGTGTTTTTCAACGGTCAAGGAGATAAGTGAGCTTCCAATCTTTATCCGTGAGTGTTTAAAACTTCAAGTTGATTAATTTGATCTTAAGAAAATAAAATTATCATGAATTCTCTTATTGATTTTGATGAGGTGGATTTATAGCATTTCCTTAACTGGATTAAAGGGATAAGTTAATCTCAATTTATGAAAGCTCACGAATATATAAATTCTTTTAATGTATTTCTATGTGAATAATACTTTAAAAAACAATCACTAACACCTTCCATTCATTAATCTGGTTTCTATTTTGCTTACTTTGATTTGTGTCGCCACAAGAGCCCACCAGCTAGATTGCTCGGTGCATGAGAAGCCATTGGTACGACGAAGCTTGAAGATACAACAGTTGCATAGCCATAGACAAATCCCACCAAGGTTGCCCTGCAACAAGTTAAATAGTAAAATTACAGAGATTACCACTTCATGTGCTGATAATTATTCATGGTGTGAAGCAATAAAAAATGTGCAGATGGATGTTAATCATAGCAATCTAAGCTTTAGAGCTTTAATCACATAAATATTTAGATAAACAGCTTTTTAGTCTATCAGAAACAAAGGAAAGATGGGAAAATTGAATTCATCATTTTTCAAACAACATGAGACAAGAACAACAAAAGAGAGATTAACTCCGTACAGAAAGACTGGATCCAACTGTTACAGAGCAAGTCATGCAACAAAGTAAAGCCTTGTCTGTCAAATTAATACACAGAGAGAAGCTATCAACAACCCAGCAGTGAAAATGCATACCTGAAGCACATCATATTGCTGGCCGTATTCTGCAGAGACGCAGCAGAATTTGCATTTAGAGGAGACCTATCTGATAAGACCTAATCTCATTCTTCTTCTACACTCCTGTCAAAACTGTCATGTGAATGGTTATAGATATTCCACCCATCAATTTTGTGGTTCCTGATGACCAGGTTCAGAACATTGTACCAGTCTAGTTTTATCTGGGATTAAATAAAAGTTCTGATTATTTTGATAACAAAATTTAGAGATGATGGTTACAAAAAACGACACAGAGACACTAGAGAGAGAACCCAAGGTTAATGACCTATCACCAGCAATTTTCACATTCCTCTAATCAATGATAAAGCTATATCTCAATTTTTCCAACAAAAAGACTACAGAAAGGTATTAGCAAACGTGGATTATTTTCCACAAGCATATTGGATTCTCTGCACCCTAAAATATGATGACAGAGGATCAATGATGGTAAAGAATTTCAATGTGAACAACAATAACAAAAGGAATGGGGTAAACATCTATGATACAAGTTGCATATGCTGACGCTTATGGCTGTAACTGTGGTCCAGAAAGGAGATGATCACACACTTCGTTACAAAATGGTTCCCAAAAGCCATAAATGCAAGAAAAGCCAATAGGCAATAAGGCCTAGCCTCGCCCTGGGACGACTCATTAGTACTCCGCCGCCAGATACCCTGCACAGGTAGAAAGCAGCTTAGTTTCAAGTTGGTTTGCTGAAATGAATCCTAGTGGCAATAAAAAAAAGAGGAAAAGACTGATTAATACATATCCTTGTACCTACCAACTTATAAATGGATCGCATTGAAAGTACAATAAGAAAAACTAGAAACAACAATGAGTTTTCCTTATTTTTCCCTTACTCCCTAATTATTCATTTACATGAATTTAGCACTTTACCATATCCCATCGATTCGATCTGCAAATGACTTTCCTTGTTTCGGAATGAGACCTGATGTGTTAAGGGACTTGAAAACATGACCTGGCATGAAGAACGATACAAGATAAAATTAACAATCTAAGAAACTTCTATCCAGGAGATGGAAGCTTTAGAATGCAAACCTTTGTCCTCGTCAGTTTCCTTGTGGTTGATCAGACTACCAGATTCCAGATCAACATTGAGAGCAAGATGGTCAGTTGATCCTTTCCTCATAGTTCGCACATGAGCAGCCGAGGCAGAAGCTGAGGCAACAGGAGATATTCCATTCTTTCCAACTGATCCCTGAAAAACATCAGGAAGAAAAAGGTTTGATAGAGGCAGCTTCTGAAAAACGTTGACAGCACATTATGAATCTCTCAAAGCAGAATTTAGAAACAGAAAGGCTAATCTTATTTAATAGGATCAACAAGTAACTTATGGTGTAACATAATTACTCTTCCTACTAAATTACTTTATATGCACTTACTATTGGTCTAGAAAGAGAAATTAAATTCGCACAAGAGAAATAGATTGTGTACACACACACAAAATTGCTATGCATTGCAACTGCAGCAGTGGTATCGTGCATTTGAAATGAATTTTTTCAGCTGATACCGTCAGCAAACCTAAGAAGTTCCTGTAGTGCCCACAAGGGACAGCATGTTAAGGAATTGAAATGCATAACAAACAGGCATGTTGCACTTGTCAGCAGAATCTATTAACAGCCCATTATAAGTGAAGGGATAAAACATGCTGGATAGAACAAGTCAGCAGGAAAACAAACCATCCATGCCGGAATATCACTTAAAGAAAACATATTTGGAAAGATGCAATGATAAATTGCACACACATTGATCATATTGGCCATCACAAAATTATTGATATATGGGGGTAGCAGAACCTCTACAACTAAAACAAGACTCTAAATTCTTGTTAGTGTCAGGAACAGTAACAGGAACTTCCAAAGGACAACATAATTGAACAGAAGGAAAACGAGGGGAAAACCACTACATATGGGATAGCAGAAGCAGGCATGCATATCAAGGTCTCCATTTATTTTGGGACTTCCCTAATATGATATTATCTTCCAGGGAAAGCAAAGGCATTCCAAATGTTTCACTGCCACTCAGTGGACATAGAGTTGTCAGAAGCAGGAATGTTTATGGTGTATTAGTGCACTCAATGTTTATCTCCTACGCTTTAACTAAAACAAGAATGTAGAAGTCTACGCCTGTTGGCAGTTTATCTGAAGTCCACAGTTAAGAGGCCCATAAAATCAAATTTGTCTTATTAGGTAACGGGTAACAAAACATTTATCAAAACTCAAGCAGCTATGTGATAGTGGGATATTAAGAGTCATGGAAAACATGACATAAAGAGTATTTACCGCATCTTCGATTTCAGATATTTCTGAGCCAGTAGGTGGAGGTGCTTCAAAGATGCTCCTTTCCTGAACAATCTCTGGCTGAGCAGTTCTACTTTGAAGTGAATCTTCAAGCACTTTAATCTTAGATGACAGTTCATCTATAACTATCTGGCTCCCGCGTAACTTTGTATCGAGGTCAGCAGCATGGAAATTTGAATTATCAACTTCCAGGAGCAGGGCCATGATCTGTTTTTCCAATGCTGGCAGCAATCTCTGCCTACTAGAGGATTTTTGTTCCCCAGCAAATCCATGATCTCCAAATATATCAAAAAGCTTCTCTAAGCCAAAGAATAGCTCAGACATTTCATTCTTTATCTTTTCGTAGTCTTGCCTATTTCTAAAGTGGGTTTCAGTTTCCTCTTTCAGATGCTCAATTTCAAGATTCCTTGTTGATAGGATTGACTGTAGCTCTTCTTTTTCACAAGATGATGTATTTAATTGATTATACAACTCACTTATGCTATCAACAATGTAAAACAATTTCTTTACATCAACTGAACTATGGGGTTCCAAACCTCCTACTTCTGAATCTGAAAAGGGAATTTCAATCCTACTTATCTTCTCAAAAAGGGTTTTCAATTGCGATACAGACATGAGAGGTTCTTCAGCCTCTGGAACAACAAGCATTCACAAATAAGTTAGCACATAGCTAAACAACTAATTAGATTTTTTTTTAAAAAATAAATTACCAGAAATATTCACCTTGATCTTTCACCAACAGATTACGTTGTAAAGTTGACAGTTCAGCTTCCTGTTCCTTCAACTTTTCCTCCATAGCTTGGTAATCTTTTAATTTGAGTCTCAACTCTTTGCATGAATTTTGTAATGCTTCGACATCAGTCTCAAACTCCAAGACCCTATTTTTAAGTATAACGCATTTTTCTGTGTATCTTTCTGAAGTTCCTGTGCTTTCCACCAATTTGTTCTGCAAGTCTTCTATTGTTGCAGCTGCCACATTACTTGTACTCTCAAACAGTTTAGCCAGAGTTTGCGCTCTTGTTGCAGCTAATGACAACTTCTCTGCTATCATGGCATATTCTCTTTCATCAAGCCTTTGCTGATGCTCTGTGTCCTCTGCACCAGCTTTACATGCTTCTTGAATGGGATTATGGTTCAATTTCTCAAGCTCAGGAATAGAGCTTAGTTCCAGTAGCTTGTTCTTAACTTCAAACTGCAGTTCTGTAGTGGCATTAATACAAGCAGATAGCAAACTTTTACGATCTTGTTCTAATTCGGCTATGGTTTTCTCATGTTCCTCTTTAAGAAGTTCCATATTCTTCATTTTTTCTTTCAAAGACCCCATGTTTTCAAAAACACAACTTACAGCATCCCTGCTTATCCTTAATTTTCTCAATAGTGCTTCAATAAATTCATTTGTGAAAATTGAGAAACCTTCAAATTTTTCTGCAAGATTTTTGTTTCTCAACTGCAACTCTTCAACAGTCTCCTTAAAATACAAGGGAATGTTATTAACATCCACTGCATTCACCTGATCGTTATCAGTCCCACTGTTCACTCTATTGCTAAGGTCATGTGGAAAAGGTTTTGTCACACATGAATCTTCCTGGAAAAGAATTCAATTGAAAACCATTTATCAGAAATAGCCCAAAATCCTTCAGCAAAACCAAAAAGATAGGAAAAAAATGAAAATTATTACCTCCATCACATAGTAACTTTTCAGTGCTTCCAAATCTGTGTCATCAAAGTGTACTGTTATGTCATTGAGAATGAGATCAATATTTTTCAAGCTTTCAAACTGCTTCTCAAAATGTTGTCTGACCATGGACAATAAGCTCTCATTTTTCATAATAATTTGAAGATCACCAAGGAGATGCATGACTTCCACAGAACTGCTTTCTAAGCTGCCACTGGTTCCAGCTAATTCATCCATGCATGTGTTCAACTTAGAATTAAGCATAGAAATCTTCTGCTGGGAAATCCTCTTTTCATCTTCTAGTACAGAAATATCATTTGACGCCTTCGACAATGCATCCTCCAGTGATTTTATAGTTGACAAGGCAGCTGTCAGTTTGCCAGTCTGGGAATCAGCTTCTTCTGTTACCTTCTTTAGCTCGTTCTCCAAATTGGACCTGTCATCCTGGACACAATTGTTTTGTTGAGTCAGCAACGAAACGTTGGTCTCTGCCTGAGACAGTGCATCTTCAAGAGACTTTACTGCTCTAAAGGCCTCGGTAAGTTTGCTAGTTTGAATAGTGATATCTTCTCTTAGTTTCTCTAGTTCAGCCTCTGTAGAAGCTCTGCTCAGCTGGACCTCTTCTCTCTCTTTGGTGATCATAGAAATATTATTTTCTGCCAGTGACAATGAATCTTCAAGTGATTTTATAGTAGCACAAGCCTCGGTAAACTTGCTAGTTTGAGCAGTCGTTTCATCTATTGCCTTTTGTAGATCCAGTTCAACAGTTCTTTTTGCAACTTCCATTTCCCCTTTCTCTTTGGATAATTGAGAGATTTGGTTCTCTGCTGCTGATAATGCATCTTCGAGTGATTTCATAGCTCGTTGGGCATCTATTGCCTTTTGTAGATCCAGTTCAACAGTTCTTTTTGCAACTTCCATTTCCCCTTTCTCTTTGGATAATTGAGAGATTTGGTTCTCTGCTGCTGATAATGCATCTTCGAGTGATTTCATAGCTCGTTGGGCATCTATTGCCTTTTGTAGATCCAGTTCAACAGTTCTTTTTGCAACTTCCATTTCCCCTTTCTCTTTGGATAATTGAGAGATTTGGTTCTCTGCTGCTGATAATGCATCTTCGAGTGATTTCATAGCTCGTTGGGCATCTATTGCCTTTTGTAGATCCAGTTCAACAGTTCTTTTTGCAACTTCCATTTCCCCTTTCTCTTTGGATAATTGAGAGATTTGGTTCTCTGCTGATGATAATGCATCTTCGAGTGATTTCATAGCTCGTTGGGCATCTGCAAACTCATTAGCCAGAGTATTAGTTTCTTCCCTAACCTTTTCAAAATCTTGCTCCATATGGATCCTAGCCTGCTGGCATTCATTCAAGTACCCTCCAAGCCAGTTCACCTTCTGTACAGGCTCTTCAAAATCAGAAGCAACAGGGAGAGCAATACCATCAATGGATTCAATAACTCTGTGTAACATGTTATTGCTCTCCAATAAGAACTGCTCAAGTTGATTACACTGGTCTTTGGCAGCAACAAGATCAGCCTCCAACTTAGGGATTTTCTCTAAATCAGCAGACAGTCTATTTATTTCATCCCTGCAGTCAGTAACCATAGATTCTTGCTTCTGTAACTCGAGTCTCAAATTCCCAACTTCTGATTTCTTCTCTTCCACGAGAAGTTTCAGGTTTTCTCTATCTTGAACCAATCCCTTGCCTTTCTTAACTGCCAAGGACAACTTCTCCCTCAGTAAAGCAAATTTCTCCTCTGTACGCTCAAGATCTTTCTGCAGGGTGTCTTTTTCCTCCTTCAATGTAGCAAGTCCTAGAGATGCCACTTTTAGCTCACCAGACAGATTAATCACCTCTGATCTCACCAGCATGTCTTCTTCAAGAAGTTTCTCACAAAGCATCAACTCCTGATCCCTGACATACAAGAGACTCTGCATACTTTCAAACACTTCAGCAACATCAAAAGTGTCAGAAGGAGAATTGCTTTCTTTTATCTTCCCAAAGCATCTATCGATAAGCTGGGGCAGATCAGAATAAGTCTGATAGGGTTCAAGACTGTCTGTTGTTATTCCAGAACGCTCTAACAACATCTGCACGATCTGATGTTTTTCAGATGATGCTTGATGGACCTCCTCGAAGTTGTGTTCTAAGACATCCAACTCCATTTTAATATATTCCTTTTCTTGTAACTCTGCTGAAAGCAAAGCACTTAACTGGTCAATCTCATTTTGTGCAGATGTTTTTGTTCTACCAAGTTCTTCCTGCAACTCATTTATTTCATCTTTTGATTGGTTGACTGATTCCTTAAGCCAACCTATTCTAGTTTTCAAGTCAGAGGATGATGCAGTTTCAGGTAGGTCAATTAAAGATAACGCATCTTTCAATTTGTGGAATTCCAGCAAATTATCCTTAAGTGCATTTCTCTCCTCAACAAGCCATTTCAACTTTTCAACAGTATCCACTGACTGAAGTTCCACAGGCACACTTATCTGAGAAAAACTTTCTTCAAGGTAGTCAATAATTTTATTCCTTTGTGAAAGAGTTTCCTCAAGTGATGAATTCAAATTCACAAACCATCTCAGCCTCTCAATAAGATCTGTTTCCTCCTTGGGAACATTATTGGGAGACAGAATTTCTTCAAAGTTTTCAAAAATTGCATTCTTTTCTAAGAGCATCCCCCGCAGTGATGTAACCTCATTTACTAACCATTTCAATCTCTCTACAACATCCATCATTTTAAGTTCCTCGTGTACATCAATCTGAGAAAAAACTTCTTCCAAGCTTTCAGAAATTGCATTTCTTTGTGCAAGCGTTTCCTGCAATGACACAACCAAGCTCTCACATTTGACCAACTCGCCCTTGCATAGCTCTGCAGCCTCAATGGCACTTGATTTCTCTTGCAATTCAACTAGACACTTGTCAAGATCACTTGTTTTCTCAGCCAGAGCATGCTTTAGTGAATCCCGTTGCTGAACCAGTGCCTTCCCCTTGGTCACAGCCATGCTAAGCTTTTCCTTTGTATTTGCAAACCTGTTCTTTTCCTGCTCAAGTTCCACCTTCACTCTTCCAAGTTCTTCATTTGCTGCCTCTGCCATAATTTTTTCCTTCTCAACCTGTTCAACCAACTTCCTGCTTTCATCCTCTAGATGGCCTAGTTTTTCCACCATGTCTACTTCCTTTCTCTTGAGCTCCATCAACTCACCACGGGCAGCAGCAAAAATCGATGCAGGCCCAAAAGGCTCCTGCCCCTCAAAATTAAACCCTCCCTCAGTTAAACACACCCTAAGCTGATCAATTTCATAGAGCATCCAGCTATAATGCTCAAGTAACAAAGATCCACTTCTCTCAACATGAGCCAGTTTCCCCATAACTGAATAATCCAACAACTCTCCAGGATTCACCGCCACGCCAAGTGAAGCCAACATCCTGTCTGCAACAGCCTCTTCCGCCTGAGCCTTCACTGTAAGATCCTCAATCCGTTGATTCAGCTCTCTTATCACCCCCTCAGTCCGTAAGCGCTCATCCAATGCAACCTTGACAAACTGCGAGCACTCACTTAGCATCTCACGCAATAAAGAAGTATCGTTACCAGCCATAATTTCTTCCCGATTTCCATCATCAGCAGACAAAGACCGTTTATCCGCCAAACCCTTAAGCTCATGGCATAGAGTAGAAACTACCCTTGCGATGCTTTCCCTTTCTTCCTGATCAAAAAATTATATAAAAAGAAAACCCACAGTATCATTTACAAATCAATAAAGTCAAAAGGAATTGAAAAATCAAAAAATTAAAGAGAGAAAAAAAGGGACCTTTAATTCAGTAGAGAGAGTCTGATTTTCTTGAAGAGTCTTGTCAAGGATTGCTTTTAATACATCAATAGAAGGAGAAGAAGCACCATGATCTTGTAGTTGAGTAGCATTATCGACAATTTCTTGAAACTGATTCTCTTCAATATCATCAGTCGCATCTTCGAACATATCTTCTTTGCTTTCAACATGATGCATCTCTCCTCCCTCCTGCACGCATTTCATCTCTCCCTCAAATAATAATAACAATATGCAAAATTCAATCGGTTAAAAAAATAAAGAGTGAAAAACTTGAGAGATATCCAGTGATTACCTGGTTGGTATGAGCATCAGCAACTCCATTTGATTCTTCATGTTCGGCTGCTATCACTCCATTTTGCTCCTTTGATTCTGACATTTTCTAATTAAATCATAACCTAGTTGCTATCAGATCTGCTAGTTAAATTAAATTATTCAAGGTTGGAAAGAAGGATACCCTAGAGAATTCGAGACTGTCTGATTTGGGGATTTGGGGATTGATTTGGGTTGTCGATGAATTAACGGTGATTTGTAGTTGAGCAGATGAATTGTTCCCACCCAAAACTAGAATTTGGCGTTACTTGCTTTCATAGATCTACGTGCCTCTTGTTTTTTTGTTTTTTTTTTTGCCAGTCGCGAACGAGGTGGGAGAACCCAAAACGGCGTGGTTATGGCTCGTTTTCATGAAGTGCACTGCGACGGTGTCGTTCCTATGTCTCTCTGTGTTATTGTTAAGCTTTAGCGAAAGCTATTTTAGCTTCCTCTCTTAAAAATATAATCACATGTATATTTTTATGTATATTTTTTAAAAATAAAAAATAACTAATATTTTATTTTCTTAGTATTCAGATTATATATGAGATAAATTATGTTATTGTTTATTTCTTTTTAAATTATGTTAATAAATTTTTGAGTTATTTAATCAAACTTTTAAAAATTTATTCTTTTATAGCAATTAAAAATAATAAAAATAAAATGCGAGCACAAAAAAATAAAAACTTAGATAATGTATTTTTTTTCTTCTTCTTCTTTTCGATATTTCCAAGAAGTTGCTTTGCTCTACTTTCTTCTTCTTTTCGATACGTACAAGAAGTTGATTGGGTCCCGGTTGATATTGTATTTTAAAATATATTTTTTTATATATTTAGATTATTTATATTAAAAATAATTTTTTTTAAAATTAAAAAAATATTATTTTGATATATTTTTAAATAAAATATATTTTAAAAAACAACCGTAATAATATTCATATACTCTACCATCGTTATCACTGCCTCGGCTAAATAAAATAAGAGTGTTGCCACTTGCATTATATGATCTAAGTCGAGCATCTGATATAGATAATGCGATTATAATCCCAACAAATTGCATTGAAAAATCATATATATTATTTGATTGATTATTTTTTATTCATGTATAAATTAATGATCCATGAGATGACGGGTGTTCATGTGATGGAGCCTTCTGTGCACGAAATTTCACTGCACTTCAATTATGAACCCTATTTCTGTAAACTTAATTATTTTGCTGATCATGGAAGGATCCTTTTGGAGAATATTAAACTGTGAAATGATATCCATTGACAGGTTCCTGCATTGATCTTGAGATCTCCATAAACTTCTTTTGGATTTCAATAAACCCCACCATCTGGAAAGTATACTTTATAAATCTAGGTGAGCAAGTAAAACCTCAGTTATTCCAGGTAGGGTTGTCAGTTTCGTTTTGTTTCGGCCGAAACGTTTCGTACCAATTAAAAAATCAAGACAAAACGGTGTGGTTTTTACCTCGATTTAAATTCCGACTCATTCCATATTTTTCAGTCAAATACCAGCCGAAACTTTCTAGTTTTGTTTCGTTTCGGGTAACTAGTGTTTTTTTAAATAATGAATAATTTTACAATATCAATCATATCTCTTAATCCGACTGTTAGATTGAGATGAAATTTTACGAGGAGTCTCTTGACATATTTATATATATTAAGGTTAAAATTTCAGAGCAATCGAAGAATGCAATGACCTTGCAAGATTGATGATGGAATTTTAGTAATATTATACATGTTCATAATTTTGTTCAAAAAAATTATTTTATTGTGTTTTTTTAGATTAAATTGTACAATTCTAAATAATTTTATCTTTGGATTTGAACTAAATTTTTTTCGAGTTAATATATATATATATATATATATATATATATATATATATAAACAAGTACAACATGGCGCGCCGAAACATTCCGTTTCAATTGAAAAATGAAGCGTCAACTAAAACGGAATTAACAACTTTGATCTCAGGTTCTTATAAAAAGTATACACCCTGACTCGAAATCGAGACCTGCTAAGCAGATCACAATCCCTCCTATGCTATCACGGCCACGCTCCCTCGGAACTTCACAAAGATCTCCATAAACCATTTGCTGAGGAAGCTGAAGATGTAGGGGTTTCATAGAGATGAAGCCTGTACTCATGCTCACGCAAAGAATCTTATGCTACATAAAAGAAAATCATGTTTGTTAATCATAAACTTGCAAGTGGCTTTTAATTTCATAATTGGCGAGGCCACCCACTTGCATAAATAAGCAATCTGATCCGTAAAGCCACAGCAACTTAGCGAATGCGCTTTGAAAAGAACACTCAAACGGAAAAAACCAAGAAAGAAACGTAGCTGTAAATGGCAAGTAATCCATGAATATAAACCTGGCAAAATCCACGTGAGAAAAAAGAAGAAGAAGCTATCAAATAATACAAAGAGGCTGAATTTAGCAGAAGGAATAAAAGTAAAATGAGCTAGGGTTTCATAAGAACATTCAGAAGGCAGCAAAGAAAGACAAGAAGATGAAAGAAAGCCAGCTATAACATTGAATAGTGGATGATTCAAAGACTACGTTAACAAGGAAACTGTCACCGAATCATTTCATTTAAAAACTTAAACTGTTAGATGAAGTTCTAAAATATGATTAATATTATTCTCTAACATACCCCCTCAAGTAAAAGCCTTTTTGAGCTTGAAACTTGCACAAACCCACACCACCTTGCGCTTGATTTTTATCAAACAGAATGAGGGTGGTGAGATTCGAACTCGTGACCGTTGGATCAACAAGGTTCTGATACCATATGAAGGTATCATTTTACCTAAAAACTTAAACTGTTAGGTGAGATTTCAAAATATAATTTATATTATTTTCTAACAGAAATAACCGCAAACATAGACCGAAGTGGTGTGGCAGTATTTAAACAGAATTGAAAAAAAAGATGATCCCACCTGCTGAACATATGTATCGCTGAGTCAAATATATAGCAAAAATGCAAAAACCATGCTCTAACAAAAAGTAAAAAATATGGTCACCAATCAGCCATGAAACCCTTAAAAAATAAGAAACTAATAGAATTGTTGTTGCATCTCCTCAACCATCACAGCCTGACATGAGACGAAATAAAACTTTTCGAGAGATATCCAAATTTTTTCATGAGAAATATCGAGTAAAAGGATTACAAGCCACTTGTAATCATTCGTTTGATCAGTTAAACATAACTAGTTGTTCCTGACATCGTTTACTCTGATGTTTCCTTGAAGTAAATCGGGCATGGCAATCTAGTTTTGTAGGGAGGATGGCAGGCGAAGAATAAGATGATTCCTTCATTTGATAGAGTGGTAGGAGGTGTATATCAGTGTCAATTAAGTTTTTAGATGACACTCTAAAATATATTTTATATTATTTTATTCATACTATTTTATGTTTGATTTTTATCAAATACAATGGCGGGGAGTTGAGATTCAAATTCGTGACTGTTTGATCAACAAGACTCTAATATCATGTCAAAGAATCATTTAAATATTATTTATATTATTCTATAATCACTAAATGGAAGATGATGACCTCTCCTATGCATCCCTTGCTAACACAGTTTCTCTTCATCCTTGCTTTCCTCCTTTTCCTCCTATTAACTGAACAAAAAGCGTATAGGCTATTAAAGCCGGCCATGGAAATGGCTATGAGCTTTCGTGACAGTAACTGGTTGAAGCAGTAGATTATGTAACATAATCTTTAGGAATATATCTTGGACTTTCAAGTCCATCTATCCACCCCATCATCATGATATTCTAATTGATTAAAATCACTGCAGGATCCATTTACCCGCTAGTTTCCCATGCCAACTCATTTAAACAAAACAGCACAGGCATAACAATTTGAATGTTTTTAAGTTGCATTTTGAGATATTTTTCGTAGCACCGAAAGATTGGTTAAGAAAAAAGAGAAAGGCTAATGGAACCTGACAATGAAACCAGACCTGTAGCTTGCCGCTTCCAGTAGCAGAAGCATTCTGGTGCTTACGTAGGCAGTCCAAACAAGAAGAAAACTCTGTATGAAACTCATAATACCAATGCTATTATAATCCATAAGTGAGTTGAAAGAGATAGACAAGATGAAAACAATATTCACAAACTCCTACTCTAAATCCAATCATTACAAGAAACAGATCGTATGGCATGGTAGGACAAACAAATGTGAAACAAAGACAACCTCAAGCATCCATTTGTCTAAATATTATCATTATAAATGCTAGAAAGGAGATGAACAACAAGGGTATTGATGATAAGTACACGTAAATGTGCTGCTATATGTTCTAAAAATAAACTTATTTTTCACATTCTTATAGATCATATATATTAAGAGGTTGTTGACGTTCAAGAACTCAACATAAGATGATATCTTGATTATTTTGTTTAAGAATCAGGGACAGTAGTTCTTACCGGACTCTATTTACATTCAAAGGTCGGCATTTTCCCTCTATACATCATTCTTCTCATTTACTTTCAGTTCATATTAGGTACTCATAATACACTAAGAAAAGAGCATCAGGATAATCTTTTGGCAAGCTATTGACATAGAGGTAGAATCGCAACAAATCCTCATTGGAAATCGCTTTTGTGTCAATAACTTCATTGTTACAAGTGAGAACCCACAAGTCTTCCGAGTTAACTCTCTTTAAGCTGCCACGGCAAAAAGGGCAGGACTCCGACCTTGTGTTCCTGCAATTGTGAAAAAACCAAATAAGTGAAAATAATGGCAACTCTCTTCAATATCAAGAATTCAGAGAGGAAAAGGGCATGATATTGCAGTAAGGTTTTGCGGCCTGTGGTTACCAATTGCGGTAGCATTTGATGCACATCGCATGGCAACAGTTAGGCATGACCATTTTGGTGCAGAGCTCCAAACAAATTCCACATTCATCTTCCCTCTCAAAATCAATATTGGCAAGCCTGTCATCTCCATCCACCTTTTTGCCAATGCTCTCCATGCCATAATTATTTCCCTTGACATCCTCCAACTCTTCCAAGTTACTATTAAGCCGTTGAAGAGACGGCAAAATAACACCTGCCATTCAATTTTATGAGAATGAAAAAAGTCAAACAAAACATATTTTCAGAATGGTTGGAAATTATGCATTTATAACTACAGTGTATAGATTAAGCAAATCCAGAAAGTAGATATTTTGCAAACCATAGAATTCCTGAACTGTTGCTTTCCTTCCATGCTTAGATAGGCTTGGTCTACCATCACTGTATACCTGCATGACATTAAAGAGCACAAAATATAAAAATTTGCCAATTATATACAGAAAAATGCAAGAAATGGAAACTCTTAGCAAACTATCTCTTAAGAATCAACAGACCAAAAAGAGAACTGACCTTGTATACTAGTACATGAAAGAAATTTATATATCTGGGGAGTAGGCAAAAAAAGGAACAATCTATTCTTTGTAGCAGAAAGAAAAGGAGAGGAGCCCAGTGATTGTAAGCTAATTTCATCTGCAAGCGTGCTCCACCTTCGGCCCTTGGAATTGCAGCAGCCCTAAAGACACCATAATTCACATCGTGTAACAAAATCAGTTTAATTGAGCCACTATATGGCCAAAACATGATACTGGTCACCAAAAAAGAGCAAAACTTCAGAAGTTTTCAACCCATTTTTTTTCTGAAAACAGAGAAGGCATGATATTATAAGGAATCCCAATTCCCAACAATATCTGCTTATTAGCACTTGGAATTGCACAAAATCTTAGTCAAAGTAGTTCACTTTGGCTGCAATTGACTAAGCAGATATTGCAATACCAACACCAAAATCCAATCTTTGTGTGTACTGTACATGAATATAACAATCTTTTTGATGTTCAAGTAGTATGAAACTCAACCGATACATAAACTCCCACTTGAAAACATCTTTCTACAAGCTCACAAAATCTATAAACCGCATAGCACAAATTAAAATTGACCATAAAAAGCAAGAGGATTTGTATCCTCTTTACCCTCAAATTAACAACAAAACAACTTATGTTCTTCTTGATCATAACAGAACAAGTGATTCTTAAAATCCCAAATAGAAATAAAAATAAACAAAAACAACCCATCTCATCATCAAAAGAGAAATCGAAAAAAAAACATAAATTTAACTCACAAAGCATTAGCATGCTGGATATCAGCCTCCAAAACTTTAAGGGAATCTTGGTAAGATGAATTGTTCAACTCACAATACATCATCTCCATCTCCCTCAAGCTGAAAGCCCACCAAAAACCAGTGCCTGATGTTTCAGTAAAGAGAAAACAACAGAGAGGGGGTCTATGTCTCTAGCTTTCTCTCTGGGGACGGCTCTGTGCACCGACTGGTTTGGTTTTATTGATGATCAGAGAATACTTGTGTATAATGCCTGATGAGGTGGGTGGCTGTGTGTTGTTTGACTGTTGAGGATGCTCTCCTTTAGTTTTTTTTTTGTTCTTATCTACAGTATCTTTTGCTTTTAGTTGTTGGCTGCTGCTGCTGCTGCTTTTTTTCCCTTATTCTTTCATCAAACAACCTTTCCTTTCATGGGTTTTTATTTATTTATTTGCTTTCCTTGCCTCCTTACGTTTTGAGTTTCCATTAGCCCTCCAAGAAGAAGCTAACAAGATTTGGTGAAGGTTTTTGATTGAGTTTTTAAGGTAAACGAGCCTATTATGATTTTTGTTAGGTAAACTAGAGCATGCATGTTTGAGTTGGCTTTTTTTAGTGCCTTGTGAAATTGGTGACAGCTTTAATTTTAATTATAGAATAGAAGTAGGATATAATGGGGTCGAATCATATTATATATAGACACACAACTATTGGATAAGATTAAAAGATTGCTGTTTAGTGTTGCTATTAGTTTAATTAGGATTTAAATAAGTGAAGAATGAAGGACCTATTCCACACACACACCACCAGAAATGTGGAATCTGAGCCATATCATATGCATATATAGGCATCACTTTCATAGTTCAAAGCGAATAGGTCAGCCAAAGAGACTGAGGAGGCAGCCAAATCTGATTGGACAGGTTAAGAAATTATTTTATCTAAAAAATTAAATTTTTAGATGAGATAGTCTTATAATATAATATAACGAGTTCGAATCTCGTCATCTCCATTCTATATGATAAAAAAATCAAGCACAGAGTAATGTGGGCATGTACAAGTTTAAAATCCAAAAATCTTTCACTTGAAGGGTGCGATTGAGAATAATATAAATTATATTCTGAAATATCACTTAACAACTTAAGTCCTTAAATGAGATAATTCACAAGACTCTCTCTCTCCACTGTTTGATAGGGCAGCACAGTCATTACATCTTCCAGAACATCATGTTATTAAAATTTAAATAGGAAAGTTATTCTGTTCAAAAGTAGGTGCCTCTCAATTGTTTATTTCAAGTCAATTCATTTATTTTTGGACAAATAATTGTACACCTCTCATTTTTATTGTATTGTAACATTTAGTTTTATTTTTATATGAAAAACAACAAAAATATGTGAATATTGTAAAGAGTATATGTTACAGATAAGCACAGACTGCTGGAAAGAAAATTATCTGGCTGCAGGGACAAGGCAACCGTTAGATAAGTCAGGGCTCTGGCTCTCAATCTCGAGAAAGCTTTCAAGTAATGTTTTCCGGGAAAATTGTGCCTTTGAACTTCCAGAACGTAGTTTCTGACTGCCATAAGTTCCTTTTTCAATCTTGTTAGCTTCCTGTATTGCCAGAATTATTTCTTGCATTCTTGGTCGCGAAACTGCATGTTGTTCTACACTTTGGATTGCAACTTCAGCGATCCTCCAAATGGACTCAATCTTCACATTTCCTATCAGGACAGGATCTACAATGCTCATCACATCTCCTTTACGAATCAAGGACCTTGCCTGCACATGATAGCAGCACCTCAGGATTATCAAGGTCTTAATTTGACCTCATAAATAGTCACCAGCACAAGATGATTAGAAATATATAAATGCTCTGATTCAAGAAAGATGCATGCTTATATGTCTTTCGAAAGAATTTTTTTTTAGTTTAAGGAAACCCTGTTTCCCGGAAAACGCAGTTTAAACCCTAGTTGTCTCAGACTTTTACGAGAGATATATGCACTAACTCGAACTCGAGACCTGCTGTGTCGATCTCCAGTTCTTTGTCATCATGTTACAAGAACTTTGGAAAGAGTGATAACAGTGAAAATGCATACCCAATGAACAATGTTCATCTCAGCACCAAAATCTTCTGTTGAAACAGGTTTTTTCCCAGATAACAGCTCGAGGAGAACTACTCCAAAACTGTAGACATCACTTTTTTCAGTCAATTGCTGATTTGCATAGTACCTGGAGAAACAGTTGCATGATTGGTTAGGCATAAGAAGGATAAGAAAATGATGGCTACGCACACCAGACGATTGTGCCTTACTCAGGATCCAGGTAGCCGACTGTTCCTCGAGCCACACTCGATACATGGGTTAAATCCTCCTCTGCTTGCCTCGAAAGCCCAAAATCTGAAACTTTTGCTCTCATATTGATGTCTAGGAGAATGTTGCTTGTTTTAACATCGCGGTGTATGATACTGGGGCTGCATCCGGTGTGCAAGTATTCAAGTCCTACAATTATCTAATTATATGTTTATTTTGTGAATTTTTAAAACAAATACTAATGCATAAACAAATGATAAGTTCTATATCAACCCTTTGCTGAATCTTCTGCAATCTGCAGACGAGCAAGCCAATCTAAGCTCTTCTCGTTGACAGAACCTGCTGAAATGCCATCCCATTGATTTTGATTCAAAATGTTACAACTAAACAAACAGAAGGGTGGAAATTGAGCAATTATCATGAACAGATTGCAAACCATGTATGTGATCGCGCAAAGTTCCATTGTGCATATATTCATAAACCAGAATACGTTGATGTTCTTCTTCACAATAGCCGATCAAAGGAACCAAGTTCCTATGATGAATTCTTGACAAGAGGGCAACCTGCAGGTACGTTAATTTAGTTAATTAACCTCTTAAGAAACCAATTCACCTAAATCTTGAGTTACTAGGTGAGGCTCCAGAATATCATATTCTCTAACACCCCCTTCAAGTGAAAGTCTTTTGGGTTTGAAATTTACATAGACTCATATTACCTTGTGCTTGATTTTTATCAAATAGAATGAGGGTGGTGAGGTTCGAACTTATGACCGCTGGGTCAACAAGTTTCTGATATCATATTAAAGAACCAACTCACCTAAAAATTTAAGTTATTAAACGAGACCCAAGAATATCATTTATATTATTCTCTAACATAACCAGTTCTTCAGAGTTCATAATGGTAGCTACGTGGTCTGGTCTTATGCTAACAAAATTTCTTGTTCCTTAACCCTTCAAAGTCTCAAACCTAGAATTCAACAAATTATGTTGGCTGAATATGATGTTACCTCAGTCACAAACTGCTGGGTCATATTAGTGGTTGAGTCACCCATTATCTTGACCGCCACTTCTTTTCCATCTTTCATCTGCCCATAGTAGACAGTCCCGAAACTTCCTCTTCCAATTTTTTTGGAAAATTTGTTGGTAGCTTCTTCAAGCTCAGAGAGTGGAATATAGTATGAGACTCCTTCGTCCATCATATGCCAACCCCGTGATACAGAATACGCAGTTGAAGGTTTGGCACTAACACGCAAAGAACTACCTGATGGACTCAAGAACACTTGAGAAATGCAGAATTTTTTGGTACGCAATAGGAAGATAACTGGGGAAAAAATACAGACCTTGGACTGCAGTTTTCTTATAAGATGTCTTTCTTTGAAGATGGCGCAAAAACAGTAAACTTCCTATCAGAACAACTAATAGTGCTGCGAGTATGCCAATCGAAATCCCAAGTATCGACGTAGAATGTATCTTTTTTCCTGCCTCTTTATGTAGTCCAGGATTATGTTCATAGCTGCAAGAGAATAATATTGTAGCTCTTTATAATTGTCCTGTGCCGCACAGTAAATTTCATTCTCTACACCAATTTCATTTCAGACAACAGCTCGGAAACTCTTTTGTTATCATATAAACCAAAGGGTAAACAATGACATACAATAATCTGAAACACTCACTTGATAATAACTTTTCCAGTTAACAATGCTGAAGGGACTTCCCCAGTAAAGGAGTTGTTCTGTATGTACCTGCAAAAAAGGCATTTTACATTACTGAGTATTAGAATTCCTCAAAAAAAGATTATTTTTTTACTTTAAATTAAAAAAACAAAATGTGTTTTTAGATTATTTTGATGTGCTGATGTCAAAAATGATTTTTTTTTTAAATAAAATTTTGATATAATTATGAATAAAACACTTTAAAAAATAACCTCAATCACACTCCCAAACAGACACGAAATGTCAATCACCACATGTAGTATATAGCGACAGCTAAGTTCATCAAGAGTGCTACTTACAGTTCTTGTAAGTTTGGCAAACTACCCAGGTACTTGGGTAATTGACCACTCAGTTTGTTGTTCTCCAGATGCCTGGATGATCATTATATAGAGCAGGAAATGGACTGTCAGTTTTTTTACAGGTGACTGTACATTCGCAGAAATATTCACTGCTAAACATGCATTTTTAGCATAATCTTGTGAAATGTTAGCCGTGAATTTGAAAGCTTACACAATTTTCAAATTAACAAGATCGCTTATACCAGGGATTGGTCCTGTAAGGAAGTTACCATCCAACCACCTACAGAAAAGAGAAAAAAAATTAAGATAGAGAATAATATGAAGTAGTTCTATTCATATATTGCTTAATATCTCTTACAATTCTGTCAATGTCTCCATGCTGTTAATCTCAGGCGGAATCTCCCCTCTCAGGTTCTTTCCTGACAGTGCACTGTTAAGAATGTCAGCAGAGCCACTCTTATAAAGATCTTAGCAAGTTCAAACCATAAACTTCTTAACTAATGTGGCAACATTTCTTGAGTCCATTACAAGTTAGCAACACCTTTTTATATTGTATAGAAGGCCTTCTTAAGAACACCTTTTTACAGGTTCACTAATGTGACCTTTCTGAGCATAATTGATTTATTTTTTCTCCAAATTGATGAGCAGATATGAATGGAATAATAAGTATTCATACCAACTGCTGCAACTAATTGCTTTTTTCAAGTCTAAAATGCAAATATGCAATATACTAAATGAAATATATGAACATGATCAGGAATTAACTAGGGGGGAAGAAGTTACATTTTAGTGATTCTTGGTGGTGTGGTTGAGGTGCAATTAACCCAATCCCAGTGAGCAGGAACACAAGGATCGCCTTGTTCATTTGTCCAAGCACTTTCAGCAGACATTGATCGAAGTGCATTGAGAACAATCACTGTCATTGAAGTTGTAGTTATCCAACACAGCTAGTATGAGCCAATCATATTCTTTCTCATAATGTTAGTAAATCTCAAGAACAGCAGAATTATTTAGAGCTCTGAATACAGATGGTTTTTACTTTTTTTAGTTTGCTGAGATTTAGACTTACCATCTTGGCTGTCGGTCCTTGGTTCAATCTTCAGGTATTTACTAATCTCAATCGCATTTAAGAGTGGTCCTTGTGTAGAATCTCGGGTCTTGACAAAGGAGAATGACAGGACAAAATCCAGAGTCACATTCATGTAGCTGGGTTCATAAAGTGTGTGGCTCCCATTGGCATTTTCTGCAATATTTACCACTGCGTTGCTGTAGTCAGGAAAGTAAGGTTGCTGCAACTTGAATTTCCGAGTCTCATTTGCTCCCAAGTCTTCAATCTCGGCAAAATATGCAAAAGCTCGAGCATTGGCAGGGAAGTCGTCAAGGTTCAACCTGTAGCTCAGCATCCCTTGAGTGCCAACAACAGCTGTTTGCATTACTTTAACAGGAGGGTATTCTCTAGTCCTGGTGTCTACGTACTTCGATGTATTGATTCTAACTGTGCCAGGGGCCACGCCTACAAGGTAGTTTTGCCTCTTCTCAAGATCTGAATCCCAAATTCTGTCGTACGGATCATCCGGGTACCTGTGAGAGGCAAATGTTATGTATTTTGACATCTTTGCATTTTTCTCAAGAACTTGATTCAACACATAAGTGAGTGTAAAGCTAATCAATGAAGTGCTCTATTCGTCAAAGATTTATATTATTATCTAATACACATCACCCTCAAATGAAAACCCTTTGAGCTTGAAACTTGCGCAGACACACATTACTTTGTGCTTGATTTTTATCAAATAGAATACGATGATGAGATTCAAACTCGTGACCGCAGGGGTCAACAAGATTCTGATACTATGTCAAGAACCATCTCATCTAAAAAATTAAGTTATTAGATGCGGCTACGGAATATGATTTATGTTATTCTCTAACACATGTTATCAAGTGAAGTGCTTGATTTTTATCAAATAAAATAAGATGGTGAGATTCGAACTCGTGACCGCATGGTCAACAAGTTTCTGATACCATGTCAATAACCATCTTATCTAAAACTTAAATTGTTACATGACATTCCAGAATATAATTTATATTATTCTCTAACACATTAACTCTATGCTATCTTTCTATAACTTTGGGAAATCACCTGACCTTATGACGTCCTTGCTTAGTGCACCAAAATTTACTCTGGCTGCTACCTCTAGGAAGAAATTGTCTTCAAAATCAGTTGCATACATTGAAAGGTTGAGAGGTCGCAATTCCAGAGTGGATATGAAGGGAGAACCAGTCGTAGCACAGCATATGCACACATCAATTGAGCTTGAAGGGGCCCTGATAATCATCTCCTTCACATAAACTCTTGAAGAATCCAATATTACCACATTCGACCACTTAGTTGCATCCAAGTAGAGATCAAATTTAGGGTAGGCATCTTCATTTCCTGAGCTTCCATACTGAAATGTGGCTCGGACTAGATACCGGCGTCTCTCTCTGGTGCCAAGCGTGTAGCAATACTTCCTGCTGTCTATAGGAAAGTCTCGCCGTCTTCGGTACTGAATATTTTCATCTGGAATTTCTACCTCTGATGATTTTCCATAGTTCATTATAGTACCATTGTCTGAAATCCATGCAAGTCCAGTTCTTGGATCTGTGTAATTACCTGTGCCTCCACAATCTATACTGATGAATTCTGCATGTTGAACAGCAAGCAAGCGCGTACAAAAAAAAAAAAAAAACATCATTAACATTCCATTGTTTTCTTTCTCGTTGTTTCTGTAGTTAAATAAATTAGGTGATAGTGAAGAAATTCAATGATTTTCATCTCATTTCTTTAAAATAAATGAATAAATCATATACTTTCTGTTACTGTTATCATCATTAGTGTACATATTGCAAAAGCATGAAAATATGCTTCAGATTCCGACAAGAGAGCAAGTTGGTATGCTACTTAGGTAACATGGGACGAGATTTTTCTTATTTCTGATCACATAGGAAAATTAAACGAAAATATTCTTAGAAGAACATGGTCGCAGAATCAAGAAGAACTCACCTGTAACTTGGCATATAACAGAAGATATGAAGAATAAACAGAGAACCAGAAAATGGGAATTCGAAGCCATTGAGGAACAGGAAGACAAAAACTAATCCTGTGATCTTTACGTTTGAGTGTTAGAATTTGTCAGTGATTGATGAACTCCATAACTGGTCTGTACTTACCTTTCACCTTTTTTTTTTCTTTTTTTTTTATTATTGATGAGGCTGTGAAATGTTCACTCACGTTATGTCCTTCTTTTCCCTTTGGAATCTTATTTTCGGAGCAAATCAAAAGATCTCAAGTTCTGCTTTATGTCCCTTGTTAAATGAAATCCAGCTTGCACTAGCAAGTTGTTTGTTTTTAATGAAAAACTGGAAATTTTATACTTTTTTATTTATTTTTTAAATTTTATATTAATATATTGAAACTGAAACGATCGAAAAATACAAAAACAAAACTAACTAGATTTTTCTTAAAATGTAAAAACAATAAACTCC
Source organism: Salix exigua (assembly GCA_032356905.1). NCBI lineage: Eukaryota > Viridiplantae > Streptophyta > Magnoliopsida > Malpighiales > Salicaceae > Salix > Salix exigua. The sequence goes on along the minus strand of CM063597.1, from coordinate 1,256,499 downwards.
AAATAATATATTATATATCAGTCATTTCAAATCAATAAAGAATCCACTCTCCAAACATCAAATTATATATATATATATATATATATAATTAAATGATCAAATTATTATTTTTTGACAATTCAAAGTTATATTAATATATTAAAACTGAAATGATTTAAAAATACAAATTAAAATAAACTAACTCGATTTTCTTAAAAACATTCTTGAAATACGAAAACAAATAAACTCCAAATAATATATTATATATTCAATCAATAAAGAATCCACTCTCCAAACCTATTATTAATTTTGTAAATATATATATTATTATTAAATGATCAAAGTATGTTATTTATATATATATATAATAGAAGATGGAAGTTTGAATATATATTTCATTTTCAAAACCTTCCACTTGCTATACACTTTTATTTATGATTTATTTAATTGACGAATCAATAAATAAATGATTAAGGCTTGTGATAGGAATGAGAAGTAGCCATGCATAAAGCATCCCTAAAAGAAGAGAAAAGCAGCAGGTTGATGAATTTAATAATCCCATTTCTACTTTATCTTTTTTGAGACACAAAATCTGCTTTCTTGTCACTTTGGACCCAACTTGTCTTTTGCTTTTCAAGATTCTCAATTTCCTAGTTTGAAAAATTATACAAAATCACTGTTAAATTCCATCTATTTTATCGAATTCATCTGTCTTCAAGCTGGTTGGTTTGGATGCTACCTCGTTTAAATAACTTTTTTTATTTATTTAACTATAATACATCTAATATAATTATAAAAATCAATTTCCGATAAATATCAAACAAGTGTTAACATATAAATCATATATTAATACAATAAATTTCTTTGAAAAAAAGCTGTTAGACATGTAAAGATACAAGAACACTATAAATACTACAATAAATTTCAGTAAATCAGCTTAAAATATAAATGAGCAGGAAAAAAAATGATTTAGATGTTAAATAAATCAATTTGGAATTGATGCAGAATAATTTTTAAGTTAAAATCATCATTATAATCTAGTAAACCTAATTAAAACTCTGTTTTATCTCTTGAAAGAATTATAATCTATTCAAACTAATTAAAACTTAGTTTGATCACTAAAAAAAATTGAAACCATGTATTGTTTTTTTTTTAAAATCAACTCAATTATCTCTCTGCTCATAATAATAATAACTATCTAATTGATCCAATGGTAACAGATTGAGACTAAAAGGTTTACTTCTCATGTGATGTTCGAACCTTGTGACTGCTAATATGATGATTACTAAAAGCTTACATGATCTAGGTCCGTGAGATTAGTCAAGGTACACACGAGCTGACCCGGATACCCATATTAATGAAAATAATAATAATAAAAATGTATTAAAACTAATTAAAACTTAGTTTGATCTCTAAAAAAAATTGAAACCATGTATTGTTTTTTAAAAAAAAATCAACTCAATTATCTCTCAGCTTATAATAATAATAATTATCTAATTGATTCGATGGTAAGAGATTGAGACTAAAAGATTTACTTCTCCTATGATGTTCGAACCTTGTGGTTGTTAATATGATGATTACTAGAAGCTTACATGATCATCAACTTTAAAGTCCATGAGATTAGTCAAGTTACACACGAGCTGACCTAGATACCCATATTAATAAAAAAAAAAAATGTAATAGCTCACAATAGAGGAGAGAATCTAATCTCCATGGAAAACATTAACACCAAACGTAGGGTATGATGAAATTGTATCCATTAAAGAATACAGAACTCAAATCAAACGGTCCATAAAACCTGGCTTGTTTTTATTTTACATAGTCTGTGGATCGGTTGAAAGTTGAGATATACAAAAGGGATGGCCCAGTTCCATCCTATAATAATAATAAAAATAGTATTAAATATTAATTTATTTCATTTTTTAAAATTAACGATTTCACTATGCTTATTTGTTTATTTTTGTTTGTGTTTAATTAACTTAAAAATTTAGTTTACATTTTAGGTCATGAGTTGGGATTGGATCTATATGATGTTTCTTTTTAATAAAATAATGTGTTTTTATTTTTATAAAATAAAAAATAAAACTATTTATCAAATCATTCAAGTAGATATTGACTCTATAACGTTTTAGATGCTTAAAAATAATCAAAATTTAATAAGATTTCATATCAATAAATCACTTTTATTTGGTGTCATTTTTATTAAATCATACTAGTTGAGCATGTTGACTTGAGACTTGGTCAAATCGTCTCTAGCCTAAGAAGGGTATAAATCATACTAGTTTCCTGAATCCTTGAGAAAATAGATGAAGTCAGTATGAAAGCAGATCATGAAAAATAAGACTAATTAACACTTGCTGTTCTCACTTTATGTTTTTTATACTTTGATCGGGATATTCAATATGGGAAAATTAAAAAAAAAGTTATATATAAAAAAAGTTATCTTTGCAAATAACAATAAAATAAAATAAAATAAAAATAGGAGATAATGGAGAAACTCACTTGGAGAGTGACTCTTTAGGACGTAGATTTCAGCTTGTTTGGGAATACGGTTGCGGTAACTTTTGAAAGTGTTTTTCGTGCTGAAATGTATCAAAATGATGTTTTTTTATTTTTTAAAAATCATTTTTGATATCAGCACATCAAAATGATTTAAAAACACCAAACCATCAATTTTTAAAATGAAAAAAAAGCATCAAATCACCGGTTTAGCCGCAATGCCAAACGGGCATGAATTTGCTTTGTTTTGCACATATGTCAAAAGTTTATCTCCATAACCTGAAACCATGTGCTTGGTTGAGTTCATAAAATGGATGGAGTAAAGATATATATGCTTTCTTTGTTGTCTCGAGTTAGACTCCCTTTCTACTATAGCATGATATCTAAATTAATAATATGGATTTTTAATAGTGTAAAATTAGTTTTTTTTATGTGCGTATGCGGGTACTTGATAGTGAAAACCCCATTTGGAATAGTTTATTGTATCTTAATAAATTTGATACACAATTATTTTAACAAATTGATATGACAAAATTGATTTAACGGATCTAAGAATGACTTAGATAATTCTTAATCAATTTAATATTAAAAAAAAACTCTAGTTAATTTGGTTGAACTTGTCAAACTCATAACATAGATCATGAGATCACGGTGATCTTATAAAAAAACCAAAAAGACTTAAATTTAAAGAAAATCAAGGGTAAATACATAATAAATAAAATATAGTATTGCAATGAATAATATTTTAGTGTTTTTGCGAGACAAGTAGGGATAACATTTGCATTTGAATTATGTAATAATATTTTAGCATTTTTGGTATTTTATACTGCACATTAGTTATTAGTAGTTTGTTCAAGGGCATTCTTATATTTTTAATATTATAGTGAACATTAAAATGAAAAAAAAATCCCCAAGAGCAAAAAAAACAACAAAGATTATTATTATTTAATGGCTACTGTTATCACTAATAATAACAATGTTAGCAATAATTGTAATGATGATGGTGATGATGATGATAAAAGTAATGGTAATAGTAATAACAATAATAATAATGGAAAGAATTTTAATAGTAATAGAAATAGTAATAGCGATGATAATGATAATGATGATGATAATAATAATAATAATTATTATTATTATATTAATTATTCATAAAAGTTGTTTAATTATCACTCTTTGAATTATTATTTTTATTATTATTCTTTTATATATGATGAAAATTGAATTTCATGATTTTTTTAGATTTGGTGTCTTGGTCTAACAACTCCGACCATAAATTTTAAAACTTAACATATTCTTTTTTTTTAAAAAAAATACAATTCTTTTTTTTATCTGGTTATTTAAATTATATAATATGAGTTGCAAGTTTTTTTAGAATATATCATGACGACTTAACCTTAACAAACATGGTTACATAAGTGTCACCAAACTTTTTATGTTTTCTTTATCCATTTCTTTTTGTACAAAAATAGTCTATCCTCCTTAATGAAGTACACGAGCTAAGGCTATTTCAAACTATAGAACAATGTACACCCCAAACAAGAAATAAATGTCATGACCATCTAGTAGATGATCCAGTGATACAAGCTTGGATCTCAGGTTTTTTTTTATATAGTCTCATATTTAAATCTTGTGGTTATTATTGTAATAACTATGAGAGGTTTACATGGTCGTTAACTTCAGAGCTACTGGGATTAGTCGAGGTGCGTGCAAGCTAGCCGAACACCCACGTTAATAAAAAAAAATGTTGTAAAAAATATCAAATATTTGATTGGTAATTTAACATTGGGATAATTGCATTATAAAAAAATAAATATAATTACAATGCAATTACCCCATTTTACATTTCACTGTACATGAATATATATTTTCTGGTGTGATGGTACATTTGTTTTGTAAAAATGTTTTAAAAAAAACAATCATGTGAAAAATGTTTTCTAAAAAAATGAGTTATTTTAAATTGGTTTAAAGTATTAAGAAAATACTCTATTGTAAAATAAATTATTTTTCATTTATATATTTTGAATAATAATAAAAAAAATTATGATGTTGATGATTAAAATAAAGAGTGTGGTGGTGATATTATTTATTAGTAATAATATTGATGCTTGTGAAGATGATTGTAGGATATGATCGTCATTCTAACAGCAATGATAATTACAGCATGATAAAATAATTATTGTAAATTGTAATGGTGATTACTTTAATAATAAGAACAATAAGAATAAGAATAATGTTAATCGTATTGTAGTTAAGATAATGATAGTGAAAATAATTATTATCTAGTGTTTACACAAGGTTATATATAATACAACTACTTTATTTTTTTATTTTTTTTATTTTGCATTGGGAATTTAAGAATATTGTTTGTTATAAGAGTGGATTGAAAGAATATAAGGTGATCAAGTTTATTATTTGTTTGTTATGTTTGGAATGAACAATATATTTTAGTTTAGTTTAAAAACACACACCAAATTAGATTATATTTCATCTAATTCAAATTTAAGTTTATTACATAAATTCCAAAAAAAACATCTCAGTTGTTCAATTTCGTCCAAATAATATATACTTTTTTTTTAAAAAAAATATGGAATGAATCATGTCTTTTAATCTTATTATTAAATTAAACCGGAATTTTAAAAGGAGTATTTGATGTATTTTTTTTTATCTTTAGTTAAAAAATTAGAGGAATCAAAGTTTAGAAAAGTCTTTCAAACTACCAAGAGTATTTTTATAATTTTGTTCAAATTCATAATTTTATTTTGAAATAATTTTTTTGTGTTTTTAGATTGAATTCCCCCCTCAATTTTATCATTCAAAAATATATCTATTAAGAATTAAATTTTATAATTTATTTTATTTATGGTTATTATGATCTCATGATTTGGTCACTAATTTGAAAGAATAACTATTGTTGATCCGGATCAACATTCATAATTCAAAAATAGATCTCTTAGGAATTAAACTTTATAATTTATTTTATCTAGAGTTATTATGGTATCATGATCAAAGCATGAATTTGAAAGAATTGACCCAGTCAATCCAATATGTTTTTTTTTTTAAATTATCTTGGATTTCTTAGAAACTATTATATTTTAATCAATTATCTAGATTGTTTTAGACTATTATATTTTAATTTCTTAGAAACTATTATATTTTAATCAATTATCTAGATTGTTTTAGACTCATCAACTCATATCCATTCAACTTTTATTTAGTTATTTATATTAAAAATATAAAGCTGTTTCATTTTCGAATTTAAATTAAAAAAACAGAACGACAAAATAACGAAATTAACTAACTTGGATGAGATACCTTAGACTAAGTTTTGATTTCATATTTTATTACAGAAAGACAAGGAAGGAAAGGGAAGATACATTAGGCAGACAAGGCATCTCTTTCTTTTCTTCAACTGTGAGAGAGGTTTGATCACTAAGCAAACCCTCTTTCTCTCTCTTTAAGAGTCTCCGTCTTCTTCAATCTTTCTTTCCCTTCCAAGCTCCAACATTCCCTCAACAGACCGAATCCATTCCACCTCCCACAAAAGACACCTTTTTCATCCTCCCTCTCTTTCTCTCCCCCCCTTCACAGGAGTCAAAAGAAGAGGACCAAATGTGGCAAAAACAGCCCAATAAGTCATCTTTTAGAGAATCTCTCAAAGCTCTTGAAGCTGATATACAACATGCCAATACCTTGTAAGGCTTACATTTTTGTTCATTTCCTTAATCCTATGCTCATTTTGATATTTTATCAGTAATTGGTAAAGAACCCTGCTTTGCTTCCCTGGATTTTGTGATATTGCCTTCTTCTGTTCAGTTGAGGTATGTGGGCTAGAAATTTATCACAGCAAAGATAATTTGCGTTTGTTGTGGTTACAAGCGTAGAGGTGATTTTTCATAAACAAGGATAGAGTTGGTGAATTTGAATATGAAATTGGGTTTATGATGGATGATATGTGTCTTTCGCTTGTTCTTTTCTGATTTGGTTACAAGTGCTGTAATTGGAAATGGGTCATATCCATTAACAATGTTTCTTGTTTTCTAACACATTGTGTTTCTTATTTTCTTTCCGGGATTCGCTTAGACACAAAGTTTGTCTCTGATCATTTTTTTTAGGTTGCATGTATTCTTCACGTGATATTCCTTTTCAATGCTTGTTGTGAACTCTTAAGGGTTCATTAAATTGAGGTTTGGTTGGGTTTTTGTGGTGGGGTTTTGCAGGGCGGCTGCTCTCCCGGGAGATTATGGTGGGAATTGTGTGCAAATGAGGTTGTCATATAGCCCCCTTGCCCCCTTCATCTTGTTTTTGATGGAATGGATGGACTATAGCTGTACAGATGCCCTCCCTAGTTATTTAGGCCTTCTCAACATACTTGTATATAAGGTAGGTTGGTGTTTGCTTCAGCTTATACTTAATCACCACTTCTATGTATTATTTTTGGAAGAGATTTGAGGGCTTAATTAGAGGGTTGTTTATTGAATTGCAGTTCTGAGGTTTTTCTTTTGATTTCTTTTTTCATTTTCTTCTTCTGTTTTAGTAGCTCTATAACACTCATATTAAGTTCATTTTTATCCAGGCTTATGTTGATGGAATTCCATCGCTGTCCTGCAAAGAAAAAAAGGCCAGTCTAAGGGAATTTTATGGTATGTACACTTCAAGGACTTTTTTGTTATTGACTTATAGTCCATCTTCTTTCTTGTTTGACCTCTGAGTTGAACTATCCGTTCAGCTATCATATACCCTTCTCTGAGACAGCTGGAAGGTGAGTTTATTGAAGTGGAAGATAACCATAAGAGAAGCAGAAACACAGATGTTTTGAGCAGAAAGAGAATGAAAGATCAGAGGAAGCTATCTGAAAGCGATTTTGAGAGAGATGAAGAGTGTGGGATATGCATGGAAAATAGTGCAAAAATGGTATTGCCCAACTGTGGGCATTCCTTGTGCATCAGCTGCTTCCATGACTGGTAAGTCAGTTTCCAATTATTCATCTACTTCCTGAAGGCTGCTTCTCAGTATTAGAGAATAATATAAATGATATTCTGGGGTTTCATCTGTCAGCTTAAGTTTTTAGGTGAGATGATTTTTTAATATAGTATTAGAGCCTTGTTGACCCAGCGGTCACGAGTTCGAATCTCATCACCCTCATTTTATTTGATAAAAATCAATCACAAGGTAATATGAATTTGTGCAAGTTTCAAGCCCAAAATTCACTTGAGGAGGGTGATAGAGAATAATATAAATCATATTCTGAGACCTCACCTAACAGCTTAAATTTTTAGATGAGATGATTCCTTAACACAGCATAAAGATTAGGAGCTGCACTTTCTAATACTTTGTCTTCTGAACGCAATGTAATCAAATTATGGGCAGGAATGTGAGATCTCAGTCCTGCCCTTTTTGCCGTGGCAGCCTAAACAGAATGAGCTCTACAGATTTATGGGCTCTCATTAGTAATGATGATGTAATCGATACAGCTACTCTTGCCGAGGAGAATCTAAGGCGTTTCTACCTTTACACGGACAACCTGCCTTTTCTAGCGCCCGAGACTCCTGCGATTCAGTTTGATTACATGATCTGATTTGTAAAAAAAGAATGCAGTGGATCATACAGGCTGCCAGCCATTATTGTACATACTAGTATACGATGGAGTAGTTTGATTTCATCCACCATGTGGCTGGATAAAAATGATGTTTCAGAAGTAGCTGTATGTGATCAACTAGATTGCTGGATACTTCCCCATGAGCTATGAATCAGGTGGCAAGCAGGTGATTTCAGAATTCAAGAAAAATCATCAGCGGCTGCTAAAACATGAAAGGCTAAGCTCTGCATTTATACGGGATGAGCAATACATGTATTAGTAAATACAAATAGAAATGATATGCATGGCATTCAACTCAGCTTTTTGGAACCTGAGTGTTGGAAATGAAAGCATAGAAATTTATTGCTTGTTCAAGTACTTGGCCTGTGTTTACCACGCTTTCTTGGTACGGAAAATCTCATGGATCAAATATATGATACCTCACATGTTACTTGCTATCATGAGATAGCTTAAATAATTATAGTTGTCAATTTCGTTCAGTTTTGGTTGAAACGGTCGAAATGTTTTGTATCAGTTAAAAAACGACATAAAACGGCATCGTTTTTACCTCGATTTAAAGTCTGGCACGTTCTGGATTTTTCAGCCAAATACCTGTTGAAATGTACCGGTTTCGTTCCGCCCGTTCTGTTTCGGCCAAATAATAATTTTTTAAACAATGAATAATTTTACAAAATCAATCATATCTCTTAATCCGACTATTAGATTAAGATGAAACTTTACGAGGAGTCTCTTGACATATTTATATATATTATGTTAAAATTTCAGAGTAATTAGAGAATGTAATGACCTTGCGAGATTGATAATGACATTCTCGTAATATTATACATGTTCATAATTTTGTTCAGAAAAATCATTTTATTGTGTTTTTTTAGATTAAATTGCACAATTCTAAATAATTTTATTTTTGATTTGAACTAATTTTTTTGAATTAATATATTTAATAATATACACACACACACATACATAAATAGTATAATCTCGAAACGACACACCGAAACGTTTCGAAACCAAAACGTTTTATTTTAATTGAAAAAACTAATCACCAACCAAATCAGTATTAAAAACTTTGTAAATAATCAAGGGCCTGCCTGTTCATGTTGCTCAACCTGTTTGTGACAGCTGAAACTTTTCATGGCTGGTTGGTAACTTAATAATTTAAACACATTAAAATATTCTTTTCTCATCTTAACAGCACTCAAACAGTAGACGTTTTAAAGAGTTAATAATTTAAACACATTAAAATATTCTTTTCTCATCTTAACAGCACTCAAACAGTAGTCGTTTTAAGGAGGTGACTCTTCTGAAACTGCTGTTTGATGGATGGCAGGTGAGAAATTGTACATGGAAGATAGTAATTACTGATATCCTTCTCCAATTAAGCTTCAGATTTTCCTCCATTGGTATCTTTTCCTTTATCTTTTGGTTATGAACATAATCTCGTTTATCTTCCCTCGGGATAATGAATTTATAAAAAACTTGGTTGAGATTCACCAGATGATCTCGAGTCGAGTCCAACTGATAAGTATATCCGAATTATCAGACAAGATTATCAAAGGGCATATGCGCTTCAAAGTATTCTCCTTAACCCGAAGAAAACAGTAACTGCTTATATGGAAGAGTTCGTCGTGGTCGGCATCATCATTTTGAGAATTATATTGTTGGTCGAACTTGATTGATAACTTCACTGCACCTCCAGGATATCTCCTGCCCTCCTGCAATGACAGGGTTGTATCATTTTTCGTTAGAAAATAATATAAATTATGTCACGATATCTCACTTAACAGGTTAAGTTTTCAGATGAGATGGTTCTTTGACATGATATATGAGCCTTGTTAATCTAGCGGTCACGAGTTCTAATCCCAACACCCTCATTTTATTCGATAAAAAAACAAGTATAAGAAAACGTGAGTTTGTGCAAGTTTCAAGTTTAAAGAACTTTCACTTGAGGGGGTGTTAGAAAATAATATAAATCATATCCTAAGATCTCACATAACAAATTAAATTTTTAAATAAGGTAGTTCCTTGACCAGAAATTGATCGATTGGCCTGGTTATCGTAATGCAATCTAAAATTAGCTCTCCATCTCATACACCTCACTCCAATTCCAGTGTCTTCGACCCAAAACTATTGGCAAAATAGGTTTAGGGTTGATAATCAGGGGCACCAAATATCACTTGGAAAACAAGAGTTCAATTTCATTGCTCTTTGCTTTTCACGGCAAGAACAATCCCTAGGCACTTCATTAACCGTGTCAAAAACTAGAGTCTATGTATATAATCAGAGTACATTGCAATTAATAGTGTGCTTAATGATATTTTAAAAATATATTAAGATATTTTTTTATATTTGAAGTTAGTATATCAAAATCATTAATAAAATACTAAAAAATATTAATTTAATATTCATTCAAGTAAAACATGCTTTTTAAAATATACTCAAGATACCAACGGAAACTACTACTCCCAAGATAAAGTGCATGCTTGGTTGGACACTTGTTTGTATGCTTTTAAAATATACTCAAGTGCAGAAGTTACTGTCATAAACTTTGTCAATTCCATTTCGTTCTGGCCAGAACGTTTTGTGCCGTTAAAAAAACCGAGATAAAACGGTATTGTTTTTTTCTCGTTTTAATTCTGACCGGAACGTCTCGGTACCATCCCGGGTGTGCCATTCCGGCCTTAAAATCCTCTTTATTTTGATTAACTTGTGATTTTGTTTTTCTAATTTTGAGATTATGTTCGTTTGACTTTGTGTTTATATTATATAATTTAAAGTTAATTTATCTTAAATTTTAATTATACTTGTTAAATTAATATATTATATATATATATATAATTATATATGAACAATACAATCTCGAAACGGCACACTGAAACGTTCCGTTCCAATAGAAAAACTGAAACGACGACCGAAATGGTATTGACAATTTTGGCATAAACCGCCACCTCACTCCCAGAATAAAGTGCATGCTTAGTTATACACTGTTTATTTTTGTGTTTTAAAAATATATATTTTTTGAAAATTAATTTTTTGTATTTTCATATCATTTTTAAGAATATATATTATTTTAATATATTTTAAAATAAAAAATTATTAAAAAACAACCGCTTTCATAATATCTAGTTTCATGAACCGTGTCTAAAACTAGATGAGGGAATATTCTCATAACACATTGTTCATTCAATTATTTAATTTAGCATCTTCCAGCAGGTAAAAACAAGGTTAAATAGAGAAAAATAAATAAATAAATGAATACATAAAGCTCAAAGAATAAACAGGGAGAGATATAAGCACCATAGGAGAGCATTAGGGGGAGAGTTATATTCTTAACTTTTAATTAAACAAATAAAAAGAAACACCCCACTTATGAGAAATTCCCTTTTTTTAAGTATATAATTCTCTTTCAAATAAAGTAATTTTTAGTGGGAATTTCCTTTTAAAAATCCTTTCCTACCCCACTCTCAAAAGGTAAATAATCTTTAAACATTGATTGCTGAAAGCTCAATCTCCTCTATATAAAATTATTAACCAAACCTAGAAGAACAACTAGCAAATTACTTCAAGATTGGTCCATGGTAGAAAGAGAGATTTCTTTTTTTTATCACTCTTTGTGAGTTTGGATTGAAATAGAATACATGAGACCCGCTAATGGGGTTCGAAATTATTAATCTAGAAGAACGTCCATGGTTGGAAGAGAATAATTTTTTTTTTTAAAATTCGAGAAAACTTTATATTTTTATATATATATTACGGGCTTGAAGACGCTAGACCCACTAATAGGGTTCGAAATGCACTTACAAATCAGTACTTTGCTATGTGTTTGGGGATCGACTTCTCCTCGCTAATTAGAGGACTTGAGTGATTAATTAATAATTAAGATGCTCTCTCTTTATATAAGCACCAAGTTTGGAGCAAATGGCACTACTAATTGTGATCTCAAAATCTTGCTTTTTCATAATTAATTAAGTTGCTATCGTGGCCTCAATCAACGACATCGAGCTCTAGATTAAGATACCATTTACCATTCGTTCCTTTCACATCATTCTATTTAAATATCCAGCAATAATAATGAGAGATTAATTATGCATATTGCTAATCAATCAATGGTTAGTGAGCTTTGGGAACCTCTTTTTGTTTTGTTTTTTTCTTACGTGCGAGGGCCTAGGTCATGAGCTTGCATGTCACGTTGGTATTTGTTTACTATGGATATATAGAAAGAACCCTAGTTCGTGAAAGGTTTGTAAATCCCATTTGTGTCGAGCATTGTGCATTCCATCATCACAAACAGCACCTGGGATCAAAGAAAAGACTTGCAGAAGTAACATGTTTGTCCAAGTGACATACGAATAGCGAGCTAGCTAGGGCTAGCTAGAGATTAAGTTGGATTCCCACTTCTCAGTTCTCAAGCTCGGCAAATTAATTATACAAATCAAAGCGTGGAAAAAACGATCCAATACCTGCGTGACAGCAGCAGGAGAGCTCCCATGGTGAGAGATTTTCCAGCTCGACTTTGGGAGGACGAGATGGTGCCACTTAGTGATTGGAACCTGCATTTAAAGCTTTAATTTATAACTCATTGAGAATCCATAGGTTTCCCTTCCCTTTCAAGGTGAGAGAGAGAGAAAGAGGGAGGGAGGGAGAGAGAGAGAGGGAGAGAGAAATTGAATTAGTGTTATATTCTAGGTAAAGTCTTTAATATATTATTACAAGTTTAATTAACTTTTCTCAGTTTGTTTTTAATTTTAGATCATTCTCTAATTTGTTTTTTTAGCATGTGTTTTGATCTAAAACTTTGAACTCAAATCTAATATAATTTATTAAAATAATAATAATAATAATAAATATGAAAATTTTGATAAAGATATTAATAAAAAAATAGAAACTGAAGGATGATTATATAGATGGATGAAGTGGATTTAATAATTAGTTTTTATAGAAATATATTGACAATTGAGCTTATAAGGAAAGATAGAATCAATTTCTCAAGAGAGAAAAAAAGGTTGAGAGAGAGCTAGGGTTTAACACTTGGGGATTAAAAGATCATGAAGATGAGAATTATACATGTGAAGTAATATTATTTAGCATCAACTCTCTCTCTTTAAACCCATTGCAAGTAGAGTCTTGATCTAGCGGTTGAAGTGACTTGTTTCCTTACTCTGTACCAGGGTTCAAGTCCTACCATGCACGTTTGTCACTCCCGTGATGCCTTACATGCTTATTAGATTTTGCAAGATGTTAAGTGAATCCGGGGAATAGTTGTGGTGCTCGTAAGCTAGCCCGGATACCCCGGTAATCAAAAAATAACAAGTAGTAATAATAATAGTAATAAATTATTTAGTAAAAAGGTATACGGTAACTAGTAGGATCATTAATTATCTTTATAATTCTAATTTATTAATATTATTTTTAACTTGTTTGCAAATGTGATAAATATTTTTTTAATATTTTCAGTTTAAAAATATATTAAAATACTAATAAAGAATTCCAAGTTATCCTTAACTAAGATCGAATCTTTCCTCTAATTATCTCATTAAGAATTTGTTGGATCATTTTCTATGGAAAAAAAAATCCTCTTCCATGACATTAGTCCAATTGGATTAACTTTTAAAATTCCTTAGAGATGCCTATTTTTCCATTCAAACATTCCTTAGAGATGCTTCTATCCTTACTACAAAGTAATTGATTTTTTGAAAATAGGGTTTATTTTATTTTTAAAAATATTTTTTATTCAAAAATATAATAAAATGATATTTTTGTATTTTTTAAAAAATTATTTTTGACATCAGCACATGTAAATGATTTATAAACACTAAAAGAATTTAATTTGAAATAAAAATAAAAATAAAATCTTTTTTTTCAAAAATACTTTTGAAATACAGTGGCAAACACACCCTTTAATTCTACATTGGATTTCATTTCCTGTATATTTTATTGCCATGATCAAATATGAAAGTTTTTTTTCCATCAACAATAAAGTTATTCATAGAATAATTTTCACATGTTGAGATTAACCACCTTCAACTAGATTTCTAGTCAACAAATCTCTATATAACCATATTATTATTTTCTTACATTACATGGAGTAAGAAAATTATAATAGGTTGTGTGTGTAGAGAGAGAGAGAGAGCTCAACAGGAACCGTTAAGCTGAAACACAAACCGGCGCCAAAGACAATATCCTGTTGGGTGCTTTCTTTGTCGTTAACTTTCTCCACAGTGCATGTCTCTCTGTTTCTTCTTAAAACCCAAACAAGCAAGCGAACCCAGTTTTCACTTTACAAACCCGGACAGGTTCTTTATTCTCACACTCGTATATAGTACTGACCCTGCCTCTCTGTCTCCTTATCCGTCTCTGTGATGATGGAGAATGGTTTCTCCTCTCCTCGAAATGATTCGTTTCCTGCTGGTCTCCGTGTTCTCGTTGTCGATGATGACCCCACCTGGTTAAAAATCCTTGAAAAGATGCTCAAGAAATGCTCTTATGAAGGTTATAGGCTATTTTCTTTTTTCACTTAAAAACTGCTGTTTGTTTGTGAACTGGGTTTTATTTTTGATATCCATGGTTTCATTTCTGTTAGGTGGTGACTCCTACTCCATGTTTCATCAATTTCCTGTTATTTAGTGTTTTCTTTCATGGGATATCTTGATTTCTTTGTTATAAGCTAGTCCATGGAGAGCTCGAAATTTTTATTTTTATTTTTTTTAGTTGAGCAATTGACATGCATCTAAAGGGATCGTGCTAAATTGTGCACGGAAGGTTATTCTATTGTTTTTCTAGCATTTCTGGAGTAAATTGTTTCCAGGAATTCTTGATGTCACCTCAAACTAATCTAATCAGAAGCAATTTTTGTTAAGTGAAAGGATTTCAAGTTGCAAATTTCGAATGTGTGAATTTCATCTCTGTAGACTTGGCTCGTGTTATTGAAAATGTGGAGTGATTGTAAGGGGTTGGCTCGCTTGTGAAATTTTGACTGAAAAGTCTGTAAAAAGCTAAAAGTTGTTTTTGAATCGATTAAGAAGTGCTTTTACTCTCCTTATTGAAAAACAAAAAACAAAAAGTGCTTTAATTCTCATACTTTCTTCACTAATTTGTTGCTTCTCTTGATTTCAAGATTTCAACTCTGAAATTACTATTTTTAACAGAAATATGCAAGCTCATCAGTGATGTTGTGCTACTGTTCACAGATTTGTCCTCCTTTTTTGCAGTTGGTTAGAGTAATTAGAAGGTTTATTGATGTTTGCCCCACTAGCCAACTAAACTAATGAAAGTATGATATACAGAGACAATGATTATATCTTCCAAAAAGTTGAGTCTGAATTCCATGGAGTTTTGTTATTCTAGGCATTAGATGATTTTGGTCTACTGCAACGCATTCCATCGAACTTCTTCATTATGCAGCACTATAAGGAGCAGATAACAGTAGGAATTAACGTGTTGGATTCTTGATGGAATGTTAATGTATCACCAAACCTTCTGTAACGTCACCGACTTGGCAAAGGAATTAGCTCATCTTAATTTGTTTAATTTTTAGCCTCTGAGGGTGTTTGATTAGTGTCCCATGGGGCGTGGCGTGATGACAAAGAACTTGTGATCTGTACAGCAGGTCTCGAGTTCGAGTCAGGACGTGCACCCTTGTAAGAGCCTGGAACAGCCAGAGTTTTACTTGCTCACTTGGACCCACAAAATACGCTTTCTAGAGGGTGAGGTTTCCTCACATAAAAAAAAAGGGTGTTTGATTACTTCAGCTGTAGTAATCTCAAGTGTGATGAGATTGGATAGACTGTCTGTTTGGCACCGTTGTTGGCTTTTATGTGTTGAAGGTTCTGGTCAAAGCTATCATTGTAGCAAATGTTGTTGCCAAAATTGTTCAATTATATATGTTGTTTAAAGTGGTTCTGGTGTTGAAGATCAAAATAATGATAAAAGACTAAATCATGATTCGATCAACACAAATATCAACACATATAAAATATATGGAATTAAAAGATTTTAAAGGATATTTAATCAAAAAAATTCCTTTCACAACAGAACTGATAAGCATTAATTTCTGGATTTTGATTTCTGGCCTTGTATACTACTTCTGTGGCTGCCTTTTCTTTTCTTTTTTTTCCCCTACCAAAAACTTTATGGAAGTGTGGTGGGTGGAGAAGCGCATCCATTGCAGTTCTAAGCACAGGCTAAGCTCGGCTAATCACTAAACATGCTAGAAGGATATGCTTCATTAATGCAATTCCCTATAAGCTCTTAAACACTCTTAAGTCAACTTGGTTTATGGTTTTTATGTTGTTCATGTAGAAGTGCTTCTTTCCTTGATGTTTTATGTGATTCTATAGCAAGATTCTTGGCTTTTGACCATATGTCAAGTGTTTCACATTTTCATTTGGAATGCTTTGTTTAGTGACCACCTGCGGTTTGGCAAGAGATGCTTTGAGCCTGCTTCGTGAGAGGAAAGGTGGATATGACATTGTAATCAGTGATGTCTACATGCCAGACATGGATGGTTTCAAACTTCTGGAGCATGTTGGACTGGAGATGGATCTTCCAGTAATTAGTCGGTTCCTTTCTTTTACTCCATGGAATTCCACTTTAATGCCAGTATTTTATATTTTATGTAAACATTTTATGGAATGTTGCTTCGGCTTCTGACCAGTTGTGCTTGTGACCTTACAGTGATGTCTGTGGATGGGGAGACAAGCAGGGTGATGAAAGGCGTCCAACATGGAGCCTGTGATTATCTTCTAAAGCCTATACGAATGAAAGAACTCCGGAATATATGGCAGCATGTGTTCAGAAAGAAAATACACGAGGTAAGAGATATTGAAATTCTCGAAGGGATCGAATTTCGAATGACTAGAAATGGATCAGATCAATATGAGGATGGGCATTTTCTCTGTGGAGAAGACCTTACTTTGATAAGGAAAAGAAAAGATATCGAAAGCAAGCATGATGAAAAAGACATTGGTGATAATTCTTCTTCAAAGAAAGCTAGAGTAGTTTGGTCTGTAGAACTTCACCAGAAATTTGTCAAAGCAGTAAATCAGATAGGATTTGATAGTAAGTATTTATTCGAAGTTTCATTTCAGATATTTGGTGATCGGATCATTTCAGGACTTATGAATGTTCATATAATTTATTAAAACTTGATAGCATTGAATTGCCTTTATGTGGTTTTCAATTATTTAGCCACATATTTGTCATGCTTCTACAGAGCAATGACAAGTAATGTCTGTTTGGCAGAAGTTGGTCCCAAGAAAATACTTGACCTGATGAACGTGCCGCGGCTGACGAGAGAAAATGTCGCTAGCCATTTGCAGGTTTAAGTTTAGAAAATCAATGGAAGAATATCAACTCTTTCTGTCATTTTTAAACTCATTATGTTTTATGAGCTTCCATGATTTTTTAGCAGTACCGTATTCCTCATTGGAAAGGCTTTCTTCCATGCAGAAATACCGCCTCTATTTGAGTAGATTGCAGAAAGGAAACGATTTTAACAATCCTGTTGGTATGATAAAGCAGTCGGACTCACCCTCGAGTGATTCTACTGGAAACTTTGGCTCTCAGAATTCAATCAACTTGCAGGATGCTTCAAATGGGTGTTATGGATTTTATGGAAGTAGTTTGGGTGTTCATAATGTGGATCCCAGAAGCCACGATGGTGACAGAAAGAGACTTGTTACAGCGCCTGTGGCAGAACCCAAAAGAGGCTTAACAGTTGACCCCCCCAATCCTACTAAACCCAGGAATTCACAGATGGAATTCGGTCATCCGCTTGCACCTCCGCAATCAGAAGTAAATTTTGCAAGATTTGATTTCTCTTTTCCAACAAAGTATCCTTGGTGTGGAATTCCAGAGACTCAACTCAAACAAGAACATAATCCACTTCATTTGAATGATGGGTTTAGCCACCTACCAATGCCTGGTCAAAAACAGCTTTCACGAGCTGATCATCCACAGCCTGCTCCAGCCATCAGTTCTGCAACTTCCTCGACAGAAAGAGAAACTGGTTGCCCTGTCAAAATTAAGCCTTCACATAATGACTACACCAGCAATGCCAACCATGCAAGTGCTGTTGACTCTAGCCCTCTTCAAACGAAGACCAACATGACAGATCATCGAGCTGTTTTGCTCACATCAAGTATGGAAAATCAAGGGTTGAATATGAATTGCCTTACAGATTTGGAATCTCCCAGAAAAAATATAAATTTGGGAACGCTGCCTTTCGCAACTTTGGATGAGGACTTGCAAGTTTGTTTTGTTACAGGTGATTACTATATGAATCTCGGACTCCAAAACATAGAGGTTCAGGAATATTTTGAACCAAGTCTTCTCACAGGCGTGCCGACACACTTGGATGATGGGCTGAGGTTTGACTATGAAATCTATGACCCCACAGAATATTCTCTAATAGATCAAAGCTTGTTTATATGATGATCTCCGTCTCCCTGCAATGATGAAGAAATACTTGGCTTTATCTTTTTCTGTACCAATATATTAGAGGGGTAATCTAACTCTGGGTTGGGATCTTCTATTTTCGATCGGTCTAGTCTTGCATGATGAAACATGTATAATAGGATTGATGACAAATATTAAGCATAATAAGGTTCCATTTTCATGTCTGGCTCACCTGGTACCTGCAGTACTCTGCAACTGTCTTAATCCTTGCAAATTTTGTAATTACGTGTTAATAGCTGCTGGAAGTTGAAAATCTGATCTTTGCACATCTCATTCTGATGCTTTAACTGGAATGGCTTTGTTTCCATTCCATGCTCATTTTGCTTGATTAATGTAGAGCTAACTCAATTGGCGGCACTGTAAAACTCTGGTAAGTTACAGCTCAAATGAAAGTTTTTTGAGCTTGATTTTGCACAGGATTATAGTACCCTGTATTTAATTTTTATCAAATAGAATAGGGATTGTGAGATTTGAACTCGTGAACACTAGGTCAATAAGGCTAGCTTGAGCCCAAGAATATGATTTATATTGCTCTCTAACAGACACTCTCAAATGAAAACCCTTTGGACTTGAAACTTGCATAGACTCACATTACCTTGTACCTGATTTTTATCAAATAAAATAGAGATGGTAAAATTTAAACTTGTGACTGCTGGGTCAACAAGGTTTTATTACCATGTTAAAAAATTATCTTACCTAAAAACTTAAGATTTTAGGTGAAACTTTAGAATATAATTTATATTCCTTTATAAACAACTTTTTCGACATCTAAACTAAAATCAACTGCATTTGTACGTAATAAATGGACCGGAATTCGTACGTTTTAAATGGACTGGTCTGTAGGTTTTTAATTGAAATGGTGTCGAATACAGCAAATTAATAAAATAAAATAAAAGAGAGAGGAAATAATAGTAGAAAGAGTAAGAGGGGAGGGAAGAGAGAGCCAGTTTCTGCTAGAATTTTAGCTTTATTCAAACACTAGAAAATTTAGCCGAAGAGCAAAACCAGGCAACAAATGATGCAAAGCTAATAACTGAGAGTAAACAGAGATTTTACAGAGCTAGTTTTACATAGTGCCAACCTCTTCAACGTGGAATGAAAGAATAATGAATGCCTTCTATTCTATTGTAAAAAACCTCTAATTTCTTACAAATTGCCAAAACTATAGTAACGTCCAGGAAGAAACTGAAAGAAGATCTTGTATAAGAATGCCACTTGATGTTGAAAGCAGCCCTCAAAAAACATATACAAACTCCCCATAAATACCCCCCCTGATCTAAATTCCTATTCCTTCAGTGGATTATTTTCCTTCTGTGGAAATGATGCAAATCTTCGCGATCACTAGCTGGGTTGATCAATTCTTCAAAAGAAACACAGTGCGGATGCTCATGGCACCCTCGCTTTGGGAGCTCACCACTGGGTATTTGGAGAAGCATTCTCACATGCTTTCTTCTTTGGTAGCAAGGTGACAGAGCAAGTTGAGCTATGGTTGCTTTTCTGTATAACGGGTTTGGAAGTTTCAGCA
This sequence comes from Salix exigua, assembly GCA_032356905.1. NCBI lineage: Eukaryota > Viridiplantae > Streptophyta > Magnoliopsida > Malpighiales > Salicaceae > Salix > Salix exigua. The sequence goes on along the minus strand of CM063597.1, from coordinate 1,236,445 downwards.
TTGACTGAAGCTCTTTGACGAAGTTGAAGACTTGCTTCCTGTACCGCATTGGGGGTTGACTTCCTTCCAAGTTTTGGTGATCGAGGTCGTGTCAGAGGGATCTGCAAAACATGATTGATCTGTAAAACTTAAGAAGTAATGCATCTAAAGCCTAGATCATGGACCGTGTCTCTACTTTTTTTCACCCCTGGCCCTATGAAAAGAGAAAACCTTCTCATCCACGGAAGAAATACAGGAAGAATCAGATATTCCGTGATTAAACTTCTCAAGTAGGCCAAATCAGGGAGTTATTTTCAATTATTGAACTTAGCAGGTTCGATTTCAAATTTCATAGAATTAGGTTCTAACTGTTAAGCTTGTGCCAGAACAGTTCTAAATTCTTGTGCCAGAACAGTTCTAAATTACAAATTACAGCAAAATTTAGCAGTTCGATGCACCTCCTGTTGACCATAAAGTCAACTTCATCATATAGAGAAGTTGGGGAAATAGATATAAGACGAACCTTCTTCATTGAATTGTTTGGAGACTGTAATCCACGATGCAAGTCATCACTTGGTTTCCCTCTGAAGACAGCACTTTGTCTTTCTTTCTTAAGGTCATGCTCTGCCTTCTCCTGGACACCATTAACGGAAAAGATAACTTTTTGAAAATGGCTTTATCAAGAAACAAAGATAAAATTGAAGTCCACAGTTGTAATCAGAAAATAACTTTTGGTTGGAATCATTGGGTAGGTCAAGGGAAACTGATCATTTAACACTGGTAACTCACACACCACCATACAAACACTGCAGTAAAGTTATGTGAGATGACCTTAGGTCTAGCATGCAGATGCTTTTTTCCTGTGTCCTCCTTTGCATTGTTTCTCTCTCCTAGCTTCTGAAAGAACTAGACAGCCAGTAAAACGAGATATCAAAACCATGACATTATTGCAAGTTAGGAATAAATTGAAAAGCTACTGAGATTAATCTTGCCTCTTTTCGTTTTGCCACTCTTTCTTCACTTCTAAAGCTAAATGGAGAGGATATAAGTGGAGGTCGTGATTTGCTCCCTTTTGCACTTGATGATTTTGAGCAGCTGTAGTTCTATATGTTTAGAATTACGTTGAACATGGGGAAAATGGTGCTTATCTGTTCTAGTTACTAATTATTATTTCTCCCTGTGGAATGAGCAATCAAGATGAAGAATGCAAGACTAACACGAACATAAAATTTTTAATTTCATGTTTTTCAGCTACACGCATAAATTACCAATGATGCATTCAGTGTGTTATACTCTCCAGTTCAGTAGAAGCAAACAAGTGACTGTGGCATAAGTACAGACAAAAAAAGAACCATTCAGGAAATCCAGGAGCAAAGTCCATACTCTGAAGAGAGTATCTGTGATATTTTAACTGGTGTATTTTTCCCTGAAACTGACTTGTTGAGCTCTGACTTACTTCTGCACAGATAAACTGTGTCAATGATAACAATTAGAAAGGGCCAGTTGCTGGTGTTTGTAGAGACAAAATACCTTCTATCTTGTGAACGCTGAAATATTGAAGGAAGAAGCTTTGATACACCATGAACAGATCCCTGCAGTTTAAACAGGTAATTCATCTTGGTGGGTTAAAAGATTCTTACTGGTGTGAGTAATGATCGAAATATGTGCACACTAAAGTGTCTATACTGCACAATATGATTAGCATCAAATGATCATGATATGAGGAATGGAGATACCCTGGTTGGATTTTCTGGAGTAGCGGACCTGTCTTTAGATACTCTGACAGAACTTTTACTGGTGTCTTGCAAACGAGAAGCAAAATTAATTGACATATGGATAGATTTTGAAGTTACTCCCTTTTCACCCACCAATTGTCCAGCAGACTTCTTACTGTTTGGAGTAGCATTTGTTTCAGCTCTTAGTCTTGTGGAAGTTGACAGTCTGGCAGAAGACTTTGGAAATTTTGATGCTATACTCTGACTCGATGAGTTTGATAAAGAGCTCATTTGCCTTTTATTATTTGGTAAAGCTACTTTCTCTATTTCAGCAGCTTCCTGATTGGGATGGTTGCTTACCTTATTGGGCATCTTCTCTTCGGGCATGGCAACAATAATGTCACAGTCATCAGCATTTCCAATCTGCTTTGAATTTGCCACGTGAATAGAGTTTTCCACCTCAACATTCTTTTCTCCTATCACTTCATCTCCTTCCACCTTCGCATTTTGTGAATTATCCATTTGACCATCAGCATAAAATTCATTTGCATCAGAAGAATGAACTAGGCCAGCATCAACAATCCCCTCATCTTGTTCATTGATGATCACATCATTGGTTGCTTTAGAGAAGCCCAAATTAACATTAGAACTGCTGGGAGCATCGTCTGCAGCTTGTACTTCAGAAACATCGTTAGATGAAGTGTTTGCTTGCTCAAGCAAGGCTGCTGCTTTCATGGCAGCCCTCTTCTTGTAATAAGCCTCAAAATATGCTTTCTTCTGGGCAACAGAACCTGGCTTGGAAAACTGCTCAACTTCTTCTAAGATGCGATTGTGACTAAAGGTTGACCACTTCTCCCAAGCCAAAGATTCTGACATAAATCTCCCGAATGAGATTGATTCAGACAGGGCTAGAATGGGATTACCCTGAAACTCAAAAATATATTATACTCAAGTCTAAAAGAAGTTTCAACAATGGAAATACAAAAGGCAAACATCAACACGAGGGTTTCCGAAAATGAGATTTAACGAAAGCCAATCAAAGCTGCATTTAATCAAATATATGAAATTTTCAGGAATGTATTAGCAGTTACGGAAAATAAAAGGAGAGCTTACATTACTCTCTTTCGAGCATTGAACAAAATCAAGAACAGAAGTAGTTAAAATAAAAAGAGTGAATCCTCAAAGCATTATGGTCTGTTTGATAACCCCATAAAGCAAAAGGAAAATGAGCAATAGAATCTCACAGCAGCCATTTTTCCATTTCACCAAAAACCCCATTAGTCACAATTTTTTCAGGATGTCTCAATATCAGAGGCACAAGAATTGAAGCAAAACCACAAAAGATAACTAAAAACAACATCAAAAACAGCTCCCTCAAACAACAGAGCATGATAAGATAAGACATGAAAAAAAGAGAGCAATGAGATTTGAAAGACTAACCTCTTTGGCTTCTCTGGAAGCACTAGATGGATGAGAAAAGGATCTCAAAAGACAAGCTGATTCTCCCATTTTTCTTTTATCTATCTATACAAAGAAAGCGAATCCCACCAGCAAAAATGCTATCTTTTTTTTATTCAAAACCCTTATCTCTAACGACAGCAGGTACGTAGAGACTATCTTAGTTTTAGTTTAGTTTATGGCAGAGTCACCCTCTAATCCCCCTTTAAAAATATGAAAATCAGGGAGTAGGCTCAAATGGGTCCATCTCATTTCATGTCTTGCAGGCAACTAAGGCAAGATGAGAGCGTAGGAGGCAACTCGGTCCTCCTGCAGAGAAAGGGAACCTTCTTCCTCTGTCAGCGAGTTTGTGAGTGGAGGGCGCTGTGTTGTTGGGTTGCCTTTCTTTCACTTACTTTTAACAAAGAAAGGAAAAAAGAATGAATCTTTATATTTTGATTGATGGATAGATTTCTTTGGGGCCTACGCTGTACAGAGCTCCTAACGTCTAGTTTCTCTTCTTCGTCTTGAATGGACTGATACGTAGTGGGCTATTTTGAAAAAATATATTAATAAGATATATTTTTTATTTTTAAAAAATTATTTTTAATATTATATAAAAAAATATTTATTTATTTTTTAAATATATTTAAAACACAATATTAAACCGAAAGGATAGTGATAGATAGATAGAATCTATTGTTTTTTTATCAGTGGAATTCGAATATTTTTATAAGTATAAAATTAATAATTATATAAATTTTTAATGATAATTATATATTAATTTTTTTAGTCTAAACTCTTACCACTAATCATCTATGAAATGGTTGAATATGATAGATTTTACTTATGTTGTGGTTTAGTCCATTAATTTTAATTTTCTACTTTGAAAAAATTCTTAATTTTTTGTTTTAAATTATTTTTTAGTTTTAAATATTTTAATATTCTATACAAAAATATTTAAAAACAATTCTAATAACAACGGTTTCTTTCTACAGTTAAATTATACTCATTGATGTTGATATTAAGGGACAATGTTTAACGAATTAATTAAAAGAATAATTATTTTTTAGATAATCATTTGCACTCCATCTCCATCAATCATTTTCTAGATAATAATTTCTGGAAAAATAATTTTTATTTCACTTACAAGAAGAGCCTCTCTCCTGTATTTTCATCGGCACGTTTTAAATAAATCAGATAGTGATGCGGTCAACAATTATTATAGAATAAACATAGAATTTTATTTTTTATTCATTTCGGGTCAACTTGTATATATCTTGATAAATTTTATAGATTTTAAATTTAATAATTATATAAATCTTCAATAATTATCATATTAACAATCACACAACTCGAATTTGAAATCATAATAGAAACAAGTTTATTAGTTTTAAGTTTTTTATCTAATAAATAATTAAATAGAGAGATATTTATTGATATTATCGAAACTAACATCCCTAAACAAGACAATATATAGATAAAACAAAGAAAATTATGATTTTTTAATGATTTATTTAGAAATTAGTCAAATTACTCATCCAAAATAAAAGAGATACAGGTGTTTTAAATAAAGAGATATCTTTTTTTTATATTTTAAAATGATAAAAATTCCATCTGAATTTATTTAAAATAAACTTGTTTTTATTTACAATAATATCAGCAAATCAAAAAATTCAAGAACAAATACTAAAACAACATTAATGTAATTTGTTTATATATATATATATGTATGTATGTATTGCTAATATAATAAAAACTTATAATTATTAATTTAAGATCCAGTAAAATCAATTGAGACACACCCAAACTAGTTTAATAAAAATTAAAAGAAATGAAAATGCATGGAAATTTTAATTTCATCATTAAAGTTCTAAAAGTTTATCTTTTTGGATCTACAAAACTTGAAACATGAGCTGAGGCAATTTCAAAGCAATCACTGAACATTGATATCGAGTATCTTGGCAGTGGCACCAGGTTTAGGTATAGTTATGTACAAGACCCCATCTTTAACTTCAGCACTGATCTTCTCAAATTGAATATTCTCAGGCATGGCAATTCTACTGCTATACCTACCATAACTCTTTGCAGACCACTCCCCCTCCTCTTCTTCTCCACTCTCCTCGCCGTTCACCGTCTTCTTGGGCACCTTCTCGGCCTTAACAACAAGCATCTTCTCCTCGACCCAGACTTTCACATCTTCTTTGGTCATTCCTGGCATATCAAACCTCATTCTGTACTCATCTTCACCTTCTTTTATCTCCCATGGCGTCCTTCCTCTGCTGTACCCACTCCCCTCTACAGGTAATGGTGATGGCCACCCACCCGAGTAGACAAATGGGTCCTCCATCACCCTCTCCATTGTCTCCATCATCTGCTGCACTGTTCTTGCAGTAGGAAACCTGTCCCATAACCCTGCCAAGAAAGAAATCAACAAACCCAGGTTTTTTAACTTGTAGTCTGAATACTGTATGCGACACAGTTATTGATCGGTTACCTGTTGGTGCAGCCGGGGCTACTCTTTTCTTGAGTTGAGATTGCTGAGGGTTCTTCCTGGCTCTATGCAAGTGGTCAAGATTGTCTCTGCTCTCTGCTGCAATGGCCTTCATGTTATTGCTGCTCCTGTGGTGGTGGCTGAATGCGATGCCATATGGGTTTCTTGAAGAAACCCCTTTTGATGACAGAGGAAGAGGGAGGCTTAGATTCGACAGTGCTCGAGACATTTTGATCTTCAGCGATCGGGCGTCGATGTCAAGCAATCAAGATGGGAAGAAGCTGAAACTTGTGATGAATTCATGGGCGGAGCATGATGGAGTGATATTTAAAGGAAAGAGTGGAAATTTCTGGAGAACGATATGTGATGAGGAGGTGTGGAATTGGGAGAGACGGGGGTTTTGGTAATCATCTGGAGTTCTCCAGAATTTATTTTTTTTTTTTTTGCTGAAATGACTGGGCCAGAGTTTGATGATGTGACAACTTAACTCTATGGTAGTTGTTTTAATAAAAACAAAATTATATTTGTTTAAAAATATTTTTAATATTAATATATTAAAATGATTTTAAAATGTGAAAAAAACCATTTTAAGTAAAAAAATTAATTATTTTTAAAATAAACGGACTCTAACCTCTTTTGTTTCTATTTTGCTTTTGAGAAATGGGTGTTTATAAATGTAATGATTGTTTTTTAAAAACAAATTACTGGAAAATATATTAAAATAATTTCTTTATATTTTTAAAAAATTTCATTTTTAATATCAATATATCAAAAAAATTCTTGACATAAAACAAAAATATAATGTAAAATCGGATCATAAAATTGCAAGTATATAATTTTGTTACTATATATTGATAATATCAGTGAATAAATTAAAATAAAATAAAATTTGATAAAGAAAATCAATAATAATATAATCAATTAGTGATCTAAGTAAATAAATAAAAATAAATAGTATAAATCAAGAAATCAGTGACATAAAAAATAACTCAAAATCAAAATTTTCAATACTGACAAATGGTAGTAAGTACATAAGAACTCCGTTGATAACTTGGTTATTCTCATCATAATAAGTCATAATAACTTTACAATAAAATAATATTATAATCATTTAGTGAACTAAATAAATATATAAAAATGAATAGTATAAATCAAGAAATCAATGACATAAAAATTAACTCAAAATCAAGAATTTCAATATTGACAAATTACTAAATGACAGTAAGTACATAAGAACTTCGTGACAACTTAGTTGTTCTCATCATAACAAGTTATAATAAAACTCTTTTAAGTTGCAAGCTAATGAGTCTAAATTAGTAATTAATCAGCTCAAGTCTAATGATCAAAATAAAATATTAAATAACGTTTAATGTGTCAAATAAAATATATTAGAAATAGTTTTTTTACATTAAATAAATAAATAAAATGAATAATAAAAACAAAGTCTCCATTCTAAAATTCTTCCACGAAGTCTAAATTTCTATTTTTCATAAATTCCCGGTAGATTTCATTCAGTCATAATTTCAAACATATAGTTCTTTCTCGTATGAATAAATTACTAAGTTTATCATATATATTTGAAAAATATTTAGATGTCTAGTTTCTCTCCTATCTAGAATCACAGTAAAATTTTATTTGTAGCTTCATATGTGTCCAGAATAATATATAAATATTTGATTTGACGAGATTCATCTAGTAACTGTGACTCTCGGAAAAAATATATTTTTGAACTTTGTTTAATCTAGTAATTTTAAAAAAATATATATTTTCATGTATATAATATTTTCTTGTAAATTTCAACTAGATCTAATATATAGTTTAAAAGATATGTTTGATCTCACAAAATTGTCGACAAATATTATAAGGTCAGATTCAAAAAATAACTTGGTTTTTCATATCATAAATTTAGTAAAACTCATAAAATCATACTGATTTTACCGATTTTGCAAAGGTCAAGTTCAATTTTACTAGTTTTTGAGTTTAGTCTGATTTAACATGTAAATATATATTGACTCGTAAAATCATAAGATTTTAAGAGTCAACTCGCAATTTTGATAATTCGGTGAATACTATGGAACAATGGCGTAAATAGTCCAAGGTATTGTTTGACACTGCATTTCAAAATCATTTTTAAAAAAAATTATTTTTATGTTAAAGTAAAAAAAATGATATTTTTATATCATTTTAATATAATAATATCAAAAATATATATTTTTTTTAAAAAACTCATGATCGTGTGTTTATCAATGATCCCATTTGTTAATCAATTCCATTACTTTGTTGTTTAGTGCATCTATATCCAATCAACAAAAGAGTGTGTTAAAGCATCCACACCCAAGCTCTTTGTATTCTAGCTAAATCTCAGCAAAAAAAAAGAAAAAAAGATTGTTATCACATTCAAGCTATCTAAAATAAAATAAAAAAGTCATGAATATTTTATATAATGATTATGACAAAAAATAATTGCTTGAATTGAAAGGTTTTCAAATTTCATATAATTTGTATAATACTGTGGGGTTAGTAAAATATAAAATTGTGCATTGCATGCATTTCACTAAAAAAATGTCCCTTTCTAAAAATGATTTTCTAGATAATATTGTAATTAGTTAGAAATAAAATTAAAAAAACAAAACATGTCCGTTTCTCTCTAAAGATTGTCTAAAATTCCAACTTGCTCATACAACATTGTTATACCATATCCTATAACAATCATATGTCAAACCAATTGAGATAAAAAAAAAACCATTATTCCAATAATATTTTTCACAAGATGTATTATATTTATGAGTAACCCTTATTCCAAAACTATTAGAAAGTAGAAACCATCATCTTCATTAAAATAGAGTGAAACTATCAATGCTATAAAAATTTTTTTATTAACGTGGGTGTTCGGATAACTTGCGTGAACCTCGACTAATCCAATGGGTCTTGAAGTTAATGACCATGTAAGCTTCTAATAGCTATCACATTAACAACCATACAAACTTGAACATGAGACCGCAAAAAAACTAAACATTTTAGTCTCGAGATCTTACCACAAACATGAAACTAAAAGTTTCTACAATTATATATATATAAAAAAAACATAATATCAATAAGAAGTTCAGTTTCATCACACCAAATAAAACAATAAAAAAAAATTAATATATCAATGGAAAAAAAAAGACTGAAAGATATAATCATAAATCAAATATGCAAGTTTGATACATAAATCTAAAAGTAATTGCTCTTATACTCTACTAAACCTACCTTTTAATATATATTTAAAAAAAAACAGAAATCAAAACTCAACTTTCAAGTAATATTTATCCTAATATAACCCAAATTGTCATAAGAAAATATTTCTTGAACCTTTTGTAGTTTCTTGTTTTTTTCTACCTCAAGATTTCTTACAAATAATAAAGGTAAAAACTCTTGGATAAAAACTCTTACAATCCTCCCATCTCTCTCTTCAAACCCTTTATCTATCACTATTCAATATATATATATATATATATATATATATATATAAATAAATAAATAAAAATACAATAAAATAATCATTCTCGGCAAAATCCACAACAAAAACACAACCGTCCAAATCCTTCTGAGCTTGAATCCACGGAAGCCACATATATAATTCATCCTTATCTACCGTCAACACAATCACCTACCTCCTGCTTCTTTCCAATTTATTACACGAATTGAGGAATAAATCACTTGGTTTTATATATATAAAAATCACTTGTTGCTAGCACATAATTTTACAGTTTGTTTGACAATATATTTTAAAAGTGTTAAATAAAAGAAAAATATTTTTTATTTTAAATTAAAAATTAGTGATTATAAATCGTTTTCGAGTGTTAATTTAAAAATTATTTTTTTTAAAAAAAATATTATTTTAATATTTTTAGATAAAAATTACTTTAAAAAATAATTTTATCTAGATTATTCAACAGTGAATAGGGCTTAAACAGGAAGTGAATTCAAATGTAATGTATGATATTTTTATTTAAAATAAATGTATTAATTATAAAAAAATATATTTATTAACTTAATAATATTAGATATTAAATATAAAAAAAGGGTAGAAACACGCGAGCCCAAACAGCCTCAGCCTGTAATAAAGGCTTACCCTGTGAATTGTCAAAGTGGAGAAAATGTGGAATGGCGTTGCTGCTTCACTCTGTTCTCATCACATATACAGATTTTTCGATTAAACAACGATTGATGTGTGTCTCTCAATCATCTTCCTTCATTCAATCACTATAAAATACTAAAAATTTCCCGATATTTCCACTTCCCTCACTCTGACAGCGACAACAGGAGCAAGGCCACCACTCTTCGCTGATGGCTGCTCTTCTTCTCCATTACTGTTGCTTGGAAATCTCACTAGACAGACAGAGACCTACGTTGGCTTAGCCTTAGCTTGGTTCTACTGATTGAAGTCGATTTCCTCTCTTTGTGCTTGGATTCCAAAATCCTAACAAAAATCCCACATGGGATTGGGGCTAATTGGCAAAGCAAGGTTGATACAGAAGAAGATTTTCAAGTCTCAACAATCAGTATGGAATCACAACTGGGTCTAATTGAGCGATCCTTCAACACCAGATACTCTCCCTGGGTCCGAGAAGCTCTCGAGGAATTGCCTCACAACTTCACCATCTCTGACCCCGCCATTTCGGGCCACCCTATCGTGTTTGCAAGCCCTGGGTTCCTGAAATTGTCGGGTTTTCCGAGAGACCAAGTGATAGGGAACAACGGCAGGATTTTTCAAGGTCCCAAGACAAATAGAAAAACAGTTATGGAAATCCGGGAGGCAATTCGAGAGGAGAGGGCGGTGCAAGTCACTTTATGGAATTATCGTAAAGACGGGACGCCCTTTTGGATGTTGTTTCAGCTGAGCCCTGTTTTTAGCAAGGAAGATGGCAGGGTCATTCATTTCATTGGGGTTCAGGTGCCTATATCGAGAAAAAAACGATTAACCGATGATGGGGCTGCTGCTGCTTGGAACGAGATTGTTTGCGGTTCCTGCAGGAGAGAGGTTTGCTCCGATTCTTTGGTGGATCTGGGACGTGTTTTGGCTCTGGATACCGATACCAACTGTAGAGGTTTGTTTTTGTGCAATTGTTTTACTCTGTCATGTCATTGTTTAGCTTCACCATCAAACTTTTTGGGTGCACGTTTCAGTTTTTTTAGATAAAATGATTTTCCACTGTTTTGGTCTTTTAGTCTTCCTTGTGTAACTTGCAAAGTCAGGCTTTGCACTGCTTGGGCACTACACTTTCTTTTAGCTTTCCTCCATTCTGATTAACAATCACCGTCCTTGTTTATTTACACCACAATTTTCTTGTTCAGGTTTCGTAGGTTCCTGATTTATCAGGTCTAATCCGGACTCTTCTCACTTGTAACTTCTGGTTCTGGCTTGGCTAACATTTTATTAGTCTCGATTTATAGGAGTGGAGGCTGAAGAGCCATGTGACGCAAGTGACCAAGAGAAGCAAGGAGCTGCAACTGCCATTAACAACATCTTGTCCGTGCTTACCCACTACAGTGACTCTACTGGCAGACTGGTGTGTGGGAAAAGATTTAGCTCACCTGCGGCAGGCCTCATTAATTCATCTTTAAATATATCTCTTGGTAGAATCAAACAAAGCTTTGTATTGTGAGTTGTTGCAAATTCCTAATTTTTATTTTTACAAGCAGAAAATGTCTTAATGGGGATTGCTAACCTCTTTACTTTGTGTTTCTTGCAACATATATCTGCTTCCTTTTCAGGATAGATCCACACCTGCCTAACATGCCTATAGTATACGCAAGTGATGCCTTCTTAAAATTGACAGGTTCTCAAATTTTATAAATCCATATTCATCACATGCAGCCCCATGTTTCAAACATAATTTCATTCATTTACCTGGATCGAGCATATCATTTGGTTTGTTACTTTCTGAACAACACAGGTCACTCATCTTCTTTTATCCGTCCTTTACTTCTATAGGTTATGATAGACATGAAGTGTTAGGGTGCAATTGGAGATTTCTATGTGGAGTTGGTACAGATTCCTCGGTTTTGAATCAGGTACAAACTTTTTCCATGTGCTTGATGACATGGAATAGAGGTTCTTAATACAAGCTTGGCAGCACAGAAGGGTTAGAGAAATGTATGTGTGCATTAGCAAAGACAATGGTACAAAACGCGTGCATGGGTTTATATAACCCAGGATATGAATCATACAAGGAAAGAAAATAATCCTAAATAATTATATATATACATGGGTGCAAGTTGAGATACATTCTCATTGGCCCTAAATAGTTTCATGCTATCTCACAATTATCTTGACTGGATGCCAACTAAGATTATGCTAACAGCTGTATTGACTGAACAGTCTTGATTTTGCTAACTGTCTTCCAGATACAGGAAAGCATTCAGGTTGAGCAAGCATGCACAGTGTGTTTCTTAAATTACAGGTTGACACCGGAGTACTCTTTAATTGTGTTTGGGAGGAACTGAGTTTTATTGATTAGTTCTAACTAATAGTTTTCCTCTTTAATATCAGGAAAGACAAGAGTACATTTTGGAATCTTCTTCACATGTCACCAGTTCGCAATGCTACCGGCAAGGTACTTCTACATGGACAATACAACCGATCTATTATAATCCCCTGTGATGTATGTGTATACGATTATTACTAGTTGTGGTGAGCTTAACCATCAAAATACCTACGATCAAGCTTAGTTCTAAATATATCTTTCTTTCTCTAAAGAAGACTTACTATCACCTATTTCCCTTTTCTGCCTGTATCATATCCAAGCATTGATAAAAATTGTCCAGGCATTGAGAAGGGGCGAAAAGAATGCTCAAAATCTAGTAAAAGCAGGTCAAAACAAGGACTAAGCAAGCAACATAGATTGATGCATTTATGGTATAGCCAAGCCTGCTCTACTAGTTGATTGTATCTCCAGGCTCTTTGAGAATCATTATTGTTTTATTAGTGCTTGCAATACCTTAAAACTAAAGATACATGCGTGGTTCACCCACAACTGGAATTTTATAAACTAAAGCCATGCTCTCTCGTAGTTTTATGACTATCCAGGATCAAAGTTTCCATCTTTATGGTTAAAGAGATGTACTGCTAGATGAAAACATGCAAAGAGAAATGTTGTTAATAATTACCAACAATTTTCAAAATGAATGTCATGTGGGTTCAGCCTTAGCCCTTGCGAACATTTAGTTTTAGACCATGATTCTTGGTTGTATGGCTCAGTCTTGAACATGGTGAAGAATGGAAAAGGAAAAAAGGCATCCAATGATAAATGAAGTTGGAGGAAAACAAAGGAAAAGACAGGCGCACACAACTGCTTAAAAAAATGGCAAAATGACTTCATTCTAGTTTTCAAGCTGTCTAGATATGCTCTGTCCATCTTTTGGATCCACTTGTATCTAGTTTTATTAAATTTTTGTTTTGATATTCTAAATCGTGCTTTCCAGCAGATGCCTACACAAAATTTGAATATTGAATGCTAAGCTCGTATGTAGTGTTTTCTAGGTGTGTTCCAAAGGCTACTAGCATGAGCTACTTGTACATAGTAGTTTCTTTTGAGATGGAAATTTTAATGAAGGGTGCCCAAAATTGTAATTGATTAGAGCACACTGTGAGAAATGTTTCTTGGACTGCAGATAATGGTCACTTACGCTTTGTTTTCTTCTTTATCATGAATGTCAGAGCCTGCATGATCTAGGTCAATCTTCATTCTTGTTTCTCCAAGTGATTTATTCTGGTTTTTATCTCTACCATTTATCAGCATCCAAGCTTTGGAAGACACAAAATAAAATAAAATAAAATAAAACTCCAACACTTGCATGCAATCTTTTCTCACTGTGCTTATCAATGTTCAGATAGCATACTTTGTGGGTGTTCAGATGGAAGAAAAATGTAAGAGCCAGGACAGACATGGGCTGAGCCCTGAGATTTGGCAGCTTAGTGCTGTTGGTGCAGTCAAGGTAGCTGTAAGGAGTTTATCTATGGGTGCTAGCTGCTCCAACTCATCAGATCGTTTCAATACTCTTTGAAGCAGATGATTGCCAGATGACAAGGCTCACCATGGTCCATCTTGTCAGCTGTATAATTTCGTATAAAGCTAGCCGCAAAGCTTGAAATCAGGACAATAATTTGTTCCACTGATTGACGTTTCTGGACACGAAAATTGTTCATATATGAAAAATATATCTTCAATCAACCAAGTGACTTTTGCTCCCATCTTCTCAATAATCTCTAAATTATTTAGTCAGTAGCCCTCGCCAAATTCCAAGGAACATTTGAGGACAACACTGAAGTACGGTTCTCATATAAAAATACTAATGAAATAAAAATAAAAACAACGTGAAAGTATTTTAAAAAATTAAATAAAAATAACTAAAGAAACAAGGTGACTCATCTCAAAATCCTCCTACCCAATCAATCTTTCTGGATGAAAAGAACTTGTTTTGGAGCTGGGTTCTGTGTAGGAGATTTTTTTCCCCAAGTGGGAGCGGGTTAACAGGGCGAGTTGATACAGAATTAGGTTGGAGAAGAATTTGGAGGATCTAAGAGCAGTTTGTGAGGATATTATCGAAGAGCATTTGGTGAGAAAAGGATAGTAGGGGTGCAGGAAGAGAAACTTGTCAATACTACAGAGAAGATCTTGTAGACGTGCTGCTTTGAGTTAAGATCCGAGATGATTCCCTTGTTATTTTTAAGATTAGTCTGGAATTCAAAGTTATATCTGGTTGAAAAGATAAAAGAAATGATATGAAATAAACACGATTCTGAGATTTTTTGAGTGAATCACAGTAAACACATATTTTATCTGTTTCCTCGTTTTTTCTGTCCCGGAATATAAAATATAGTAGATTCTACCTATACAAGTCAAGACGGTGAAGGTGAATATCCATCCTATTTTTTTTAATTAATAATTTCTCTTGTAGTTACATCTTATTAAACTAGCTGCCATTCTGTCAGAAAGAACAGTTTGTTCACTAAAATTTGTCTGACAATGGCAGGGCTAGCAAGGCACCCCAGAGAGATGAAGACAGCACTGGAAGAGGTTCGAAAGGTAGCATCTAGCCGATGAATGATTGATGAGTGTGATCTCCAAAAGAAAGCTGTCATAAAGGAGACAATGAGATTGCACCCACCAGTCCCTCTCCTTGTACCCCACGAATCCATGGAAAAATGTGTTCTTGATGGCTATGAAATACCTGCAAAAACTCGGGTTTTCATCAACGACTATGGAATTCCAGGGACCCAAAGTTGAGGAACAATCCTTTGAAATACAATCCTGAGAGGTTAATGGATAATGACACTGATTTTAAGGATCAAGACTACAGGTTTTTGCCATTTGGGGGAGGAAGACGAGGTTGCCCAGGTTCTGCCTTCGCAGTAACGACAACAGATATAGAACTACTGGCTCGGCTTTTGTATCATTTTGAGCGGTCGTTTCCTCTTGGAGTCGGACCTGATGATCATATATAACACCTTTTTTTTCCAATGTAATTTAGCCAGAATAATGCAATGCTATCTTTCTGTACTAGTAATATAAATAAAATATTTTCTCGCTGGTTGTATAAAAACCTGCCGGAAAACACACGACATGAAGGAACTTCTCTCATTTTGAACTCGCTTTCCTGGACATACCATAGGGTACCATTCACATACTTCCCCTAAGATCTAATCATAAACTTCATTCTAATATTTCCATACCTGCAAAGTTACAAATTCACACTTGGGTTTCAATCATTTGGAGGCACACAGGCAGGCAGCCCAGGATACATGTCTTTGGATAGTTGTCACAGAGATTGCACTAGCTCGGATTTTATATCGGTTTGGCATTGCCTCACAGGGTTGGAGCTGACGAAGTGGACCTCGATGAGATTTTTTGCCCTATTTTTGTGTTATTAGTGGGTAAGGTCGACGAGTTCAGAGAGGATACACATATGGAGAATGTAGAGTGATTGTTTCTAGGCTCTCTCACTAATCACCACCACCATCATCATCATCATCGTTGTATTCTTGCTTTCGTAAGTCCATAATCAATGGTATTTTCATGAAAGATGGAGGAAAACATAAAAGTGTACTCAACACGAAGAGATCTTTCAATATCGAGATATTGCATACAAGGGAGTAAAAGCTAAACTGGATTCAGATGTTTGTAGTAAAGGATATATAAATTCCAGTTTACCAACAGAAATCTTTGAACCCTCTTACCCAAAGCCACTTTGTATGTATTGAACAAAACTTTTCAAATTCAAAGAGGCAATTGTCTCTGTGATTGTCAAGAGTTTGGTTTCTTCTCCTTCAGCCTTCAGCTCTGGCATACAAAACAATCATAAGCCAACAGGTAGGAAGTAAGAGATCGGAGAAATTAATGAAAGTATCAAGCTAACATACGTTGGCCTTTTCTTTTTAAACTTCTTCTTCAGTTGCAGTTGAGTTTAGTGCTGTAAGCTTCCCAAAAGATTCTTTTGCATCGCCAAAGAAGTCTTTCACTTTATCAAGCACTGTTTTTAGTTTGTCTTGAGTTGGAAGCTGAAGAGTGGATTCAAATGTGTGAGGATAGGCAAAGATAAGCCAGTCAATATGGATCAGGTCAGGAAAAGGATCTCAGGTAAGAATAATGCTAACCTCAATGACATCTGTTACGGAGAGAGCAGATCTCAAGTTACCATTTTCCTTCATGTTCAACAAAAAAATAAAATAAAATTAGGCAATAAAAAAGTTGAACTCTTCTTTATTGTCTTACAACAAAATAAAGTTGTTCACAAAACAGGCGTAAGAACACAATTTCAATTTCATGAATATCAAGGAAAGGTTATAGGAAACCTTACAACAAGCTTGTAACCATATATGAATTCAGTTGCCGACCGCAAAACTCGATGCTGCTTAAATGCTGTCTTCTGTATCTCCTTCTCATCCTATTTGAATTACAGCTTAGCGGTCAGAAGCACATAGGAAGAAAGATGGAGAGCAAAGAAAAACAAAATAAAATTAAGACACGTCAGTCAGCACCACAAGGAAAATGCCAACCCATCATTCTGATTACAGAACAAGTTCCAATTTAGTTTTGTTTTCTCTGTGTTTTCCCTTCCAAAACAACATTTTGGTGTGGAAAATGCGCCTCCCGAATAGCCATAAAACTGGTGAGAATAGTCTTAGGGAGGCAAGGCAAACCACCAAACACTAACGAGATTATAACAAAACATTAAACAATGCATAGTTTGTCGCAAAGAGGGAACAATCGCAAATCATAACGTAAAGAGTAAGAGTTCCATAGAAGTTAGTGTTAGAAATGTTTGCATATTCCTTCCTACACCCTAAACCCTAAGAAACAGCTCATTTGGAGAGGCATTAGTAGCTAGAAATCTGGAAGATGATGAAAGAAGATCACCAAACATTAATGAGTCGAAGATTTTCTCACTAATTAGAAACATCCAAACAGAGGAAAATAAGTTCTACTACTTGACAGGTGAACCCCGTGTAAGAAACAATAGGGCTAAGAGTGAATTGACAGGATTTTCCCCCTCAATTCCCAGAAGATAAGTTGTGTGTTAAAAATCAACAGAACTTACTTTGTAAATAACTGCAGCAAGATTTCGAGCAAGAGTATCCTTGTAGATATACTTTCCCAGAAAATTATCTTTGGCAGCAACCATGATTTTGGCAGTGGTGCCACCTGTTATAAGACTAAGCGGGTACCAAATATAAACCTGGAGACAAGAAAACAAGAGCATAACCATGAAACGTACATTTATAACTCTATTGTTGCATGGAAATGTCAAGCAAATAGCAAAAGTGTAAAGTTGAAACCGATATCATCATCAAAATTACATAATTCAGGAAGCAAAAGCCAAGAAAACTCATTGAAAAAGTATCGAAACGAAATGATGTGGGTAGCTTCCAATAACAGTGATCCAGAGTTAGAATAAGTAGAGAGAGAGAGAACAAACATTGGCCGCGCGAATGAAGATAAGAAATTTGGGGTTGCCATCATCTTCAATCTTGGGCAAAGCAGGTGTTTGAAGTGGTCTTTGAAACTGACGGGTTTGCATTCCCTTCTTTCCTTTGGCCTGAACAACCAGTAACTTGTGGCCTTGGCCCTGCTTCTTTAGAGATGTTTGCTCGGTCGACTTCCTGGTAGAGAAGAGGGAGTGCTTGACTAACCCTCCTCCATCTTCGTGCATCAACACTGTTCTTGATGAAGGAAGCCTAACCAGAGCGTTTAGAGACATGCCCACCTCCATTTTTCACTTCGCTTCTGTTTTAGCACTCTTCTCTTCTCAAAACACTAAGATTTTAGCTTTGCTGATCCTAAGTTGGAGAGGGCATCTTATCCACGGAAACATGGGCGAGCACCCCATCCCAGAGACACCCACGCGGATGACGAGGAGCCAATGCCTGCCTTACAAGTGGCTCTACTTCATAGACACACACACCAAACCATAGGTCCCACCTACAATTGGTGGTCTAAAACGGTGCGTTCCATATTATTATTATTATTATTATTATTATTATTATTATTATTATTATTATTATTATTATTATTATTATTATTATTATTATGTGCTTGTGAAATTTGGAGAAACAGTGGCTCTACTTTCATCCAGGACATCTGCTGATACACGTACATAATGAACAGGTCAAATGACCTGCCAGTCAGGAACTATGTTCCTGCAATAATAATTTATACATAATGATATGCATGCACAGCTATGAAATACATGTGCAATGCCCGGCGTGGACGAACATGCTATCATCTTCGTATATTACTAATCAAGCAATCACCGTGGATAACAAACCATTACCAGCTAGGCACCAGCATGGCGGGGATATGCGAATCTCCGGCACTGGATCAAGCTTCCATAAAAGTAGCAAGACTCACATGTGAAACTTCAGATCCAAACAGAGCAATTCGAGAATCAATCAATATTGCATCGCTTAAATGTGTTCACCATATATTCTAACATTGGACAGAGTTGATCCAGAGTATGCTCATCTTTCGTCGATTCATCGACAGAAATGAAGGCATTATGGAGGCAATGCATAAGTCCAACAAATCCAAGAAGACATGAGATGTGGGAGGAAGCTGGTATCACTGCAATTCTACTGTTTACACGCAAGAGTCCTGAGACTGAGCTCACAAAGTAATGTTCCCTTAATATCTAATGAATAAAATATTTCATCAAAATTCAAGTGAGTCCTACACTCAGACAAACACGGTATACTTTACAACATGAGTGAAAGACCCTTCACCTAAATACAGAACTTGAGATATGAAATAGAGCTGGAAGCTCTGGCTCTATTCCTCGGTATACAACAGTGATGGCATCTCAAGGGGGGAGGGGGAGAAAGTACAGGAAAAGCAGCAGCAGGAATCATAAAGATGATGATCCTGCATCTATTGAACAACTCTTTCCCCTTCCCGCTCACTTTCTTCTTTACGGTCTTATCAGTAAGAAAATTCATGTCCTCTGAGTGATATGTACTTCTTGACCCATATAGAGACATCCTCTGCACATGCCTGGGCCTGTGGTGTCTGGAGAAGCACATCAAGAGTAGCAAACTCGTGCACAGCATCCTTATAATCAAGAAGAGGTGCATCCACGTTAACTTTCCGTAGTTCCTCTGAGTAGGCAATGGCTCGATCTCTCATTAAGTCGTGCTCAGCAACAACTGTTATAGTCGGGGGCATGCACTTAAGAGGCGGCTGCTTCCCGGCAACAAGAGGGTTAGCAGCGGGGTGATCCAGGTTGAACTCTTCCTTAGGTAAGAAGAGTTTCCATGCCAGCTTGCACATGGTTTTATCATAGAAATACGTGCTTGCCAGTTTAATCTCAGAATGGGTGGGAGTTCTTCCAATAAAGAAAGGAAACATCAAGATTTGTGCCACCACCTTAACTGGATCCAATCGCTTCCCAGCCTCTACAGCCTTTCTGGCCACATAATCTGCTATGTTCGCACCAGAGCTCACCCCAAGCAATACACATCTGTTCTGGTACCAATACAAAGTCAGGGGAAACTGCTTCATTAAACAGAAGGAAAAAGACAGCCATTGAAAAAAAAAGAGCAACCAAAATGAACAGCATTTGGTGATAATTAGAATCATCTAGCCAGAGTGATTTTGCTGAGCAAGCACAATAGTGAATAGCTTATGTTAGATATCAGGATGGATTCGTCTAGTGAAAAATGATCAAATAGCTTTTACAAACTCTTCTTACAACAACAACAATATGTTAAGCATGATCATGAGTTTTTGATTCTTAGGAAAATTCTGCAAAAAACACAAAGGCCCACTCTGACAGTTCACATGTATTTCTGTACAGAAGTAATATAGTCACCAGATCCATCCAATACCCCATAATTTTTTCCCTCGTCGATAAAATCAGATCTACATTCTACAATATTCCCCAGCATAAAAATATATCTACATTGAATCATGTAGTTATGTGCAATTGAATGAAAGAGGATCTTTTAATGATGTTATAATAAGATCAATGTATCCTGTAAAACTTGCAAACCTCTTCAGCGATTTAACAATACCACATCCCATATCCCAACACAGAGCTGGCATGCTCTCGAGCAACAAACCAATGCATAAACAATTTAATAATTAAATGAATTCAAAACATACCCATTTGCACACGATGCTTACAAAACAAGCAAACTCAATCTTTTATAGAATTTATATATATATATATATATATATAAAAGAAACAAAATGAGTACCTGGAAGTATCTCCATGAGCAGCCAGCCAAGGCTCCACCATGGAAGCACCGAAGCTGTCAAAGATATGGTTCTGAGCACCCAATCTCCCACAAACAGCCAAATTAGACTGCTTCGCTAACCAATTCAAGACCTTGAACCCATCTTCAAAAGCCCCTGGATACTTGGTCTCTGGTGCCAATCTATACCCAACAGCCACCACAATCACATCACACAATTTCGCTATTCTCCTGCAAAACGTATCGTTTCCCACCGACTCATTGCTCCCGCTCACAAACCCACCTCCGTGAAACTGCAACATCACCGGCAACTTCCGGTGAGATCTTCCTTCCACCGGCGAGTAGCCACCGTAATTAAGAATTTGATAACTAGAAGGCAATGAGGAGGTGACAGCTGTATCGGGAAGGAAGATCCGGAGAGAAAGAGAAGAGTAGGGATTCGCACGGATGTCTTTCGTGGCTACACCATCGGTAAATGATGGGTTGCTAGCGGCGATGGATTCGTGAGGCCGAGAAGTAATGCCAAATGGGTTTGATTTGTTGGATTCAGGGGTTTCTATCAAGCCTTGTAGGAGATGTTTTTGTTGATATTTGAAGATGACACTATAGAGTTTTACGATTAAGCTTGGCATCTCTACAGAGAGAGCGAGAGAGGGGGGGAGGGAGGAACCGCCGGGATCTGGGTTTTGTTGTTGATTAATGAAGATGGAAATTGATGACGGGACCAGTCCTCCAGCTCTCCTTTGATTATCAACCACCTCTGGCAAAGTTTTTATTTATTTATATATATATATATATATATAGTTCATATTCAGCCCTTAAATCTTACTCGATTTATCTATTGAGTCCAATGCTAACCCTATTTTTTTTTCTGTATAAATTCTCTTACATTTTAACCACTCATGCGAATCCTAGAAAAACATAATCAAGTTCTTGTGTTCTTTGTGCCGTTACATATATTTTTAGATTAATCAATCCTTTAAGTTGCTTAAATTTATTTTTTATTTAAAATTAAAATAAATAAAAACTACAATTTATCATTTTTAAAAAGAAAATTGATGTTATTTTAGTAAAAAGAAAAAAAAAACATGCCCATTTGAAGTAAAGCTCAATTGTAAAATAAAATTAATCCCTCTTCGCATGGATAAATTCTCCAAAAAGAAATTTAGCTTGGTTTTAATTTTTTTTAAACATAAAGAAGAGGGTCTGCAACGGTAAAATTAGCACCTTTGTTTGGGAAATAAAATATAAATTGCTCTATTATATATATATATATATATATTAGGTTTTACATTAGAGAATGAAATAAAAATCTTATTTAATTGGGAAATCATCATCAAATCATCACCATTTAAAAGAGTACGAGGAAGTAAATAAATTAAGGTTCCAGGCATGTCTTTCTACTTTATGGAGAAGGAAATCAGACCGCCTAGAATCTGTAAAAACCTTGAAGGTTACGTTGCTGGGAGGACGAAGACTATGGGATACATGAAACACACAGATATGAGACAATAATTTAAAATTATATTCTATGATTTTATTTTTTATATTAAGATTATTTTTTTGACATTTTTTTTGGGTTGTGTGTGTCTTGGAATGCAAATATTCGGGGGTTTCTTCGATTCAAAGACAAGTTGGATCAATATTTGAGAGAGTAACGATTACTTCTAAATGTAAAATTGAAAAAAAAAATTATTTTTACTTTACATTATAAATTTTGGATATTTTTATATTGTTGTGATGGGCTGATGTCAAAGACTCAAAAATGATTTTAAAAAAAATAATATATATATATTATTTTGATGTATTTCTAAATAAAAAATACTTTCAAAAACAACTGCAATCACACTCTCAGCACTAATTAATCCACTAGTTGGTTCAGTAGTTAGAGTTTGGAATTCGGTAATTAATTAATCCACTGATTGTCTCAAGTTTGAGTTTTATGGTTATTAATATAATAGTTATCAGATTTTTACATGGTCATTAAATTTTAGGATTCATGAAATTAGTCAAACCACGTTAATAATAAAAAAATTTAATAAAATGAAAGAATAAAAAAATATTATTTTACTGTATTTTTGAAGAGAAAAAATTCAAAATTAAAATTAAAAGAATCACGTCAGGACTTGTGCCAGCACCTTGACAGGATCTAGTAACTTTCCAGCCTCTACAGTCCACGACTTTAACCAAGAAACCTGTGACAAATATAATAATTATCTTAAAACTTATTTTCTTAAAATTATCATCCAATAGTCTCCTGGACTGGGTCGTTAAGATTCTCGGTGCCTGATCCAGAGCATGAAATTTCAGCCAGGCACTAGGCTGTCACCTCACTGTTTGGCATTACGATACTATCAGTTTTTAGTTGAAATTTAAAAAAAATATATTTTAAATGAATACATTTTTATGTGTTTTAAACTATTTTGATGTGTTGATTTCAAAAATTAAAAAACATCATTTTGATGTATTTCAGCACGATAATAACTTTGAAAAGCTACCGCAACCACACACTTTCAATTTAGCGGATCGCATAAATCAACATGCTAGTCAAACCCAAGCTTTCAATTTTTTAACCCCTGAAATATCATATCAAGATTTATTTATTTATTTATTTTGAATTCAAATGAGTCGTTTTGATGAGAAAATGATCAAACTTTTCCTACTCCTTGGCACAAGTTGACTAATCCTCGTAAACTAGATCTTATAACTATATTAATATTAGATTTTGTCCAGTGTTTAGAAAATTTGCACTTTCATATTTTAGGGAAAACGAGAATTTAATCTCAAGACATGAGAGGTGTATATATATATATATATGATGAACCGACATAGTCTTCAATTTTCGTGTCTGTTTGGTAGTATAGTTGATGTTGTTGTCGAAAATGTTGTTTTTCTTTCAGAAATACGTCAAAATAATATATTTTTTTTTATTTTTTAGAAATTGTTTTTGATATTAACACATGAAAATGATTTAAAATCACTAAAAAAATTAATTTCAAAATAAATAAATAAATATTTTAAAAAAAACAATATAGAAAAAGAACCTTCCAATATAGTTATGTAACGTGTTGATTTTATTGGTCCAGCATAATTTCTTGCCAACGAGTACAGAGAAATTGTAGCAGAAGAGTAAGTGGAGCAAGAAAGAGACCTGTTCAAACAATTTTATTATTTTTTAAAAAAATTTCCATGCATGGAAAACCTCTTTTAATACTCCAATTTGGCGAATCGGATGATTCACTTTGTATATGGTGATCACTGCAAGTTAGAGACAGGGATGGAGTGAAGATAATAGATTCTGTAAGATTAGAAATCTTATTTGAAAAGGGACACTGCTGCCCTACGATGGGCTTTCTTGTTTCACTTGATCAAAGACTTTTAACATCACTCTCCTCGGTCGGTTTCAAATATAACTATATATTGCCTATCATAAAGAAAAGAATATACATAATTTCATCTAGTAGCTCGAGTTTTCAGATGATACGGTATCAGAATTTTATTTACCTAACGATCGTGATTTCGAATCTTTGATTATGGGGATCAATTGATTAATCATGGGATCAATTAATTGATCATGACTAATTATCTCTTTGATGGAAGGAGAGAAATGGAAAATAAATTAGTGAGTGGGGTCCCTGATCTACCTATAAATAATAGCTTTTGTACTTCATCTACGGCTAATGGTAGGCATAGATCAAAAGGCTCCTCTAGTAAAATATTTTATTATTTTATATCGTTGTTGCTGCTTTGGGAAAAACTTGGTTGCTGCTGCTTTTTGGGAATTCATTTAATTTCGGTACTTGAGAAACAATGGCTAAAAGAATTTATAATCTAAATTTTTGCTGCTATATATATTTAACATTTGATTATTTAAAGTATTTCTAACAATCTTATCCCTCTCATTCTATTTTATAAAAATTAAGCACACGATAATATCTTATATGCAAGTTTCAAGCTCAAAAGTTTTTTATTCGAGAGAATGTGTTAGAGAATAATGTAAATTATAATCTACAATCTCATCTAACAACTTAAATTTTTAAATAAAATGGTTCTTTATACTTTTATATCTATAATCACTCTCTCACGAAATAAGGAGAAGAATTATTAAGTTTGAGATCTCTCGTATTGATATGATTTCCCTCCCAATTAGATTTGTTTGTGAATTAATGTTTTCTAAGTGGAAGCTTCGAGATACACACACACACACGGTACGTAGAAGCAGCTCGCTCTATATAAGAGCTTTGCAACGAAGGCAGAATACCAATTAACTTCTGGCATGGAAACGACCAAGTTAATTGAAATGAAGCTTGAAATTGAAGTGATCTCAAAAGAAGTTATCAAGCCATCTTCTCCAACCCCAGATCACCTTCGTCACTACCACCTCTCCTTTCTTGATCAGATCTCTCCCCCAGTCTACAACCCTCTGCTCCTCTTCTATCCAGCAGACGGCGATGTCAAAATCAACAGCACGGAGAAAACTAAACAGCTCAAGCAATCCTTATCTCAGGTCTTAAGCCTTTACTATCCCTTAGCCGGACGAATTCACGACAACCTTGTCGTAGAGTGCACCGACGAGGGCATTCCATTTTTTCAGGCAGAAGTCAGGTGCCGACTTTCACAGGTTGCTGAGAATCCAGCACCTGGTGAACTCAGCAAGCTGATCCCATTTGCGCTGGATGATGCTGAAGAATTGCCTCTTGGAATCCAGTGCAACATCTTCGAGTGCGGTGGAATCGTTGTTGGTCTGTGCATCTCACACAAGATCGGAGATGCGTTGTCACTTTTAACGTTTATCAAATCCTGGGCTGCCACCTCTCGTGGAGAAGAAGATCATATCAGGAGACCAGAATTTATCTCTGCGACACTCTTCCCGCCCATCAACATATCAGGGTTTAAACCAGCCACTGGTATCACTAAAGGAGACGTTGTGACAAAGAGGTTCGTGTTCAGCTCCTCCTCCATAGAGCTGCTGAAAGAAAAATACAGTGCAGGTGGGAGCTTGGAAAATCAGCGACCGCCGTCTCGTGTTGAGGCCTTGTCAGTATTCATATGGAGCCGCTTCATGGCTGCCACTAAAGCTGAATCAAGACCTGAAAGAATCTACTCCATGGTTCATGCAGTGAACCTGCGCTCGAGGATGGAACCTCCGCTCCCAGAATTCTCCTTCGGAAACTACTACCGGATTGCGTTCACGATTCCATCTGCCGGTACCGGCAATGAAAACTACAATCTTGTTCGTCAGGTCAGGGACTCGATCGGTAAACTTGACAGACAATACGTGGAGAAACTTCAAAAGGGCAGTGAGCACTTGGATTTCATGAAAGAACAAGCTGCAGGTTTTCTCAACGGCGAGATTGTTTCTCTGAACTTCACAAGCTTGTGCAGGTTTCCGCTGTACGAAGCTGATTTTGGGTGGGGGAAACCGGAATGGGTGGGCTGTCCAAGCCTCACTTTCAAGAATCTAGTTGTTTTCATGGACACTCCATCAGGTGATGGAGTGGAAGCACTGGTGCACTTGAAGGAGGAAGACATGGTCAAATTCCAAGAGGACGAAGAGCTGCTCCAGCTTACTGTCGCGAGTAGCAACCACATGTTAGAGAGAGACTGCATTAATTAATTAATTACATATCGTTATTAGTATATTAATAACTACTTTCTGGATTATGTTTGGTCCAAATGGTGTCGTTTCGACGACTGTTATGAATGATCAATCTGGGTAATATTGTAACCTTTTCGATGTATTAATATTAATTTATTATGCAACTTCAATAAATTAAAATAATAAATAAACAACTCGCAACATAGAATAGGGCACAACGGCATGAAAATCAAAACAAGAAAGCAAGTTTCTTGTTCAGAAGATATCCAGATCATGCCCGATCCATTATGTTTCAAATTTAAGTATTCATTTTGAATTAAATAATATGAATTGTTGGAGAAAAATAGAATAATAAAAATTAAATTGTTATTATTTATATTATATTATTATTATCTATAAAGCTAAAGCAGTTCGTGTTTTTACTGTATATTTACTATAGCGAATTACTGTAACTCTAAACTCAGATTCATTTTGGATTTTAACGGTGAAATTACTCTTTTACACCTCCGTGCACAATAAATTTGGCCTTGGGTCCGAGGTTATTTTTAATTATTTGCATTTTGTGTACAATAAAACAACCATAACACTCATAAATAAGACAAAACCACATAGAAAAATATTGGGGCACAACTGTTATTGCACATTTTATTTAAGAGGATAAATATAAAAATGTCATATAATAAGACAAAATTATACAGTAAAAATTGGGAATACTAAGGTATCTGCACAAATTTTTTAAATAGCCAAATACGTTATACCACCATATAAGACAAAATCAATAATTGTGTGTAAGGGTGTCCCAATAATTAAGTTTGCAAGTGAGGTCTTAGCCTAGCGGTTAAAAGTACTTGTTTCCTTCCTCTGTACACTGGCTTAAGTCTCATCATGCACGTCTATCATCCCAGCGATGCCTTACATGCTCATTGGGTTTGCAGAATGTTCAGTGAGTCCAAAAATTAGTTGTGGTGCGCGTAAGTCGACTCGGACACCCGATTATTAAAACAAAAATTATATATATAAAGTTTTATATATATATATATATATGACTCTTCGCCAACATGTGAGGTTATAAATTATACAATATTGTTTCCTATTAAACACATGATTATGATTGTGAGGTTATAAATTAGCGATAAGGCTATGTATCTCATTCTTTATACATCAAATTAAGACTAGTTCAAAAGTTGTTTCTTATAATTAAACAATTTATGATTACAATGAGCTAAAAGGACCGTAAATTATAAATATGTTAGATAAAAAAGGACTTGATGCCATTTAAAAAAAAATGTAGTGCATGCAATCAAAATCTACAAGTTCAAAATTAAAAATATCACCTTTTGAAAAAGATCAAATTCTGATTTAAATTAAAATAAATATATTTATGACTTTTTTAAAAATAATAATAATTAATAAACTTAAATTAATCATATAGAGCATACCCTAAACAAGCCACCGACACTGAAATTTATACATTCATGACAGATTTTTTCATCCTTTTAATTATAGCCTTTTACCTCTAATAAGCACGTTAGCATGATCACAGATGACACTCAAACCATGGTTGGTGGATGCTTAACCGACTGTTTGGTTGACTTTATTTTTTAAAATGTTTTTTTATATATTAAAATGACAATATTTTTTAAAAAATAATATATTTTACAGTAATCATTAAAATAATTTAAAAATATAAAAAAAATAAAAATAACGTTACACCAATTTTCATGTTAGAAGCAGCTAGGTTTCTCTGTATATATAAGAGATTTGCAACGAAGGCAGAATACGACTAAGTTAATTAAAATGAAGCTTGAAATTGAAGTGATCTCCAAAGAAGTTATCAAGCCATCTTCTCCAACCCCAGATCACCTTCGTCACTACCAGCTCTCCTTTCTTGATCAGATCTCTCCACCAGTCTATAACCCTCTGCTCCTCTTCTATCCAGCAGACGGCGATGTCAAAATCAACAGCACCGAGAAAACTAACCAGCTCAAGCAATCCTTATCTGAGGTCTTGAGCCTGTACTATCCCTTAGCCGGACGAATTCACGACAACCTTTTCGTGGAGTGCAACGACGAGGGGATTCCATTTTTTCAGGCAGAAGTCAGGTGCCGACTTCCAGTGAATCCAGCACCTGGTGAACTCAGCAAGCTGATCCCATTTGCGCTGGATGACGCTGAAGAATTGCCTCTAGGAATCCAGTACAACATCTTCGAGTGCGGTGGAATCGTTCTTGGTCTGTGCATCTCACACAAAATCGGAGATGCGTTGTCACTTTTAACGTTTATCAAATCCTGGGCTGCCACCTCTCGTGGAGAAGAAGATCATATCATGAGACCAGAATTTATCTCTGCGACACTCTTCCCGCCCATCAACATATCAGGGTTTAAACCAGCCACTGGTATTACTAAAGGAGATGTTGTGACAAAGAGGTTCGTGTTCAGCTCCTCCTCCATAGAGCTGCTGAAAGAAAAATACAGTGCAGGTGGGAGCTTGGAAAATCAGCGACCGCCGTCTCGAGTTGAGGCCTTGTCAGTATTCATATGGAGCCGCTTCATGGCTGCCACTAAAGCTGAATCAAGACCTGAAAGAATCTACTCCATGGTTCATGCAGTGAACCTGCGCTCGAGGATGGAACCACCGCTCCCAGAATTCTCTTTCGGAAACTACTACCGGATTGCTTTCACGATTCCATCTGCCGGTACCGGCGATGAAAACTACAATCTTGTTTGTCAGGTCAGAGACTCGATCGGTAAACTTGACAGACAATACGTGGAGAAACTTCAAAAGGGCAGTGAGCACTTGGATTTCATTAAAGAACAAGCTGCAGGTTTTCTCAAAGGTGAGAGCGTTCATCTGAACTTCACAAGCTTGTGCAGGTTTCCGCTGTACGAAGCTGATTTTGGGTGGGGGAAACCGGAATGGGTGGGCTGTCCAAGCCTCACTTTCAAGAATCTAGTTGTTTTCATGGACACTCCATCAGGTGATGGAGTGGAAGCACTGGTGCACTTGAAGGAGGAAGACATGGACAAATTCCAAGAGGACGAAGAGCTGCTCCAGCTTACTGTAGCAAGTAGCAACCACATGTTAGAGAGAGACTTCATTAATTAATTAATTACATACCATTATTAGTATATTAATAACTACTTTCTGGATTATGTTTGGTCCAAATGGTGTCTTTTCGACGACTGTTATGAATGATCAATCTGGGTAATATTGTAACCTTTTCGATGTATTATTATAAATTTATTATGTAAATTCAATAAATTAAAATAATAAATAAACAACTCGCAACATAGAATAGGGCACAACGGCATGAAGATCAAAACAAGAGAGCAAGTTTCTTGTTCAGAAGATATCCAGATCATGCCCGTTCCATTATGTTTCAAGTTTAAGTATTCATTTTGAATTAAATAATATGAATTGTTGGAGAAAAATAAAATGATAAAAATTAAATTGTTATTATTTATATTATATTATATTATTATTATCTATAAAACTAAATCAGGTCATGTTTTCACTGTGCATTTACTGTAGCGAATTACTGTAACTCTATTACTGTAACTCTAGACTCGTATTCATTGTGGATTTTAATAGTAAAATTACTATTTTACCCCTCCGTGCACAATAAATTTGGCCTTGGGGCCGGGGTTATTTTTAATTATTTCCATTTTTGTGTACAGTAAAACAACCATAACACTCATAAATAAGATAAAACAACATAGAAAAATATTGGGGCACAACCGTTATTGCACATTTTATTTAAATGGATAAATATGAAAATGCCATATAATAAGACAAGACTATACAGTAAAATTTGGGAACACTAAGGTAAGTACACAAATTTTTTAAATGGCTAAATACGTTCTACCCCATATAAGACAAAATCCAAGAATTGTGTGTAAGGGTGTCCCAATAATTAAGTTTGCAAGTGGGCTCTGACCGAGCGGTTGAAGAGACTTGTTTCCTTCATCTGCACCAAGATTTAAGTTCCACCATGCACATCTATCCCCTCGCGGTGACTTATATGCTCACTGGATTTGCAGGATATGCAGTGAGCCCGAGAATTAATTGTGGTGCGTGTAAGCTGATCCAGACACCTTAATTATTAAAACAAAAATTATATATAAAGTTTTATAGTATATATATAAGTGATGACTCTTCACCAACATGTGAGGTTATAAATTATACAATATTGTTTCCTATTAAACACATGATTATGATTTTTTTTTCTTTTGAAATTAGCGACAAGGCTATGTATCTCATTCTTTATACATGAAATTAAGACTGGTTCAAAAGTTGTTTCTTATAATTAAACGATTTGTGATAACAATGAGCTAAAAGGACTGTAAATTATAAATATATTAGATAAAAAAGGACTTGAAACCATTTTTTTTAAAAAATTATTAAATTAAATCTAACATCAAATTTTCTTAAACTCTAAATCAATTATATATAAAGTTTGCAAGGGGGGTCTTAACTTAGCGGTTGAAGGAACTTGTTTCTTTTCTCTGCACCAGGGTTTAAGTCCCACCATGCACGTCTGTCACCCCCACGGTGCCTTACATGCTCATTGGGTTTGCATGATGTTCAGTGAATCCGTAAATTAGTTGTGGTGCATATAAACTGGCCTGGACACCTCGATTATTAAAACAA
The DNA here is from genome assembly GCA_032356905.1 of Salix exigua. Lineage (NCBI taxonomy): Eukaryota > Viridiplantae > Streptophyta > Magnoliopsida > Malpighiales > Salicaceae > Salix > Salix exigua. Next base: position 1,205,837 of record CM063597.1, on the reverse strand, counting down.
GAATTATATATATATAAGCGTGCATGATGACTCTTCGCCAACATGTGAGGTTATAAATTATACAATATTGTTTCCTATTAAACACATGATTATGATTTTATTTTCTTTTGAAATTAGCGATAAGGCTATGTATCTCATTCTTTATACATGAAATTAAGACTGGTTCAAAAGTTGTTTCTTATAATTAAACGATTTGTGATAACAATGAAGCTAAAAGGACTGTAAATTATAAATATGTTAGATAAAAAAGGACTTGAAACATTTTTTTTTTTAAAAAAAAGAAATGTAGTGTATGTAATCAAAATCTACAAGTTAAAAATTAAAATTATCACCTTTTGAAAAAGATCAAATTCTGATTTAAATTAAAATAAATATATTTATGACTTTTTTAAAAATAATAATAATTAATAAACTTAAATTAATCATATAGAGGATACCCCAAACAAGCCACCGACACTGAAATTTATACATTCATGACAGATTTTTTTCATCCTTTTAATCATAGCCTTTTACCTCTAATTAGCACCTTAGCATGATCACAGATGACACTCAAACCACGGTTGGTGGATGCTTATAACCGACTGTTTGGCTGACTTGATTTTTTAAAATGTTTTTTATATATTAAAATAACAATATTTTTTTAAAAAATAATATATTTTACAGTAATCATTAAAATAATTTGGAAAAGCTAAAAGTGGTCTGAAGATATATAAATAAAAAAATCAATAAAAGTTGGAAATAAATACTTTATTAAATGTTTTTAAAAAATTAAAAAAAATATTACAATTAAACTAAGAACAAGTAAATTAATTAAAATTCAATACTCAAATTAAAAATATTTATAATATGTAATTCCCATGAGAAAAGGACCGCTCAAAGTATGAGAGCAAAATGATTTTAAGAAAAACTGATTTTTTCTTTAAATTAAAAACATTTTTTATTTTGAAGTGTTGATATAAAATTAATTTTTAAAAATAAATAAAAATAATTTCAATATTTTTTTAAATAAAAAACACTCAACCACATTCCACACATGCACTTTATTTATAAAGTTTTTTGAATGTATTTAAATAATATTTTTTAACTTTAATAAAATTAATTTTAATACATTAAAATCAAAATAATATTTAAAAAATATTATTAAAACACAATACCGAATATACCCTTAATCAATTTCTCCTCCACTACTATAAGGTAAGGTGAGATAGAAGTTGCTCCGGCCACAAATTGCAGCTATCAACCTAGCTACTATCAGACTGAAATGGAACTGATATCAAGAACGATAATAAAGCCATCTTCTCCAACCCCCGATCACCTTCGCCATTACCAGCTCTCCTTCACCGATCAATTATGCCCACCAGTTTATAACTCCTTCGTTTTCTTCTATCCTGCAGATGAAGCTGATCACACCAAATTCAACAACCTTGAAATTTCTGAGCAGCTCCAGCAGTCCTTGTCCACTGTCCTGACTCACTTCTATCCATTGGCCGGCCGCCTTAGAGACAATATTTACGTAGATTGCAACGACGGAGGAGTCCCGTTTCTGCAAGTACGAGTCAAGCACTGTAACCTTGCTCATGTGCTTGAGAATCGAGAACCTGGTGAACTCAACAAATTTCTCCCGTTTGAGTTTGATGGTGACCACCACGAGTTTCTCTCAGGCGTCCAACTCAACATCTTTGAATGCGGAGGAATCGGTATTGGTCTGTGCATCTCCCACAAGATATCAGATATCTTTTCCTTTTTCGTGTTTTTCAAAAGCTGGGCTGCCACTTTTCGCGGCGAACCTGTTCTGGAGCCACCACAGTTCGAGTCGGCCACACTCTTCCCCGCCGGGAACCTCTTTGGATATGACCCGAGAAATTCCATCTTTAAAACGAATATTGTGGCAAAAAGGTTTGTTTTCAGCAAGTCTTCCATGGAGGAGCTCACAGCCAAACACTATAAAGAGAAAAATACAGAAAAACTGCAACGCCAATCTCCTACTGATGTCTTATCAGCTTTCCTATGGCACCAAATCATGGCTGCGATCAAGGTAGAACGGAAAACAGAAACAGCCTATGAACTGGTTCACTACATGAATCTGCGCCCAGTTATGTGCCCACCACAATCAGAATACTCCTTCGGAAACATCTCCTGGGCTGCCAAAACAGTTCCATCCGAGGATGAAGGTTGCATTAATCTAGCTAGTCAAATAAGAGAGTCGATAGATAAAGTAGACAATGAATACGTGAAAACACTTCGAGAAGGGGGCGTGGTGGGATCTGTGGGGGAGCAAATCCAGAGAGTTGCGAGAGGGGAGGTGGTGCGCTTCACCTTCACCAGCTTATGCGGGCTCCCTGTATATGAAGCCGATTTTGGGTGGGGGAAGCCAGCATGGGCTGGTTCTCCGAGGTTAACTTTCAAAAACCAGATTGTTTTTACGGACACTCCATCTGGTGAGGGAATAGAGGCGAAGGTGCAGTTAGTCGAGGAAGACATGGTTAAATTCCAAGATAACATAAAATTCACTTAATAATATAAATTATATTTATATTATATTTTAAAGTTTACTGTAACATGTAATTAGAGTACAAGCCGTTATTGAAATCTCACTATTTTTATTTTATTTAATAAAAATTAAATATAAAATAATGTGAGTCTGTGTGTAAATTTTAAGTTTAAAGAGTTTTCACTTAAAAAAGTATATTAGAGAATAATATAAATTATATTATAAAATTTCAATAAATAACCTAAATTTTTAGATAAAATAATTTTTTAAGCTACAGATTGGATACTATCATGTTCGGAATAAGTTTTTTTTTGGTAAAGATCAGGGCGAAAGCTCTTCTAAATTAAACGATGAATAGTAGATCCAATGAGGTAATAGTACAATAAGAGATAGATCCCAGACGGAGAATCAAATATAGTATCCACCCCCTAATCAATAAATCCCTGGTTAGCCCAAAAATTGTCAACCAATCAGCCACACAATTGGTCTCCCAATAAATATGTAAAATACTCACCTCCCAATCTCTACGCAGAATATTTTTAATTTGCATAATCAAATAAAAATTTCGGTCCACTCTCCCCATTAATTAGCACAGTTACAACTCTGGAATCGGACTGCAAAACTACTTTTCTAAACCCTCTATCCCAAGTCAAATTCAATCCCACATAGATTGCCCACAATTTTGTCATCACCGACGAACAAATTCCAATGTTTCTAGTAAAACCCTCAATCCAAGTTCCCATATGATCCCGAATTATCCCTCCCGCAACCGCTATCCCTGGGTTATCTTTGCTGTCGCCGTCCATGTTAAGCTTGATTCATCATTCCGCTGGGTATTTTCATCCTATGCTAGCCACCTCCGCTAAAATTTCATTTCCATTCTGTTGATTTTTCTTACTATCTTCAACCATTCGTTTTATAGCCAAAACAGCCCCAAACCAATTCCCCTGATCCCCTCCAGATGTTGTATTGCATCTCTCTTTTCGAATATACCATAAGGTTATACCGAAAATTAGATGTCAATCACCATACATGATGCCTTCCTTTCTGGCAGTTAAATTAGCAACCAACCATGCATACCAATTTTGGCTAAAAAACTGATTTCTCTCCTCAATCTTGACAAACCTCCCTAAATTTTACCGAGTTTTATGGCAATCTTGTAACGCGTGGGTTACCGATTCTACTACATTGACATAGTAACCATAATATTTATTATATGTTATCTTTCTTCTCCATCTCACTTCATTAATCATAATAATATTGTGACCTACAGTCCAAAAAAAAACTCTAATTAGTTCCAAACCTTTCCACTTACGAATAATCTTAGAGAGTAAATCTCTATCCATGGCCGCTCTTTTCTTCCAAACCATATAAATGGTTCGCACTGATAGCCGTCATTTAAGGAATGTTCAGAATAAGTTAAATGGCATCAGATGCTAGAGCAAAGTCATGATATACGTGCCATATATATATATATATGCGAATATTGTTTGCATGTAAAACTCAAAGCTGAAAGCATAGGATTCAATCTTCAAGCAAATGGGCCTCGTTTGATTCTTAATTAATTGTTGGCGAATCCGTAATTCAAGCAACTTGCGTGCCCTCATGTATTCTTTGTCTTTTCCACCTCCAAAAATCCAACCCTCCCTGCATTGTGTTCACCTTTGCTCTAAAAAAAGTTGTTTGACTTTATATTTTAAAATGTTTTGTACTTCTCTATGTATTATAAGAAAATTCAAAATCATGTTATAAAATTATTAAACTCTTAAAATCAGATTTATTTTATCAATTTTGCATGAATCAAGTCTAATTTTAGTAATTTTCAAATGTAGTTTTAAGATACAACTCGCAATTTTGATAATCTTGATTTTTAGTATATTGGAATTATTTTATTACCCTTAAAGGCAAAATATTAGTTAGTTTGGGTCTGGTGGCTAGATGAATTTTTTTTTATAAGAGCAATGCAATAACTATATTTTCCTTATAGTTTATATATAAAAAAATTCTCTTCATAAGCTGATTGCTGCTTTCATATTGGTTTTTTTTTTTAATTGTGACGTTGTATTAGGGGTATTTTAGTATTTTTATTAATTAAAATGTGCTAGTGTGGAAGTTGTCTCACCTCGTTCAAGCGATGCTTACACCGACTTACAGCGGCTGAAAATGGCATTCCAAGGTGTTTTTCGACTTGCTTTCGCGGTAAATACTGAAAAAATCATATCCTTTCAATATATTTTTTCTTGAGATTTAGTCCCTTTTATTTTTAACTGCGCTTCTTTTATTTAAATTAATTATTTTCAATTTCATAATTTTTTTCATCACTCGGATTTGGTCTCTATTCTTTTTTCTTTTTTATTATTATAATTTTAGGTGATTTTCAACTGGATTATTTTCACCCGTCTTTGTTTTCTTGCATTTTCATCCTCTATCTTTTTTTCCTTCAAGATTTGATTCACATTCTTTTAATTGTTTTTTTATTGGATTTTTTTGAATATATATTTTTATTCCGACTTCATCCTTCAGCGTTATATTTTTTTAGGAATTGGGTTTTTATTTATTGAATAGTGGTATAAGATTTCATGCATTGTAAATTCAAAAGATTAGCCCATATATAGAAAATTCACCCAATTTTGCTTGGGTTTACATATTATTAAATTGGAGTTGCTTCCTCCCTCCTCATATTATTAGAATAATTGAGTTTATTCAATCAAATAGCTCAATTACCCGAGTTTAAGATTTTTTTTTTATTTCATCATTTAACATTAAAATTGTTGAGAATTGAACTTCTTTATTGAGTCTAAGTCAAAGATTTTACAGGCTTTGAATTTGAAAAATTAACCAAGATCTAAAAGATTTACCTGAATTTGATTGTTTTTTCATATTGTTAAAACAAGGTTGTTGTTTTTTATATTATTAAATTACACGGATTATGAATTTAGGTGACTTGGTAGCCAAAGTTTTAGATTTTTTTGTACTTTTTTAAAAACACTTATGTCACTTTATTTATTTTTCACATTCATTTAAAATTTCTCCGACCATTAGTGTAGCACCAACCACCAATCTAAGTTTACTTTATTTATTTTCTAGTTTTTTGTTTTAGATTTTGTGTTTATTTTATCTTTAATAATTGGTTCATTATGATTGACCTTCTTGATTTGTTTTGGTTTATCTTTCGTAGGGTTATCAAGTTTTCATGCCTTAAATCATAAGTTCGCAGGTTAGCTATGATTGATCTAGATCGATCCAATGTTCTGATGTCTAAAACAAATAATAAAAAACATGTCAATATTTTAGTATTTTAGATGATTTTTTTTGGTCCAGTATGCATCATTTTTTTTATATCATCTTTATAATTTTTAAAAAATAAAAAACATAATCTGATTTGTGATGTGCAGGTGTCAAAACTAGTTAGGATAACTATCAAGTGAGAAACAATCTCTTTATCATCTCCTCTATTTCTTTTTCTCACAAATAAAAATAAAAATAAAATATTATTTTAATCATACTAATAACAATAAATCCCTCAACAAAGATAAAAATAAATATGATCTTAACCGATACACCACATTCCATCCACTTAAATTAATATACATGTACTAATTAATAATTGCATATTAAAACTTAAATTCATATGGTTTTTATTATTATTTTTATATATTGTTTTCAATTTGCAAAATCACTTGAATAATGTGATTGTCAATTAATACTTTAAGTTTAATTTAAGTGGATGAAATACAAAGAGATGATTACTCCCGGGCATCCCTAATTATTCTTCGGAATAGAAAAAACAAAAAGAGGAAGTATATAATTTGGTTGGGGCAACGAAGACAAATATATAAAAAAAGAAGATTTTGAGACAATTTCAAAGTGAATTTTTATATTTTAAAAATAAAAGTATGAAAAGATATATCTCTATTAACATTAGATATTAATTTTTATTTCTCTATAAAAAACTTTTAATTCTACCCCTTTTTAAAAATAAATAACTCTAATTATTTCGAGTTAGAAAACAACACCATCTTTTTTCTTCTCTTATCATTTTAAATTAGATATTGTTTATATTTTTATTATTTTTTAATCAAATAATTTTTTTCTCTAATTATAACATTTTTTACTTTCACATTTTAAATAGCTACTCAATCAAGAAGTTCAAGTTTAATATTTAAAACTATTTTCTTTTAATTTTATAATGTAAGAGTGTTGCTATAATTTTTTTTATAAATAGTAAGTGCTTTTTATCCTTACGTAATTGAATTATTTGTGAGACAATTAAATTTCATAACTTAGATTGTGTTGGATATGTTAATTATTTTTTACTTGCAATTTCTGATTTTGAACCGTTGAGTTAGCAGGTCCTCCCAGGTAGAGAAAACACAACTTAACAGTGTTCAAACTGCCCGATTAAAAAAAAAATTAAAAAAGTTTGATATTATGATTATTGTTGTTTTTTAAAGTGTTTTTTTAAATATATTAAAATAATATTTTTTATGATTTGTTTTAAAAAATATATTTTTATTATCATCCCATCAAATTAATTTAAAAAATTAAAAAACAAAAAAAAAACAGTTTTTTATAGCACTTTGAAGTAAGTTATTAATCTCGTTTTGTAAAAAAATAAGATTTTTGTATTAGTTTAAATTCCGGCCGTACAAATATATCGGCCGAAAGACTCCGGAATGACACCACATGTTCCGTTCCGGCCATCCAAAAAATGAATTAATTCATGTAATTGAAAGCTGATAACTAAACCCCCAATTCCCAAATCGTTTTGTCTGAGCGAAGCCCTAACTTGTCTTCCTCACGGCCTCCATTCTCAAATTCCCAAAACAATCGACACAACCCTTTCTAATCTTTCTTCTTCAGTCTTCGCTCTTGCAAGCTGCGTTACTGCGAAGTGCAACCGTGCAACGTCCTCTTCACCAGTTCATCCTTGGCTCCTGTCTCTTCTCTTCAACGTCCTCTGCAAGTGCATGGTACACTCTCTTCTTCCTCTTGTATTTGAAACCTGCACAAAAGCGCAACAGTAGCTGATGTGTTGGCCATTTTATAATTTATATTGGAGAATAATCAAGTGTGGTTCGCAGAGAATTTATTGTAGGGTTATAAATTATAATTGTGAATTTGAAAAACATAAATTCATGATTCAGATTTCAGAAGGCCTCTGTTAAAAAAAAAAAAATTAGAACCCTGGAAATCAAAACAAACTCCTCGGTGAGGTGCAACCATGCCCGCTGCCATGAAAACCCATGATGTATCAGTCTCGATGCATGATTTATCTTGTCTTCTTTGTCTTTGTTTCTTTTGTCCCGAGACACTAATCACTACCTTAGATTCTAGAGACCCTCTTCTTTTTTTTTCTTCTATTGCTTGAAAAACACATGGCGAGTTGGGACATGGTTGATTGATTATATACCCTAACAATGACTAAACTAAAAATTGTCCTGGACATGTTAAATAAACATTGCTGTAAAATTAAAATTGGAATTTGGTTCGAAGGTTTGCAATTTTTTGGAGGCCATATCTATGTAATCACATTCATTTATTCCCATTGTTTCTCTGAAGAAGTGGATTATTTGTGCAAAGATTGATTCTTTTAACACATAAGATATATGATATAAGCGATGCTGAAGTGATTTTGTAAATTTTTTTAAGTGTTAAATCTTTAGGTTTGAATGAGTGGGGCTTAGCTTAATTTGAAGATTTGTAGTGTTATTTAGCTGGGAATGTATGTATAAGTTTGTTCTTGAAGTAGTCTGCCAAAAAAAAATTGAAAGTTGAAGACTACCATTCCTCTGCTTGATTATATCACTTGATTTCCTTAGTGTGTTGGAAGAGCACTTGTGCCATTTTTGTGGAGACGGAGATGATATAGCTGGTCATCAATATTTGTTCTGGGATAATCAAATGGATCCTGATTTGGACCCTTTTGATGATATTCTTCCTAAGCCTACTTTGACTAATGGTAAGCAATGCTTGGCAAATGAAACTACAATTGGTCTTTTTTGGCTTTAAATTAAAAGTGGGTTGTTTGATGTTAAATTTGTTTGTAGCTAGGTCAGCTGGGAAGTTTCAGCCTAAGGCCAAACCACGACCAAAAAAGGTAGAATTTCTACCGATTCCTTCAATCCCTCCAAGCAAAGCCAAGGAAAAGGCTGTTGCAGCATCACAAAATAGCTTGGACACAGCAATTTCTGTTCAGCCTATTGGTATCATGGATGAGAAGTTGACTGGTCAAATTGGTTCATTATCTCCATCAGCACCAACTGGGACTAAGGAACCCTTGAAAAGCAATGATGGAAAAACAAAATTGGTTGAAGAGTCAGGGAGTCCCTTAGCCGCCACCTCTGACATGGTTGGGGTCAAAGAACCTCAGAAATATAAGGAAGGTTTGCCCTCTTGGGAAATAGGAAGCTTGGAGGCAGCAAACCTCTCCCCTGTTAGGAGAAATGATGCAAGCTCTGTTGGTGCTGTGGATTCAGAGGCTGACTGTAATGGGAGCCAGAAATATAACTTTGTGAAATCAGCAGGAGTGGTAAGAACTCATCCCCTCCCTTCTTGTTTTTGACATGCTGAAACCATGGGATTGATAAGTCCTGAAAATTCTGTCTTTAGGCAGGCTCATTGGGGTTCGATTCAGATCTACTGGATGACATTCTTCCTAAATCTCTAAAAAATAATTGTGAGATATGCTTTCACAGCTTTGTCGATCTGTCACTAATGGAAATCCTATTCTTCTATTGAAAGATTTACTCTGTGATTCCCTTATGTTACAGCTAGGGCTGGTGGGAAATTCAAGCCTAAGGCGAAACCTTGGCAAAGAAATGAAAATCCAGAACCTGTCTTGTCATCTCCATCTAAATGTGCCGAGGAAGAAACCAAGGCACATTCTCAAAAAACACAATCCACAGAGCCTGTTTATGTTGCAAATACAAGGATGAACCCAGTTGGTCTAAATTTACTTCAGCAGGGCAATGTTGAGAGTAATGAGCCATCAAAAGACAGCGAGGTTTTATATCTCAACAGCAAAAGCTGCTTGGAATTAGTCAACCCCTCATCTGAAAATATTGCTACTGAAGAGCTTGTGTGCCCCCATAATACCCAGCTTGCAGAGATGAAGTCTGGAAATGATGTTGGCCTGAATTCTAGGTTTGTAGAATCTGCCATAGAGGTAAGGGTTTGATCTGTCTCATGCCCTTGGTCATTGCACCAAGATGTTTGGTTGAGTTCTATAATTCTGGAAATTCTGTTGGTTGTAGGTTGGTTCCATGAGATTAGTATTGGATGCTTTTGATTATACTGATCCTCAACCGGCCATATCAATTGGTATATCACTTGGACAATCTTTGACCCCCCCCTTCCATTTCCTTTTTTTTTTTTGCTTTTGTTATGAGATGATTGATGAAATTATTTATTTAATTTATTGTCAGGGAGAGCTGCTGACAAGTTACAATCGAAGGTAAAGGCCTGTCCTAGGAAGGGAACATCTGAGTTAGCTGCTTCTGCTGTTCCCATTACTGTGGTAGAAAAGGTGGTGGGTCTAACTTCCACTGTCTTGGATAACACGCCTCCCACTGAGTCTTCTGGTGTTGAAAATGGTAGACTAACCCATCTTGTTTGTGAACCTCTTATGGAGAGTGCTGGGACCAAAGAGCCAGGGAGAAACAATAGCAAGGCTCTTCTTTCTCCTCCAGAAATGTTAGCTGCTGTATCTTGTGAAAATGACCCAAAGGGAAAATCCAGCTTTCCTGTAAAGAATTTTGTTGATTCTTCAGCATCCATTAAATATGATGTGGTGGCGACAGATTTTGTAAGTTCCAATGAAGCTGCTGTTCAGGTTGATAATGGAAGGTTGGAATTAGAGGTGAATCTTCAGCCTCTCTTTAAATTGTATAATTTCTTCCTTGCAAATATGTTTTGGAATAATTTGGTTAGTTTCAGGAATCAGGGGCATTTCCTTGCTTGGAAACTCCAGGTTTCTTGTCCCCAGATGTCATGGAATCTGTTATGGCCCCACCAACAGATGTTCAACTTGTTCCTTCTGAAACTATAAACATTGAAGGGTCTTCAGTTGGTGCCTTCCCATCAGATAATATTGTCGATTCCTTATCCACTCACCCAGGTGATTTTATTCCTCCAGATACTTGTACTTCTGAGATTCAAATGAATCAAGAACTGGAAAACCTTAAAGAAATTAATGTGACTGGTATCCATCAAGAGGCTGCCTCTCATTTGCCAGAAAAAGAGGTAATAAGTTCTGCATGATTAAAATATTTTACTTGGATGTGTAGATAGGGTGCTAACTTGTTTTTGGTTTCTTATCAGACTTCTAGTAGTAGAAAACGAAAGGCTGCCCCAGCATCATATAGTTCTTGGAAGTCTCAAAAAGCTTCCTTAGCTGGTGACATGAATGAACATGACAGATCACCAAGGCATCCAAGAAAGCAGGTTGCTGCCCCCCAACTTGGTGATGAGCCAGAAGATGAAGGTCATGGAAATGGTGGCCTCCCATTGGACAATATTGATGACGACTCATCCATGCACTCAGGCAATTTTATTCCTGTAGATCCCTGTACCTTAGAGGCTCAAGTGGATCAAAATCAGAAATACTTTACAGAAAGCAATTGCTTGGCTAATGAAAATGTTGTGCACTCAGAGGATGTTCCTGTAGTGCCTGGAAAGGAGGTAGTGATATTTTACATAAGATAAATATCTTATTTATTACTGAAAATTGGGTTTTAACTTCTTTTGGTTTCTTCTTAAGAGTTCTAAGAGTGGAAAACGAAAGGTTTTTTCAGCATCAAATTGTTCCCGGAAGTCCAAAAAATCTTCCTTGGCAGCTGGCATTCGAGTTGTTGATGAGCTGGATGAAGCTCATGATAATGGTGGGTTACCTGCTGAACCTCCTGGTAGTTCTGTTGATGAAGAAGATAATGATTATGAACTTGGAGGGGATAAAGAGCGTGATGATGAAAACAGAGTGCAAATTGCATCTCGAAAGAAAAAAGCTTCAAAAAAATCAAAGGAACCAGTCACTGAAAAAGAAAAACAAGTTAGAAAGTGCAATAGATCCAATGACACTCCAGAACAGTCAATGCAAGAACCTCGCAAGAAATTTTCTCATTCAACTCGTCGAAACAAAAGATGTGGTAATCTCAATATGTGTGTCAGTTATGAGAGATTATGAATTCTTATCCAAGTCTTACCAAATTCCTTTATATATATATATACACAGTGAAAAAGGATTTGCTTGACATGCCAGAGGATGAGATTGATTTCAAGAGGTTGCCTATCAGGGACATCATTTTGTTTGCAGAGTACAAGGAGCGGTTAGCTGTATGTGTACCTCTCTTGCAATAATTTACGGTGATTTGGTTCATCAATGTCATCTCCGTAGTTATATACTTGTATTTGTGTTATGTTTGCTTATTTAAAAGCTCAAGGTTTCTATGCTTGACCTCCTGTCCTTTTTTTGAAGGTGAAAGAGGCAACAACATCAAAAATTCCCCCAAACAATCAAAGGTATGGCGTGAATTGATGAGTAATACTTTTAGTTGAGGAGCTTTTGCTAAGTTGTATCACGCTGCCATGGCTCTGGTGATTGAATCAGTATATGTATACATATTTATACATCTACTATTGCGTACAAATGGAAGCCACTGTAATGTCACCAGTGTATTTGGCAGTTGCCTTGTGCCATGTTTGTATGCTATGCTGTTTCCTATATTTCTTCTAATAGATAACAATAAAAAAACTTTCAACTGCTTTTAGTAATTTACTTAATTGGAAGCACATTTCATCACATATCACACATCCCTTGCCTTGCTTTTATTTTTTCAAGACCAAATCCACAGAACTCAAAGTAAAAAAGTTGATCTTTCTAATAAATGGTAAACAGTTTAGTCTTATTAAATTAAAAAAGAAAAATCTGAACAATGATTCTGCACGCTCTAGCCTTTAGGAATGGTTGCTACTATTGTCACACTGTCAGAAGATGCTTATATATATATATATATCTTTAAGGTGTCTATTGATTAGAACCTTTGTTCACTATGTTGCAGCAGTGACAATACATTTCATGGAGGATATTCTCATTATGAAGAGGATGGACTTGCTTCGGAGCAAGACAAAACCCATGATGATGACCAAACATATGTTAGGGCTCAACCAAGTTCATCTTTATTCAACCACCAGTCTTTCACGGACAGAGCATCCAATTCAAGATGGTCAAAAAAAGACACAGAGTTGTTTTATGAGGTAAACATAGATGTAGTTCTGCATTTAAAAGGCCTCAATTAACCACATGCTATACTGCCAAACAAAGCAAATAGAAGTATCTGTTTCAGTTCTTGTACTCATGAAATTAAAACTCATCTAAATTCTATCTTTTGTTTATATTTTAGTTATGCAAACTCCTTCCCCTATTGCTTGTGGTGATTATGAGCCTAAATTGTTGAAGCTGTTCTGTGTGATGATACATTAAGATAGCATACTAAGTTACTTATTTGAAATGAGTCATGGATAGACCAGGGTTCGTGATGTATGGAATAGTGTCAGTTTTAGTTGGGTTCATTAGTCTAATATTTTTTTTTGCCGGTGCTTTCAGTAAGTTGAAAACTTGCCAGGTGGATACAGTATCATCAGTGTCGAGGGAAGTTTTCCCTGTGCATTATCATGTCTGGTTGGCAAGAAATTCCAGTTCTACTACCAAGTAACTGATGGAGTGATGAAAAGCTAAAAAAATGTGTAAATTTATGACTCTTCCCTGAATATATAATTTGAGATGTTAGAAGAAAGAGAAGATATAGAAATCCTATGTAACTTAATGGATTCCTTCAAGCCAATACACAACATGCAACGCCATGCCTGGTATTTTGTGCCTGTATTATATTTGAAGTTTCAACTGATATATTTATTGTTGTGTGTTTTAGGGGATTCAACAATTTGGAACTGATTTATCAATGATCCAACAACTTTTTCCTGGTCGAACCCGGCATCAAGTCAAGCTAAAATATAAAAAGGAGGAGCGTCAGAACCCATTAAGGCTCCATGAAGCTCTGAACAGGCGTTCAAAAGGTGAATAGATCACAAAACTTTTTTTCTTATTGAAAGTCCAGTTCTTAGTCAGCTGAATTTGTATCATAGTACAGTTGGTATCTTTTACCCAATGATCTCTGCACTATTTGGAAACTGAGTGAAGTGGGATTTTAAGATTTTCTTTTATCTGTTTTTTTGGCTTCATCACAAAAGTGGTTACTGACTGGCCATAGGCCTGGTATCATATTATCTACTGTATCTCAAATTAAAGTCTCCTAGTTTGCTGATTTGTAACTTCATTGTAAATCCCTTAGAAGTGGAAATATACTAAGTGTTTTAATATGACTGTGAAAATCTAAAGCCTAAAAGGATATCAAATTGTGAAAATCTGTAATTTGTTCTCATATTTGGCTGAAGATTGTATTCCACATGGCATAATATATGTGTTTTTGTTGGATTCCCACTATGATCAAGTGGATAAGAAATCAAAACTTAAAACCAATTTTAATCATTGCGGGATGAACCATGTTGGATACTAAGTGTTTTAATATGACTGTTTTGCAGATAATTCATATTTTGAAAAGTTAATTGAGCAGCTACAAGAAGTTGCTGCTATTCGGGAAGAACAAGAGTCATACAAAGATGATCTAGTTGACGTGTCAGGCGAGGAGGATGCGGAGCTAAATGCTGAAAATAATGTGTGTGATTTTTTCCTGCCCCCTTCCTGTTTGTTAAGAATAAAATGCTCTATTTACTCTTGTAGTGACCAAGGAAAACAAAATATCCCTTTGTTTAGAAGCTTGTTTTGTTACTGTTTTATAGATATCTCATGTTGTATAGCTGTGTATCTGCATGCTGTGTTGTTTGCATTTATTGGATAATAGGTCCCACCTTCGAATGTTCACATGGAAATGATGATACTGTTTTGTTTGGGTTACAGTTTGCTGCTACATAATATGTTACAGTAAATTTTGAAGAGCTTTACTAACCTGCTAATAATGGAAGAGTGGATCCTTTGGTATTGGAATCTGACTATATTTTTCATGTTATGGTTTCTATTATTCTCGTTGATGTTTCCCTGTTGTTCATCTGATATGGTGGTTCAATTGGGATTCATGTGGTTCTCAGACTGCTTTTGCACAATACAAAGATTCAAGCATTACCAGTGTGAGAACTTTATCTTCACTTGATTTAGAAGTTAAGGGAAGCCCAACTGCGGGCCCTAGATATGGCCTTCTCTGACTTTCTTAGATGGCAGCGATAACTGTTAATAGTGTAATGTCTTCCACTGGCTCATCCTGTGTTTCCCTTGCTGCTTAGTTGCAGTATTCAAATCTGCAGTATTGGCAGTGATAGGGATGGGAGGGTTGCAGGGCCATCTTTTACCTTTGAAACAAGCACAAACATTTATGCCAGTATTCATATATAAAAACCACTCAATTGCTAAACGATGTGCTGGCAGGATGAAGTTACAAAACCCAAGCAGGATGAGGATGTTGGAGTTGAAGAAGATCAGGAAGAGAATGTTGTTGCTGAAGACCACCATGGTCCACTGAAATCTGGTGTTAGTGACGAGGATGTAGGAGATATATGGGGCTCGTATGGAAGTGAGTTCTAGTATCATGCTGATGGTGAGAGATGAGTCTTGTTCATATTGCTTTTTGGTAATTTTTCCCTTCTCCAGAGCGTTTCATGCATTTTGTTTGTTTCATCTCGTGCTTCTGTTTCGCATCTAATGCACGTTATGGTAGGACATCTTGTCCTTTTGTTCTGAAGCTGTGAAATGGCTTAAATCACTTATGCTTCCTGAGCAGACTCCATGTGAAGCCTTAATGGGGCCGGAAGAGCTGCTTGCTTACATGGACAGTCAAGAAGATACCAAGTTCCACCGGCAGGGGAGACTGATCTCTGTTTAATTCTATACCGAGTACATTTTTTGTTTTAACCATGTGGTTAGGCATTATTTATTCTTCCTGCATGTCAGAAAAAATGTAGTTGTGCTTTTGAAGCTTTTTTTGCCATGGGAAAGACAATATTCTAAAAAATGTTGCTGTTTCTATGCGAGTGTTTGAGACATAGGATCACTAATTTCTGGGATGCATTTTCAAAATTAATGTAATTTCCCGTCACTAGTGAGGAACACCAGACTTGAATCCTGATAACTTTGTCCTGGAACTGGAGAAAGAATCTGATGTTCTACTTGATTCCTTGGATGGTCATAATCAGCAGCATCAACTGGTGTTTCTTTGCTGAAAGAATTTTTTTTCATGTTGCCAGACTACCAAAAAATTGTTAAGCAGCCAATCAATGGCGAGAAATTGGGTGTCTAAAATGCGAGTAGAGAGGGTCACAAGAATATGAACACCATTGTTCATGGCTGATCGATCATCTTCAGAAAGTGCCTTCTCATAGATTCCTGTAAAAGTTCTCCTGTGGCAATTGGCTTCACCCTTTTGAACCGTCTGGATCATCAAGGTGAAAGAAGGATACATGATGCTTTTATTTGTCTTGTGAATTGCTTGGCAAACGAAGAAGTGTAATCAACAAAAAAACATGCAGCAGCAATTGTACCTTTAGCAACTAGAGTCATCTAAGGGAAAAACACCAAGCAGTATATAAAAATACCAAATTTATTTTTGGAGGGCTAGCGAGTCATAAATGGAATCAAATTTATTATTATTTTTTTAAATACCAACGCAATCAATTAAAAATATTATTTTAAATATAACTTCACTTGATTTTCATGCCTTTCAAATTCAAAGAAGGTCATTTTGGAGAGCCAAATCTCTAAAATGGTATAATGCAATTGTTTTGTATGTAGTTTAATTATGCAATTAATTATACAATTAATAGGAATACGTTATATAATTAAATAATTTGCTTATAAAAAACCTTCAAACAATATAATTATTAAAAAAAATTATATTTAAATAAAAAATGAATTTAAAACTAAAAATCTAACAACAATTTAAATTTGAAATTTTATGTTAAAAATAGATCAGAGATTGATGAACTAGAGAAAGACTTGTGAGCTTCACATTGTCTTTCACCAGTTTCATGGTGGCACATTTAATCCAATTCAAATCTATATATTTTTTTTAAAAAACTCAAATATCTTGAAACAATAGCATGGTAAAAAATATTTTTAGTCTAGAATTGAATTAAATAAATATTTTTAAAAATTATTTTATATATTTTTGAAAAATTAATTTGAACTTTAGCATTTTCCTATCAAACTGAAAGAAAAGAGAATTAGCTCTTGCTAGGCATTTAGCAGAAAAGTTCGAAGAAAACGAGCTGCTAAATGCCATTAATTTATATATATATATTAACAAAACAATAAACTGCGTCCCACATTTACTGTGCACAGTGCACTGTGGATTTCAACAGTAGAGTTTTTTTTTTCTATTTACGTTTTTTTCTCTTTTTTATAGTTTTTTTTGTTTTTTCTTTCTTCTTTTTTTTGCCTTTTTTTGTATTTTTTACTTATTATTTTTTTCATTTTTTCTTATTACATTTTTTTTCTTCTTATATATTTTTTTAGTTTTTTGTTTTTTTATAATCGGGGTGTCTGAGCTCGCTTAAATGTACCACGATTAATCTCCATATCCAATTTTTTTTGATAACCAGGGTGTCCAAGCCAACTTATGCATACCACGACAATCCTCGGACCCGTATTTTTTTTGCTAAAATGCTTTCCTGCTGATACATTTTTTTTCCTTTTTTATAATTTTTTTATTCACTTATATATATTTTTTATAACCGGGATCTCCGACCAGCTTAAGCACACCATGACTAATTCTTGGGCCGAATTTTTTTAAAAACAATATAGATTGCTACAGTGCTTTCACTCTTATTCTTTTTTTTTCTTTCGCTTATACAATTTTTTTTAGACATGGTCTCTCAGCCAGCTTAAGCTCTTTTTTCATTTATATATATTTTTTATAACCACGATCTCGGACCCAGCTCAAGTGCACCACCACCACTCCTCGAACCAAATCTGTTTTTTGATAATCGGGGTGTCCAGGACAGCGCGGACACACCATGACTAATATTCGAACCAATTTATTATTTTTTTTTATTTTTTTTCCTTATACGTTTTTCTGTTCACTAATCTCCGAACCAATAATAATGATAATTTTAATGATTATTTTTTTATAAAAATCTTTTGATTTTTTTTAAAGATTTTCCTGAAATTTTAATTTATATCGGTGATCATTTTAAAAGTAATATTACTCTATTTTTCTCTTTATTTTTTTTTGTTTCTTTATTTGTTCTCTAGATTATATGATTTTTATGATTTTATTATTTATGCAATAATAATGATAATTTTAGTTATTGTTTTTTTTTTATAAAAAACTTTTGTTTTTTTTTCCATGGAAATTTAATTATTTTAATTGTTTTGGCAGTAATGTTAGTAATAATTTTATCTTTAATAGCAATGATAATGACAATAACGTCAGGATGAATTTTCAATCTATGTTTTCGTCTTTTTGTTGATAGAAAATTAACAACTTATTTTTTTATTTGATTATTGTATGTATTTACACAATTTATATTTTATTTTTGTTTAATTTAAATTGGATTATAAAATGAACTAATCTTAATACAATGAACTTAATAATTCAGATATTCAAGTTTTTTTGCTTTTTTTAATGATGATAATAAATTTATGCTGGTTATTTCGTTTGGAGCTACTAAACAGATGAATTTATATCGATTTTAAATTCATATATTTTTATAAAAAACTTGCGCTTGACATGAATTCTGCACAGATTTATTATTTTAGCTAAATTTATATTATAATAAAAATACACACAATTAATATTTTTTACATTGAAAAAAAATTGTACCGCCCGCGGCGAAGCGCAGGGGCATTGTCTAGTATATATATATATAGACACACACACCAGCATATATAGAAAACGAGCTGCTATAATTTATATATATATATATATATATATTTATATAAATACCTGCATATATAGAAACGAGCTGCTACAAAAATTATAGTTTTTTTGTAAATAGCAACTTGGATAGCAAAAGTTATTTTTAGCTATCTAAATAGCTTCTTTATTGGAGAGAAACAAATTGCTATAAAATACTAAAAAATTATTATTTTATTTTTGTTTTTCTGCATAGCACTGCTGTTGGAGATTTTTTTTGGATATCTTCGTGTGGAGAATGGGGGAACCCCACTCCCCGGGAAGCATACTTTGTGAGTGCGGTTGAGTGAGTAAAACCCCTGGCTGTCCCTGACTCTTACGAAGAGGCTTGCAAGACTCGAACCTGGAGCTGTGCTGGCAGACCCTAAGCACTAGCCACTGCAGCACTCCTTCCGGGACCTCCTGTTGGAGATGCTCTAATAAATTAACATAATCTATAAACACAAATAAATTAATTTAAAGTTAAAATAAATTTAATTTTTTATCAGCACAATTGAATCATAATGCCAATAAAACACTGGAAATTTAAATATCATATATACCATGCTCGAGCCATCCTTGCCATGTCCATGAACATATCCACGCACCAAGTTTCCCTACAAGCGAACCAACAGGACCACAAGGTTCGAGTGGACAAACCTAACCACTGAGCCATGGCTAACAAACTTCCACACGGGGCGGGAAGAAAAGGCGGGAAATTCCACTTCACCCCAAAACACAAACCTCAAAAGCGCAAATAAATAAAATAATGAAAAAACCTAGATAAATTAGTGAGCGCGTGTCTCTCCCTGTCTATGTATCCCTAAACTTCCAAACCTGCCCTCAACCCCCTCGTTTCTGCCTTCGAAAGTCGCTTCCAAAAATCGAAACACACTGTAAAAAGAAACGAAAAGAAAAGTTGGTAAACCTCGATCTGAGAGAAAGAGAGGAGCAAATATCACATGGCGAAACACTCGAGGCAGCAAACATCATCTGATGAGGCGATGTCGTCGGAGGAAGAGCCAATTAACGAGCAATTCAACGAGGAGGAAGATGAGGAGGAGCTCGAAGCGGTGGCTCGCTCAGCTGACTCCGATGATGATGAGGCCGCCGGAGATGCTGAGGGAGACGGAGGACAAGGCAACGAGGCTGACGAGGTAGTTTTACGGTCTTGCCATTGGAAATGGTTGAAAGTTTGTATGTGTGTGGATCTAGTTAGGGTTTTGGTGTTTCAAGGAATCTATGGGGGTAGGGCTAGGTTTAACATTTCTTTGTTTTGAGATTCCTGTAGAGTAAATATATAGATGGCTTGTTTTTCTGTTTGGTGTTTTTTTATAGCTAACGAAACTTGCAAAATTAGTTATATTAGGTTCGAAAAGGTGGTGGTGCTGGTAAATTAGTCATGTAATGCAATGCTGCGTTGATTGAATAGGTGATTTTGTGTTTATGTTGTGATAACACTGTGTTTAATGGGTTGCGGGAAAAACTGAAGGAAATAAAGTAAATTAGGAGAGCCACCTGTTAATTAAACTACTTAGACTCTCATGCATTGTTCTGCCCAGGCCTGTTTTGTAGGGATTCCTAGATTCAATAATGGCTCTCAAGTTATTGATTATTCTGAAGTTGTTGTCAATTGCATTGTTTTGCTCTTGCAATTCATTTCGAGGTGTTTTGGTATATATTATATCATGGCTTGTACTTTTGAAATGAACTTGATGATTTTTTTTGTGTGTGCATAATTTGAACTGCAGGAAGGAACCAGCAATGCAATTAGCAAGCGTGAAAGGGAGAGGCTCAAAGAAATGGAGAAATTGAAGAAACAAAAGATTCAGGAGATATTGGATCAACAAAATGCTGCTATTGATGTTGATATGGTGTGTTTGTTTTACAAGATATTGGATCAGCTTAATGCATATCTGCTGCATTTAGCATATGGAAAAAATGTTGGATGAGTTTACTTAAGTTAGTTTAATTGCAGAATAACAAGGGGAAGGGGCGCTTGAAGTATTTGCTGCAGCAAACCGAGTTGTTTGCTCACTTTGCTAAACATGATCAATCATCATCCCAAAAGAAGGCTAAGGGAAGGTACAATTGCTATTTGTTTGAAGATCCCTTATCAAAAAAATTCATTAACATTGTTTTTTGACAGGAAGAACATGAGCTAATCATTTAGGTTTTGGGCTATATGGACACTTCATGAAGCTTATACACTGTAGTTGCTTCATTCAGTACTTTTTTTATGTTATACTTGTTGGAAATTCTTCTAACAAACTAGTGTATGTTGTTAATTGCTTGCTGGAAACTATTCCCTATCTGAGTATCAGTGTTGACTATGCATTAGTCATTTTACTGTGTTTTAATAAAATTCATGATTTATTTCAGAGATTTTATTGCAAAAAGGACTGTGAAATCATATAAGGCTAGGTTTTGGATGTCAGCCCAAGTAGCACTAGAATGGTGCTGACAGGCTGATGCACATATTTTTGCCTTCATTAGCAAATAGAAGGCTGGGATGTGGGGAGAAGGGTATGCATCTATATGTAGCAGACCGTGATTTTCATTAATTTATCTTGGTAGTTTGCTGAGATTACGAGTTTAATAATTGGACGTATCAAATCTGGCCAAGACTGGTTTGACATGCATTTTGCATTTCAAGCTTAGTCTACATGCAACTATTGTAGGAACCTTGATTTGCTTAGTGTGGACTGAGCCATTTTTATGCTCTGAATTCACTATGCATGCTTGTTGGTAAGGTTATGAATACTGATCATGCCTCAATGCTTCTAACTGTGATATACATTTGTTGCATTATTTTATCTAGGGGTCGGCATGCCTCAAAACTAACTGAAGAGGAGGAAGATGAGGAATGCCTGAAGGGGGAAGAAGATGGTATATCAGGAAACACACGGCTGGTGACGCAGCCATCATGTAAGGGACCTCAAACATGTATTTTTTCGCATGCGCTCACACGCAGTTGCATCTCTCTGACTAACTGTTAGATTAGTATATTGTAATTTTGTATGCTATTGATTTACTATGTATCAGTGCATTTGAGTTGTGAATTCACTAATATTCCATCTTTTGTTATCTGGCTCATTACTATTTCTTTCTTATTCCATCATTTGCTAAGCAAACCAGATGTTCCACATTAATGGTGCTAAGATTTTAACCTGTAACCTGACTGTTCATCCTTAACTTTCTGTAACAAAATTAATGTTAGCAAAGAATAGCATGCATCATTGTTGATGGATGTCTGGAAAATTACATATTCTCATTAAATCAAAGTATTTTCACTGCTGTGATTATTTTGGGTAGCTTGATGTTGGTGGCTTAGATTTATTTTTATTCTTTTCTGCAGGTATTCAGGGAAAGATGAGGGATTACCAACTTGCTGGGTTGAACTGGCTTATAAGACTGTATGAGAATGGTATAAATGGAATTCTTGCTGACGAAATGGTATGCATTAAATAAGACATGGTCTTGGCATTATCCTAATCTAAAACTGCCTTTTGTTTTGTTTTCTAGAATCTGAAGTGATTCTGTATTGTAGTTTTATGTGCTATTAATAATATTCTCATTTTACAATCTAGGGTCTTGGCAAAACCTTACAAACAATCTCTTTATTGGGCTACTTGCGTGAATTTAGAGGAATCACTGGTCCTCATATGGTAGTGGCTCCAAAATCTACACTTGGTAACTGGATGAATGAAATTCGTCGTTTTTGTCCAGTTTTACGTGCTGTCAAGTTTCTTGGTAATCCTGATGATAGAGTAAGTTGCTTTAGCTTGAAGTATAGTTTAGTGATTGTTTTTGCTGCATTTGTTTTTTAAAATTTCTCAATGCATGCATCAGTGCTTAATTCTTTACTGTATATGATCTTTTTTTTGCCAGAAACATATACGCGAAGAGTTGCTGGTTGCTGGAAAATTTGATGTCTGTGTTACAAGTTTTGAAATGGCCATCAAAGAGAAGACCACCTTGCGTCGCTTCAGCTGGCGGTATATTATCATTGATGAAGCTCATCGTATTAAGAATGAAAATTCTCTCCTTTCAAAGACAATGAGGCTTTATAACACTAATTACCGCCTCCTCATTACTGGAACTCCACTTCAGGTATATGTTAGGATCTTTAATGACATTGAAAGTTTCCAAGTTGGACCTTACTGTAGATTTGTCATCATTGAGATTGACAAAATATTGAGCAGTCATGAGGCTGCACAGAAAAAAAAATTATGCTATCTTCTGGTTGCAATTACTTTAAAACATTTTGCATAGTTTCTCTTGTATAAATATAATGTTTTCATGCATTTTTATGTGCAGAACAATCTTCATGAACTCTGGGCTCTTCTCAACTTTCTTCTGCCAGAGATTTTTAGCTCAGCTGAAACTTTTGATGAATGGTTTCAAATTTCTGGTGAAAACGACCAGCAAGAAGTTGTTCAACAACTGCACAAGGTAAGAAATTAACTTCATATGTTGAGTCTTGAAGGCAATCAAATGTCTTGTAAAAATATCTGGATTCTATTTGTTTTGCTACAATTTGTTGCCATCTGATATGTTAATTCCATGGATTTTGCATTTCCAAGGTCCTTCGGCCATTTCTTCTCCGAAGATTGAAATCAGATGTCGAGAAAGGCTTGCCTCCCAAAAAGGAAACCATACTGAAGGTTGGCATGTCGCAAATGCAGAAACAGTACTACAGGGCTTTGTTGCAGAAAGATCTTGAAGTTGTAAATGCTGGTGGAGAACGTAAGCGTCTTTTGAACATCGCAATGCAGCTCCGTAAATGCTGTAACCACCCATATCTTTTCCAGGGTGCTGAACCTGGTCCACCATACTCTACAGGAGACCATCTTGTTACCAATGCTGGTAAGATTCACCTTCTGGTGAATAAGGAGTTTATTGATGTTGTTGTGTTCATAAGTTTGTAGCAGAAATTGGTATTTATGTTATCTTCCTTTTCCAGGTAAGATGGTTTTGTTGGATAAGTTGCTTCCTAAGCTCAAAGAGAGGGATTCCAGGGTCTTAATTTTTTCTCAGGTAAGGTGTTCATAGCAACAGCTGGCTGGATAGCTAATATTGTTAATCTGTGTGCACTAGCATTTGAAATGCCTCTCTCCAGTCTTTAGGTTTTATGTTTTAGTTCGATTACCTTATTACTGATCTTGTGGTTTGTTCTGACTTTAATGCAGATGACAAGGTTGCTTGACATTCTTGAAGACTATTTGATGTTTTGTGGGTATAAGTATTGTCGGATTGATGGTAATACCGGTGGAGAAGATCGTGATGCGTCCATTGATGCCTTTAACAGGCCAGGAAGTGAGAAATTCTGCTTCTTGTTATCAACAAGAGCTGGGGGACTGGGTATTAATCTTGCCACTGCAGATGTTGTCATTCTTTATGACAGTGATTGGTGAGACTCTTTTTCTAACTTTCTCATTGCTGCTGCTGCCTTTTTTTCCCTTGACTGGTTTGTTGATGTGGTTCTTATTGTAGGAACCCACAAGTTGATTTACAAGCTCAGGACCGTGCTCACAGGATTGGTCAAAAGAAAGAAGTCCAAGTGTTCCGATTTTGCACAGAGGTCTGAATTTGATCTTTGTTTGATGTGCTATGGTAGAAGCCAAACTATGTTAATTTTTCTTCTCATTATTATTGATTGTGAAACAGTATACAATTGAGGAAAAAGTGATTGAGAGGGCTTATAAGAAGCTTGCACTTGATGCCTTGGTTATCCAACAAGGAAGATTAGCGGAGCAGAAAAGTAAGTTGCATTTGCATTTGAGCACTAAACAGTATAGGTGGCTAAAATTTTGCATGCATGGCATTTTTATGCCTTTTTCTTTCTTGCAGCTGTTAATAAAGATGAACTGCTTCAAATGGTGAGGTTTGGGGCTGAAATGGTTTTCAGCTCCAAGGACAGTACCATTACAGATGAGGACATTGACAGAATCATTGCTAAGGGAGAAGAGGCAACAGCTGAGCTTGATGCCAAGATGAAGAAATTCACAGAAGATGCAATCAAGTTTAAAATGGATGACAGTATGTGAATCCACAGATTGAAATTTTGACTGTTTGTGTATTTATTTTCTTGGTGATTCAAATGCTAGTGTACATGTGCTGATATTTTTTCTGATTTCTGGCAGCTGCTGAATTATATGATTTTGATGATGATAAGGTAGGTGCAATCCTATGATTTTTCTGATGCAATAGAGGGATATTCTGTTTGATTTCAATTTTTTTACTGTTACCTTGAGGCTTGCTTTCATTACCCTCTGTTCTCAGTGCCTCTATTGATTTTTATTGATGAAGGATGAGAACAAGCTTGACTTCAAGAAAATTGTCAGTGATAACTGGATCGAACCTCCAAAGAGGGAGCGAAAGCGCAAGTAATGCTCCCCTCTACTTCCCTTGCATTATCTTTTGAGATTTGAGCATTGGTTTAGCATTATATGACACATTTTTCCTTGCAATCTTTTCTTTGATCAGTTACTCAGAATCCGAATACTTCAAGCAAACAATGCGCCAGGGTGGCACAGCAAAACCAAAAGAACCTCGAATTCCTCGCATGCCTCAACTGTAAGTGCTTCTCAAACTTTCTACTTCTGTTTTGGAATGGATATGAATTTTGAGATCCTGTGTTTGAATGTTCTTGTCTGCTGTTTTCAGGCATGATTTCCAATTTTTCAACACACAGAGGCTTAGCGAGCTATATGAAAAAGAAGTACGCTTCCTCATGGTAGGTGCTGTCATTGATCTCACAAGTTTTAATTCTGCCCTTATCAAGTTTTGCTTTCAGAGGTACTTGTGCATCTTACTTGTTGGGTTGCTTATATTAATTTCAGCAAGCACATCAAAAGAATCAACTGAAAGATACAATTGATGTGGATGAACCTGAAGGTACTTTATCTCAGTTGCTCCCAGTTTTGTCCTTGCTGCTTTTTATATCATTTCACTGATCATTGACTAGTTATTGGATATATAGAGACTGGAGATCCATTGACTGCAGAGGAACTGGAAGAAAAAGAACGACTCTTGGAAGAGGTGAATGCAATTTCAAGTGTTGATTGGATAATTATGGGTTTCTCTTACTTCAAATGCATTGTATAATTTCAGGGATTTTCTTCATGGAGTAGAAGAGACTTCAATACCTTTATTAGGGCTTGTGAGAAATATGGTCGGAATGACATAAGAAGTATTGCTACTGAAATGGAAGGGAAAACAGAGGAGGAAGTTGAAAGATATTCTAAAGTTTTCAAAGAGCGATACAAAGAGTTAAATGGTAGGTGATGCCAGACTGTTTGCTGTTCTCATTTTTTTTCAGATGTTTATTAGTGGCCGTGGATAAAGTTTTCCTGGATTGAACTTCATGCCTGTTAAAGTGGGGTCATATGGCATTATTGGTTGCAAGGTCCTCTGGTAACAGAACTGGCACCAGCATGCTATTTATGCTAAACAAGATACCTGGAAATTGCGCATTTGGTGATAACCTATTATTTGGATGCTTTACATTTTGTCTGCATGTTCTGGTTGTTTTATCCTGGTCGCTTGTGTGTGAAACAGCTGTTAAAACTAGTTTTTTGATTGTTACAGGTTGTAGATGGGTCTGGTTTTGGTTAGGTTTCTTTTGTTGGGTAACTTGAATTTTTCTAGTTTATTAGACCTTGAAAAAGACTAAACTATCTTTCATTTTCTTCTTTTTATGGCATATGTATAGATTATGATAGGATAATAAAGAACATTGAAAGAGGGGAGGCCAGAATTTCTCGTAAAGATGAGATCATGAAAGCAATCGGGAAGAAGTTGGATCGCTACAAGAATCCTTGGCTTGAATTGAAGATCCAGTATGGTCAGAACAAAGGGAAGCTGTACAATGAAGAATGTGATCGTTTCATGGTGTTGTATTCTCTCTCTTATTATTATTATAGTAATGTCATATGAACTGCTTGTTTACTTTCTTGGATTTTAAATGTCTAGTGATGTTAAATGACCTCTTTGCAACTCATAGATATGCATGGTTCACAAACTTGGATATGGGAACTGGGATGAGCTGAAAGCCGCATTCCGCACATCACCTTTG
The DNA here is from genome assembly GCA_032356905.1 of Salix exigua. Lineage (NCBI taxonomy): Eukaryota > Viridiplantae > Streptophyta > Magnoliopsida > Malpighiales > Salicaceae > Salix > Salix exigua. Next base: position 1,179,307 of record CM063597.1, on the reverse strand, counting down.
TTTCGTTTTGATTGGTTTGTAAAGTCTCGGACAACTCAAGAACTTGCAAGGAGATGTGATACCTTAATTCGGTTGGTGGAGAAGGAAAACCAAGAATATGATGAGAGGGAGAGACAGGCTCGGAAAGAGAAGAAGCTTGCCAAGGTTCTATTTATGATCCTCGTTACCCAGCCTTACCCAACAATACCACATGCATTTGCATGCCTGGGTTATCATTATTGTCCTTTTTTTACACTTCGTGTTGGTTTTCATGATATATGTGGTTGGGTCATCAATAATCATTCACGCCAAAACTCTTTGTGATTGTCATCATATACAGCAGAGCATGACCCCGTCCAAGCGTTCCCTGGGTAGACAGACCGACAGCCCTCCTTCCCTAAAGAAGCGGAAACAGTTATCAATGGATGATTACCCAAACATGGCAAGTTTCAATCCGTGATGATTTTTTTTCTTTTCTTTTGAGAGGTGCTGTGTGGATGAAAAGGAGGTTAACTGTACCTTTTTTTTATTTTGCAGGGAAAAAGGAAGAAGTAATTTTAGTTCATTATAGGATTTTTTAGGGGTACAAATTATAGAAGCATCATGGTGAGTACCCCTATTTTTGTTATTCACAGCCCATGGTCTTTTCTTGTGGAGAAGGCCAATAACAAATTATTAGATCTGAACTGTTGCCATATTGTCTATCGCAGAGGATGTTAGGAAAGCTTTCTAATGAAAATTTATTGGGTGAACGGTTTTGATTTTCCTGATGAAAGATGGATATGCTCGCAGATGTTGATCTGAATTTTGAAGCTGCAAAAGGTTCGTGTGCTAATCTAATCTGTACCCTTTTAAAAACCTAGTGTTGCCTTTTGTTTTCCTATTCCCTTGTGTTTTTAGCAGAAGCTGACAGAACAAAGAGTGAGTTATTTACATGAATACACAATTATCCAGATTTTACTAACATATAACTTGCCAAACCTTTAGCAGAATGTAAAATCTGTTTTCACAATAGATTACGATTTTTAGCAACGGGTAGTAAATATAAATGTCACTGTAGTAACAATCTGGCAACTCTTGCAATTATATTTTGCTTGCAAGCTCTCACTTTCCCGGGACGGTCTGGTTTGATTGTTCCTTGGTAGTTATAGTTAGCAGATTTTTAAGATAACAAAACAAAAAGCAGAAGCCGCTGCTTCCCCTTTGTCAGTAACATTGTCGAGCATGATTATTACGATCTTTTCTTTATGTCTGATATAAATCCGCTCCTGAACCCACAAGTCTTTCTCAGTGAAGAAGAGCACCTCTAAAATTCTAAAGTAACAAGTGAAATCATTGTGATTCCAGGATGCACGCGACTGGTTTCCTGGTGCTTGCACACGTGCGAAACTGACAGGAAGCTTGTCATCCGGCGCCAGCTCAATTTATTGATGCGCTTACAGCGCTAGAGATTCTGGCAGCTCGTCGAGGGCCGTCTTATTTAACATTAACAGTGGCACATTGTCTGTGCCCTCTTTTCTTAAGACTTTTGAATTGAAGGTAAGCGCATCTCTAAAAGAGGCTTTGATGAGGCTCTCGTCGGTAACCCCTTATATTTTGCACTTTTGTTTTTTTAGCTATTCATGCTTTTACTATTTGTAAAATGTTTCACCCCTCTCAATAGTAGATGCATATAAACAGTGATTACTATTTAAAATGCTACTTTTTGTTTCAATATAAAATTCTACACTATAATGCTGTAACAGTGTTTAATGCGTTTGAAATCTTGTATTCTTAGTGGAAGATGTCATGTTTTTTTTTTCAAATTGAAATATTGGAAATTATCAACCAAGACTTGCTTTGCACTAAAGTCAAAGTTAAAACCCTAATTAATTGGATTAGGACGTTGTTTGGCAATTGTCATCTATAAAACAGTGTCATGAACTTTATTTTAAAAAAATCATGACTTTTTTAGTCATGTCCACTGTAAAATTACTCGTGAAAATTTAAATTTCAAAATATGTTTCTCCATTACATGATAAAATGTATTAACAATGTGTAAGTTTTTATATCCAAAAAAATAATTTTATGCCAATGTAAGTTATCAAAGTTGAATCAAGTGTTGTGATTTGTTTAAAAGAAAAAAACATATATTAACATCGAGGTACAATTATTAGAACACATAATTAAACCATCTAAATTGAGTAGCACGTGTATTTTACCATCTGTGATAGAATGTTTATCATTACTATTATCCATTTGGTGTCATTAAATGTTCTCTCTATCGAGTACAGAACATTTTAAAATTTTGAGAAACCTAAGCTCATGCTATATCCATGTTTTATTTTAGCCTTCAGTAACAAACATGTGTCAGAATACACAATCCAGCCCATTTGAGGCTACAGAGACGACAATTCAAACAATCCAACAGTAAGATCGAGCAACTCATTGGAAAGATTGGCATGGAAATTAACATTTGTGAATCATTCTCGGGCCTGAAACACCCTACAAGATGACCCAACAGGCAATTCGAAGCAGAGAGTGAGCGAGGGGAGATGCAGAGCGTTCGTTACAGAGTGATATGATTTGATTACACATGGAGAACAGCATCATGAAAACTTTCTGTATAAGCCGAAACTCGACTGACTCAAAGAAATCCATTTACAAGACTATTGGTTACAAGCTGTGACAACAATGAGGCACCCACACCAAACCCACTAAACCACCCCCAATAAAACAGAAATACATGGGGCAGCAGAAATTCGCTAATCTTCCCAGATTTCCTTGTAATATGAACTTCAGAAAACCCTAAATACACAGAATGACATGTTGCACGCATCATTCTGCAAGTGGGGTTGCCCTTAAATCACAAGAAATTGAAAGCTACCCCCTCCTTCAACCATATAATTGAAGAATTCATTTTCCTACAAAGCTACAAGAATGATACAGGACAAACAGCAGTCAATATTCGATACAAGAAGTCTTAACCCTGGTGGGATATTGAAACGAAGACAATGGAGGATGATGTATGGGCAACCTCTTTCATCATGATGACCCTCAGAAGCATACAACATATGCTGTGCCTGAAAGACCAAAACCCAGTAACCATTGCCCTTGCGGTGCCATCACTCGTTTGTACCATCAAAACTACCCATTGCATTCGCTCGCCTTTTCTCTCGCCAATTTTCACCCCAGACTTTTGCTTCTGCAACTGCTCGTTCTCTGTCTAAATCACGATGTCTTGGAGTTTCCCTTGCTCTGCTGGTGCTCACGGGACTATCTCTCTGAGAATCCTGTTGGTCTGAGTCATCAAACCCCCATTTTCTGCCAGACCCACTGCCGGTTTCACTCCTTAACTCTGCACCAGTGCTCAGTTCCCTAGCATGGTCCCGCTTCCGATAATCAGGTGAGTTTTTATAAGTGGAAGGAGAACCATGTCGCCCACCACGTCCATGCTCATCAGGGCTATCCAGCCCATCAGCCATTCCCCTCCAATCATCTCTGTTCCTAGGTGTAGATGGTCCAACTCTGTTACTTTGATTGGCAGCATTTGGATCATAGGTTTGGGAAGCTAAATATGTGAGAGCAGTCACAACATCGCCTATTAGAGGCCTTGTAGCAGCCTGCTCTTGCAAACACATAGCTGCAACTGCAAGAGCTTGATACAGCCCTCGCATTGGATAATGTCCTTGGAGCAGCGGATCAGCCATTTTAGGGAATTTCCTACGATCCTTGAAAAGTGGTCTTGCCTAAAAGCCCCAGGTCCCAAGAAAAAATCAGAGGGAGCAGAAATTTATTTTCATGTTAATTCAGTGTACAAAATAAAAAGGACATAAAATGCCATGATGCATTGATATGAAGCATTAAAAAGTCTGCTGATAAATGACTGGAAGAAACACTTACCCATGCAACTAGATTATGCTCTCCAGGAGCCCGGGTGTTATCAATTGCCTTGCGCCCTGTGATAAGTTCAAGAAAGACAACCCCAAAACTATAGACATCAGACTTTAAAGTAAGTTGGCCAGTCATGGCATACTCTGGAGCACAATAACCATATGTCCCCATCACACGTGTTGAGACATGAGTCTTGTCACCAACAGGACCTAGCTTTGCAAGTCCAAAATCTGATAATTTGGGATGATAACCCTCATCAAGAAGGATGTTGGATGATTTTAAGTCCCGGTATATGACAGGAGGGTTTGCTTTATCATGCAAGTATTCCAATCCCTTAGCTGCTCCAGCCGCAATCTTCATCCTTGTGTTCCAGTCCAGAGGTTCCTTGACTGGGGGAAGATCTGAAAACAACATTAAATAAGCTAACAAGAGTGGGTTGCAGAAACCATATTTTTCTTATCCAAACTTGAAACACGCACACAGGCAGATAAAGGGGATCAAAATCAATCTTTGATGTTAAAGTTCTGAAGAAATGTCAGCAACCACTGAAAGTGATATAACAAGAACAGTACTTTGTTTTACAAGTTACAACTCCAAGCATCAACAGATATTGTTAATCAAGGGCCTTGATACTGCTACAAAAGGAGTAATCAGTTGCAAGTTAGTTGTTAGTTAGAAAGGATTGAATCACTTGTATAAAAGCATCATTGTACTTAAACATGAGAGAAGCAATAAAAGTTTCCAGTTTCAATTTGCATTCTTCCATCTTTCACTTCTAGTTTCTCTCTTCTGCATTTCTTCTAAAAATATATTGTTTTGTTAAGAAAGATCTTAACATTATCACATCAAATTCAAACTGCAGCTGCTGCTATAGCAGCATAATATATTTATCACCAACTTGTACAAAAGCATAATTTTACAGAAACTTGAGAGGCAAGCAATAAAAGTTTCCAGTTTCAGTTTGCATTCTTCCATCTTTCTATTCTCGTTTCCCCCTTCTGAATTTCTTCTAAAAATACATTGTTTTGTTAACATTATCACATCAAATTCAAACTGCCGCTGCTGCTATAGCATCATATATGTATCATCAACTTTCTAATCCCATTCTCTTTTTAGGACATTTTTTAACAGCATCGTCAAATCATTCTTAGATTATCCCAAATACCATAACTCTAATCATTGGTCTCAATATCCTCACACCAATGACAATGATGTTTTTGCTTATAACATAAATTGTGGTCAGTTCCAAATTCAATTCCACAAAACTCAAGTGTTTTTCCCCTTAAATACTGACGCAATGTTTCAAAGAAACAAGTTCGCCAGTCAATTCCCTCAGTTCCTTTTGCTGATCTATGCATAGATTTGATGACTCCTAAAACTTTCTTATGCTTTTTATTCTGAGAATAATTCAGAAAAATGATAAGACCAGGGCTAGATACTCATATGTTTTCTGGCCATTCTTAGTAAACTCTCTCACTCTCCTAGGAAGAAAAACTCATGAAGATCATCAAACACATAACGAGGTATAATATCCACATGTCCTGAAAAAGAGGTAATAGTGAATGCACGTTGAAAAAACAAGCGGTCTGCCATAGGAGATCTCATTTTTCTACCAGGCATTGTGACAGCACAATTTAACCACAAGCAATGTGGTTGTATGAATGCAATGTTTTAAAGCAAATAAGGCAAAGAATCTAACCATGTAAATGATCCTCCAATGATCCCAATGGCATAAACTCATAAACAAGGAGGCGTTGGTCCCCATCAGCACAGTAGCCAATCAAGTTGACAAGGTTTGGATGGTGTAAGAGGCTGAGCATGAGAACCTCCACCAGAAATTCTCTATTTCCTTGAAGGCCATTTCGGTCAAGTTGTTTCACAGCAACCACCTGCAAATGCAATTTCCAACCAACCAAACATCATCAAAGGAGATCAACACAACATTCTTTGAAATTACTATCCAGAGCAAAAGGCTAAACAGGTAAAGACAACAGAATTTGAAGCTTAGTATTGAAAGTCACAAAGTCTAACAGATAGTGCACATAATATAAAACAAACATTACAGAATGTATACATGCATGATAATATATTCATCCATTTCAACGAACCACAACTTACCTGGCCAATGCTCTCAATGCGACCTTTGTAAACACGACCAAAACCCCCTTCACCTAACAAGCACTCTGGTCTAAAATTCTTTGTGGCAGCAGCTAATTCTCGGAATGTAAATGTCTGTGCTGCAATGCTAGCTGTTGATCCATCTTTGGGGATCGATTGTTCCTTCTTAGGGTCAGAACCACTCAGAGATTTTGATTTTGACTTGTCTGCATGAATATGTGAATCAGAAAACAGACAGATGAATTGCTACAGCCAGAACTTCAAGCAAGCTAAATTATGGAACATGATTCAGCAGTCGAGAGGATAAAGATACATGTAAACATATAAAATGTGGAACAGCGTATCTTTATGCTGCTCTATACCTTTTAAGTGACTCTGAGCACTTAACAATTGGATGAACTTCCCCAAAACAATACGACTCTGAGCACTTAACAATTGGATGAACTTCCACAAAACAATACTACATATGAAGCTAGAACTGCAAACGAGATGTTTTCGATTGTTTATTGGATTTTATTATGGATGAGTATTCTGAAACTTGGCTTTGTCCAAGCAGAACTGACAGCAATCTCATCTCATATTTCGAAGACAGCATTAATTCAAGCCACATCACTAATTTTACATTCTTCATAAAAACACAGATCACCTCAGAAGATTTTTGTTTCTCAATCCTGATCTGCTGGGGATATAGAAGATTTCAGTTTGAAATGCAATTACTACCATCCCATTTCATCCTAATAATGATGATTTATGACAGAAAGCAAGGCATAATTATAAGAACCAACACAAATAGAATTCCTGAAATCAAGAGTAGATCACCAAAATAAACGCTTGGCACTACACCGTTAGAACAAAAATTAATCAGCGCAAACAAGAAGCTAGCAATCCAATAAAAAACTGCAAGACTAAAAGATTAAAAAACCCAATTTATCAAGCCACTCATTAATGAAACAGATCAAAGCATTACCCAATTCTATCAGCAAACCATCACCAAAAAACTCTAAATGAAACTAAAAAAGCATGATTGAACACAACAAAACCATCAAATGGTCTTTAAAAAAATAAAAAAAACAATACTCATTCACCAAATTAACAAAAAAAAAATCAAATTTTGTTACCTGAACTAACTCTGCCAACATGGTGAGACTGACCTGCTGAACCTTCTTTAAGTGAATCCTTCTTGTTCAATTCTTTAACAGCACCAACACTACTACTCGCCTCCTTGTTTGATGATCCAAAACAAGGAAAACACCCACCCATATCAAATACTAACAAATCAAAGACGACCAACTAAGCCCTTACCACTCAAAAGACTGGAATATTTTCAAAGCTTGAATCTTTAATACAAAATTAAACACAAAAATTCTGTGTCCAGTCACTCACTTTGCTTTCTTTTGCTTTTTATTTCTCTCTCTAAAAACTTTCCCTCTCTAGAATTTTTATTGCCCATTGAAAGTAAAGATCGATCAAGCGAGAGCAAAAGTGTTAGATCAACAAAGAGAAGAAAATCCTGTGGAAGCTCAAGCTAGCAGACGAAACAAGAGATGGTGAAAAACACAAAAGAAACCTCAAAACAAGACTCGAGTGATTAATGTGATGTATTTTCCTTTTCTTTTCTTAATATATAAAAAAAGTCTAAAGCTATTTGTATTCTGAAAAAGTTAGTTACAAGGTGATGATGTCATCATTATAGAACAAAAGTAATTAATGCAATGAAGTGATGTTTGGGAGTGGTTAGTAAGGTTTTTTCTCTCTCTCTAAAAATATATTAAAATTTGATTTTATTATTTTTTAAAAATAAAAGTATTTTTAAAAACTAGTTTTGTGTTTTTATTTCAGCTACTGTTCCTTTATCCTTTCGTGTTTTTTTAATTCTACCTTTTTGTTTTTATTTTCTAATTATATCATTCAATGTTTTATTAATTATTGTAATTTATTTATTTTTAGATTATTTAATCTCAAACAAATATCTTGATATATAGTTTATACTCAATTTTAAATGCATCTATTTTTATTGTTATGTCATTGAATAAAAAAATATTATCAATGACCCGAGATATAGATTTTGCAAGTTTGAATCAATTCAATATGTTTCATCTTAATATATAAAAAATATCATATATTATTTTGAAATTTGTTTAAAGTCAAACAATATTTTTACCTGTTATTTAAGTTATTTTTAGATTTATAAGTCAACTCTCTTGCAGGTTTGGAGGTTTCAAAGTTGACATATTGTATCCCGTCTAATAACAATATCAAATAGTTTTCATTTTCATATTTCATCTTTCCATTTTTTTCTTTCAATTGAATACTATTTGTCTCTTGTTTTTTTTTTAATTTTATTCTTTGAAATTTAGTTAAATTTGAATTGGTCTTGTAATCTGTTTAAGTTTGTCTTTTATAAGCTTATTGCATTTTTAAATAAATGATTCCAATATTTAGTTTGTGTTCAATTATACGAGTGTCTATTTTTATTACAATATCATTAATTAAAAGAATATTTTTTTGAAAATAAAACTATCAATACGAGTGGGTTAAACATTGAAGTCAGTATCAATGGAACACAGTATCGTCTCGGTAATAATAAAATCTTCAATTCTCTTAAAAGTTTTTTTTTGATCTACCAAGTTAATTAGGTTGATTAGAACACAAAGTTATTTTAAATTAAGACTAAATAAGAAATTAGGTAAAGAGAATTTTAGGTTGACCCACTAAATTAAGTTTAATAACAATATTAAATATTTTTTTCTAGGTTCAATGTTTTTTAATCTAACCCAATGTATAATAAGAGCATGAAAAATAGTTATTTTTTATTTTGAAATATTTTTTAAAATAAATAAATAGAAATATAAACTAACTTAACCATTTTCTATTTTAGGCGTGTATTGTTATTGGCCTTCAATTCTACAAATTTTTTTTTGAGAGAAAATAGAAATATAACGCGAAAAATATAGAGATGTCATACATAATTGTTCACTGGTTTTACAGGATATTCAGTAAATCTAGAGATTAGTTGCAGTACACGTAAACTGACCCGGACATCTAATTATAAAAAAAAAATAAGAGAGATTTTTTTTATTAATTGTCGAGAAAATGGGACCCACGGAAGGGATGTGATTCTGCACTTGTGATGGAGATTCCGAGCACATGTTTAAAAATGTTCACAGAAGAAGTTGTCTGGACAGGGATTCCAAGTGATAGCGTTTATTTTAGTTTATCTGCGACGTGGGTTCTTAACTGTTGATTTGTTTTTTGATTTTGTTCCCAAAATGTGAGTGACGTCATGGTGATTGATCAAGCGGCTGTGAAACCCGGTGGTGGAAGAAGTATATTTGATGATTTTAATATTTATGATATGCTATATTATTAATGATTTTTAAAAATATTTTAATATATTTTTAAGTAAAAAATGTTAGAAAAATAATATATAATTGTCCTTTTTCTGTAGCTGATGGGTTTTTGAATTCGATCCGATACTTTACTTGTAGAGACACGATGATCGATAAAAGGGCTATTTTGATAAAATTCAAAAGTAGAGGATCTATTTTGACCAGATGTACAAGTAAAGGGATGGGATTCAACCGAAAAACAAAATGATAAACAAAGGAACAAACAGGCTCGATATCCTGGAAGCACAGAAATGGCTTCCATATCCACATTTACCACCTCCTCCTTTTTTTCTCTCCAAGCAATTTCCCGCCCTAAAACCCGAAAATCTAACCCTGTCCCTAACAACGCCTCACCAAAAAGCCCTAACGTCAATCGAAACCGCAAACCCAAAGTTCAAAAGGCCAAATTCAAACCCCCACTTCAAACAATCACTCCCACCGCCGGCGAAGCCACTAGTTACAATCGCCTACCTCCTCTACAAGACTTTGCAGTCCCGTCGTTGAATTCAGGATATAAAGCACCAGAAGAAGTCAAACTCTCTGATGCTAATGTGGTCAAACAGGATAGTGGCAGTGAGTCGCAGCGTTTTAGGACCGAAGATGTGATAGATGATAATTTACGTGTGGATTACGGGCGATTTGAAGTGTTCGAAGGTAGTCCACATTTCGAAGAAGAAGAGGACGAGGGTTATGAGTATGAAAGCGAGGAGGAAGAAGAAGAAACTGTGAATGGAAAAAGTGTTAATAGTTATAATAGTGATGGTTTTTATGCAGGAGAAGAGTTGGAGGAATTCGCTGACGGAGAAAATGTGAATTTGTCAGATTTCGAGGGTGAAGAAGAAGGTGTGAAGGAGAAGGGAGTGCCGGCTGTAATGCGGTGTTTTGACCGGGCGAAAATCTATGTCAAAGCCGGAGACGGCGGGAATGGAGTGGTGGCTTTTCGGCGCGAGAAATTTGTTCCACTGGGAGGACCGTCGGGAGGGGATGGAGGGAGAGGGGGGAACGTGTATCTAGAAGTTGATGGCTCGATAAACTCTTTATTGCCATTTAGGAATAGAGTGCATTATAGGGCGGGGAGAGGTGCTCACGGTCAAGGGTCATCTATGGATGGATCGAAAGGAGAGGATATCGTGGTGAAAGTGCCGCCGGGGACGGTTGTTAGGGAGGCTGGGAATGAGGAGGTTCTGTTGGAATTGTTGTCTCCAGGACAAAGGGCTTTGGTTTTGCCTGGCGGGAGAGGCGGGAGAGGGAATGCTGCATTTAAGTGTGGGAGTAATAAGGTACCTAGGATTGCCGAAAATGGTGAAGAGGGTTTGGAAATGTGAGTATATTTTTAATTGTGATTTGTGCTTTACCATTATGTGTTTTGGCGACCTTTAATAGGTTGCCTTTTGAATTGTGTTGTGATTGTCTGCGTGTCATAAATTGTGTCTTCTTAAGCGTTGGCATGATTTATTAGCTTAGCGTTGTTGTTCCAATGGGTTTTGTAGTTCCATGATTTATTTAGGTTGATCTTGCTTTGCTTTGATTAAAGTGATCGTGATTAGAATGGTGACGGCTCAGTAGAATACAAGTATTGAACTTTGGTTGGTCTTCTTCTTTCTGCTAACGTTCTGCATTTTGTAATGTGCTGGACGTGGTTTGTTTTCGTTGTGGTTTATCTAATGCGGCATGCTTATGAGTTTTATGGTTGATTAAAGCACCAAGGTCAGTATAATAAAGTTATTAAATCTCATAGTTTGTCAGGCTTACGGGATGTAGTTATATGTTCTGGAAGAGTTTGTTTTGATCGTGCTCATTATTAGAATTAATGTCAAGCATGAACAGGTGGATGGAGCTGGAGCTGAAGCTGGTCGCAGATGTTGGAATTGTGGGTGCCCCAAATGCTGGGAAAAGCACATTTTTGAGTGTCATTAGTGCTGCACAGCCAGCAATAGCGAATTATCCTTTTACTACTCTACTTCCTAACCTGGGTGTAGTTTCATTTGATTATGACTCTACAATGGTAGTAGCAGACCTTCCAGGTTTACTTGAAGGAGCACATCGGGGTTTTGGTCTAGGTCACGAGTTTCTACGACACACTGAAAGGTGTTCTGCCCTGGTACAGGCTTTCTATCATGAACTGCAACTAATTTAATGATGAAATTTACAGAAAGACTAATTTTCCTGTCATGATTGTAACAGTAAATTATTCTACTTTGAGCTTGTCATGTTATGTTTCACTTCCTTGCCTTATTCTATAAGATTCTCTGTTAGTCTTTGGATCACTGGAAATGACATGATGTGCAAAATGCTTTTCTGATATTTGTGTCAGTGACTTTATGCATGATGTAAGAAGATAAAAAATTGGGTCATGTTGATCAAAACAGCAGTGATTTAAAGAGAGCTCATGAATGAAAATTGAAGTGATGGTAACAATGTGATTCGTATCTACTATCTCTTCACTCATGGTTCTGTTATTTTCTTTCTTTTCCTATCTATTGCATTAAGGATTTTTGGATGGGTCTCACCCTCCTATCATTTGTTTGATATTTCCACTGACAGAATCTACATTGTTTTGGACTCCTAGGTACATGTTGTTGATGGATCTTCACAGCAGCCAGAATTTGAATTTGATGCTGTTCGTCTTGAGCTGGAAATGTTTAGTCCTGAACTTGCGGAGAAGCCTTATGTAGTTGCCTATAACAAAATGGACCTTCCAGAGGCATATGAAAACTGGCAGTTATTCAAGGAAAAGCTAGAAGCACGTGGGATTCAGACTTTTTGCATGAGTGCTGTGAAGAGAGAAGGGACACATGAAGTGATTTGTGCTGCTCATAAGCTTCTGCAAGAAAGTAAAGAAGCCAATAAGAGTTTTGAAGGTCAAATTTCTACTTGCAATTTATTTATTTATTTTATAAAAAAATGACTTTAATATGGCCTGTTGATCATGCTAGAGTACTTGAAATTATGTTGCATATTCATTATTTTCAATCCTACAGTGTCTTGAAGAGTTTTTATCCGTGTTAGGTTGGACCAATCCGGTAAATTTGAATCATGTAGCTGATATGGTTCAAAGGCAGCGAAGAGCTCCAATTAATGACTTTGAGATCACTTTTGACAACGTGTCCAATACGTGGCAAGTAGTTGGGGCTGGATTGCAACGTTTTGTTCAGATGACAAATTGGCGGTGGGCTATGAACTTCTCACTCTGATTACTGTTTATCACTATATTTTTCAGTCGCGTCTTATCTTGTGTTAGCATCTTTGGTCGATAATGGTCCCGTTCATCTCACACCGGCTTGCCAAATATGATTTCAGATTATACTGTTTGTATTGATGTGTTTTCTGTCTGGACATATGTAACTCTTCCAGTAACCTAGCAAGGTAATGCTGACTAGGTTAGGTTTCATTCCAGATACTGGAGGGTGCAAAATCCATGCACACCATTTGTTTTACTGGAATCTCAAATAGATTCTATCTTGGCCAATGGATTACCAAACCACAAACCTGCATTGTTTACCTGGTTTGGTTATTTCATCTGACATTAATATTTGTGGATGTTTTTATCCGCTCAATGATTCGGCTCACTAGAACATTGCCAGAATGAATTGAACTTGTTACAAATACTGAATCATCAGTGAATGGGTGGGTAACTTTGATAGTGTGCGATTCTCATTTCTATATTATTGTTTGCCTTTTTAGTTGCCTGCTTTTTATTAGGATCCTATGGGTTAGAAAAAAATCACCATCTTGTTTAATAACTTGGATTTATTCAACTGATTCTATTTTGTACCAAGGATCAATTTGCTCCTGTTTTGTTTGTACATTTGCATCTATGATTTGGTTGCTACTCTAGGATAGGACATGATTTGCCAGAACTTGAATGCTTGTGCATGATCAATACTTCATGCCATACTTTTGCTGTCAGTTTCCAATAGATCTGGCATATTTTGGAATACATATCTTACATTTTTGAGATAACATCCTTTCCTTCTGGTTGTCTTTATTCCATTTTGCATCTGAAGTATTTAATGCATGATTTTGAACAGGTATAAAGATTCTGACACAAGATTTCAACATGTGTTGGATGCTTGTGGCGTGAACAAGTCACTCTTGAAGATGGGAGTCAAGGAAGGTGACACTGTGATTATTGGAGAGGTGCGTGGAGCTTTATATCCTTTCAGTGGCAACATCTCCCCCCTCTCAGTGATGCATCACCTTAGTAGCACTCCATGACATCCTTAAACTCTCTCTCTCTCTCTCTCTCTCACACACACACACACACACACAGACATGTATGTGCATGTTTTCTCTTTGATTCTAGTATGCAAACTTCCATCATGATTAGTTGCCATTGACATCAATGAGACCATGTGTTTCTGGTAGGTAAATAGTCAAGTTCAAGTCTTTAATTGAAGTCCACAATCTTGTAACTATTCCAACAGAGATTCCACTTTTCAAGTGGAAAACAACTCATTATTCTTACAATTTCCTTGCATTCTTTTCTCAAGCCAACCTTGTGTCTACCTGAAGTTCTTTCTCAGTTTTTGTCATTGTTGGTGCAACTTTATTCTAGCCCATTGTTGGCAGAATTCTGATTGATCATATCCTCTTTAATTCCTGCCAGATGGAAATGGTGTGGCATGACTATCCCGAGAGTTCTGGTCTATCAAACGTGAAGAGGAGATCATTTGATCCAAGATGGCCAGTGTGGAAGTAATCCTCCAGTTCTTAACACCAAGAGGAGGTATAGTGACTGAAACTTCTTAGTATTGTGATCATAATGATAGAATACCTATTTAGATAGTGTGAACACATTATATTTATTGCTGTTTTGCTTGTTGAAAAAAATGGGGACCTCTTCAGAGAATACTAAACCTCTGCCTTGAATATTTGAAAGTACAGCACTAGAATAAAACATGTCTTCCAGGAAGATGTGATACCAGTGTCTTGTCCCATCCTGGTCTCTGACACATGACATCTGAAACTGGAGATTTTGCACTCGATCTTTCAAATTAATGGAGTTACCACTAGCAAAGGAAAATATAAGTGGAGTTCAAATCTCAGTTGGCCCGATCCTTACTGAACTTGACCCGTCTTTCCAAGTCTCATTGCATAGGCTATGATCAATTTAGATTAGCAAGAACATACAAAGTTCAAAACCTAGTCTTAAATGAAGATGTTCTTTTTCTACACTACTGTAACCCACTGATAGCAGGCCATCCAAAAAATATGTTCTAGCCTTAATATTCCAGTAACACACATAAACCTTGAAACATCAGAAATAAACCATCTCTATCAACCAACCAGGCTTCCTAGTTAAAGGAAAGCTGCGTGTGGATTGTCGTGAATTCTAAAACCAGTTGCCTGTCAGGGAAGATGATTACATTCTCTTTTTCTTGCTAATGTAGGCTGCACATCATCCCTCCCCAGTGATTCTTGTTCCTCATTCTGATCGTTCTCAGATCCAACGTTGACTAGATCAATAGCAACAGGTTCCAGCTAGCTGCAAAGAAGCTGAAACCCAATTGATGTTTCTCTTCTCTTCTCCCCCCCCCTGTTTTTTTGTAGTGTCCTTGAAGATCCCAAAGAAAACAGAATAAAAATTTTGTTTAACACTTGCAAAGTGGCAAATCTAGAACCATGCATGAGTCGAACCTATCTATTTCTTTGATTAGGAGTGATAATTTTTTTTTTCGTCTACAGAAACGTGGCATCTAAAGCGGGAAAAAACTGACGGTAGACCTGCTTTGAATATCGTCACTTCCCAACAGCAGCTTCCTTCTTGTTGCGTTAGGCGTTTCAGTTGAGACTCCTGAATGGATTGAAGAAATCGTCAAGAGAAATAAGCGTAAGTGGAAATGAAAAAAAAAATCATGAAAATTATCCAAATGTTAGAAAAGAAACCAAAGTCAAATAGAAATGTGTCGAAGCATGCGAGAGTTATGGTGCGAAAATGTGTAAGATGCATACTCTTTTCCCAAACAGGAAGCTTACGGGGACTGCCATGGTTGTGTAATTTAAAAAAATAGGGAGAAGCATGTCAGCAACATATTCTACAAGTTGTCTAGACCAAACAAAAGAGATTGAACAGCCGTCTTGTTCAGGAACAAAGTCTAAGATGATCAAATCAATTGCTTCATTAGTTGCGTAAGTGAGATATGGTTGAGACTTTCATTCTTTACTATGAATTGGTCGAAATATATTCTTTATACAGGCTGTTTAGAAATCTAAATATTACAAGTTAAATAAAACGCTTGGAATTCTTTTTCTTCTAAAAATCTCATGTATATGCAGAGACAAGAGAGCAACATCATCAAGTGCAATCAAAACCAAAGAGCCAACACCACAAAAACCTTGAACCATGTCCTTGGTAAACAAATCAGTAAATCCATCCAAGATGCATTGGGGAGAGCTGGACGAGGAACATGTAGACTTTTTTATTACCTCCCAAACTAGTGTTGGGCTTGATGAGAATGAGATCAAAAAAGTGATTCGAGTATAAATTCAGAGACGATGGTGATCAAGTTAAAACCACGACCACCACACGAATTACGACTAATAATAACAGGAACTCTTGATTCAGTTCAAGTTGATCGAGCTTGTGTGCAACTAGTTATAGGGGGATAACATCATCAAGACAGGAACGCCTGTTCTCGTGACGTAAGAATGTGGTTGAAGTTATTTTTTAAAATATTTTTCACTTAAAAATATATTAAAATAATATATTTTTTTATTTTTTAAAAATTATTTTTGACATTAGTATATAAAAATAATTTAAAAACACTAATTTTCTTATTTTATTTTAAGTGAAATAAAAATATATTATTTTGATATATTTTTAAGTGACAGTTTGAAAATTAAATCATGATGTCAAATGATCGGGCCCCAGGTTTGAGCATTTTGAAGAACATCACCGACCAGAATGCATGCAGCGTTAACTGTGATTCAAACAGAGGAAAGCATAATGATGAAGATAGCTTAACCAAAAGTCTCCAATTAGGAGAGCTCATGAGCAAGAAAGGTTTTCCACAAAGTCAATAAAAACAATCTCCATGAAGATTTCGCTCAACGGAAACGAGCAAGCAAACACAGTGATCAGAAGAACCAAGTTTACAGACAAGTACGTGCCGCTCAAGGTGGAGAGACCATATCTAGAAAAGCTTGCACAAAAAACTTATTTTGATCAGCACTAATAATCCTCTAATCTGAATAACTACAAAATTATCTGGAAATATTTCGGATTCTGAGTTGTTTTGCTTACCCATGAGGCCTTCAATTCACCTCATATCCAACAAGAGAAGGAGGAGCGGAGACAGAGAGAGAGAGCGAGAGAACACCAGTCAATTTTCCACAGTTACAATCTGATGATAATCATTCTTCTCTAGCAAAATTTTACCTGATATGGCATGCATAAAGAAAGGACAAGCAAAACAAAGGAAATGACAGAAATAAATGAGAGGAAAGATCATAACAGTCTGAGTGACCTTTCATATATTTGTATTTCATAATAGATCCATCAATAAAGATGCCAAGCATTTCAACCTTGTCACAACATAACTGTGTACCTAATCACATGTAAGGTAGCACTGAGATGCATGCCTCCTTCAAGTCTTTGTAATACTTCTATTTTTCACAATAAACCCCATATGACATAAAAAAAAAAGGGAACAAGAAACCTTCAAATTACTATCTAGACAAATTGGAAGCTTGTTCCCAGATTTGAAGAAAATCATAGATTGACTGACATGAAGACACAGCTGATGTAAAAGGAAGAATGCTCTAGGATTTATCTTTTTCATTTTTGAAAAAGGATTGGGATATAAATTAACAGGCTCCGAAAAAAAGGAGATGTGGATGCAGATCTGCCTTAAGGAACTGTAGATTCATGTTTATTTGAAGAACAGTGGAAGACTATGCGGGGTTTGCTAAGATTTTTGAGAAATAGCCATAGCTTATTCAATATAAAAAACAATGGCCACAGGATTATATGAACAGAGAAATTATCAGAGCTAATGTGTGCTAGGCCTGGATTGTGGAAGCATCTGAGCTGGGAAAATAAAGCCTCCTATTTGACGGCAGAAGCAAGAAAAAAAATGCTGTTTTTCATGAATTTGATCAGAAAGAGGAATGAACAGGAGCTGTTTGGTATGTTTTCTTAGCATGAGGTGCATGCCCCTGTGCTGGTGCTGGTGCTGGTTGAAGGACTGGAACTGCGACCTGACTGTTGAATGCTCGAATGAGATACAGGACTCTTTGAATATATTGAACCAACTGATCCAATAGGTGTGCTTGTTGATGAAGACAACCTGGTTGAACTGGAGTCCTTGCTGGGTTTGGACCGCAGATCTGAAGATGAGGATGATGGGGCCAGAGTGCCAATTGAAGATCCCACTGGGTAGGGTGCAACTGGCATGTCAGCAAGAGAAGATGCAGATGGACTGTAACTCAATGTTCCCATTGGATGGTCAAATTTGCATGCAGGCCCAAACTTGCATTGTCCACGTTGTGTATAGTGAGTGCATGCTGGCACACCCTGATTAACATGGATGAATATCAGTTATGATACTGTAACAGGTTGGGATTCAACTAGTAAATATGCTTATGAACATATGGAAGCCTGTAAAAAAGATATGACCTTATATATGGAGACTCCAGATCGAAAAGGGGGGAAAAAGAACATATATTATTTTGGACTAGGCCAGAATATAAAATTCTCTTTGAAAGGTCCATTCCCATGACATTGTAGTTAAATTACACGCAATACTCAGCTGCAAAAGCTGTGAACCTGAAAAACTGTCCAGTTTAAGGGGTAGAAAAAGGCTGCCATTTAATGGGAATAGACTCTTACTTTCTTATAAAGTTATAATATCCCTTAGAGAGAAGCAAGGAAGCAATGTTGCTTCTTGTATTTCAACTACACAAGCATAAATTGTAATGTTCTATAAATGCATGACAGATGGATCTACAGAGCAACATGCCACCGAAAAACTTCAAATGTCAAAATATCATTCTCACATGGCGCACTAGCATCCCAAGGCAAAAGAACAGCTATTTCAAGAAGAAGAAAAACTGAAATGAAAAGACTCACTAATGATGTGGTGCAGACAGACCTCCAAAAAAGCATCCAGAGATCAAGTGCAAGTTCCACACAATCACCTACTCCGATAAGATCTCAAAAATATCGTACTGGAGGCAGGGTGTATGTCAGAGTTGAGTCAGAAGATTCAGGGTTCTAACCATGTGAAATGAACTTTGTTTCACTAAGACTCTAATGAGAGAAAATAACTACCAAAAGGAAGGTCAGACTCTCTCTGAGGAAAATGAAGGGAAAAAGATAGAGAAAGAAAGAACAAGTATTAAATTACAGCATTATGATTGCATAGCTCAAAACAAATTTACATTCATGAAATCAGAAAATGGTGTTTTAATTACATCCACCAAACCAGTCATAAATGCTGTGTAGCAAGCAACAACCACTCTAGATCTGATTAATTAAAATATTTTGCAAATTTAGCAAGTAAAAATCTAGTAATCCATGCCCTGACACAAGGTGTTTTTAAGAAAAATACTTACTGGACGTAGAGGAAGACCCATGGGGCTAAGAACAACATTTGTTTTTGAAGCAACCAATTCTGGGGGGTGATGATATTTACATGAGGATCTGAATTTACAATCACCAGTTTTCATGTAATACTGGCAATCTGGTTGGCCAGGTCTCTCTGGAAACAAGTGTTCCTTCTGGGAACTGCTAGAAGGACCTTTTGCAGTAGGTATGGATTGATATGCTCCTGTATAAGCAGGTGCAGAAGGAGATAGTGGTGAAATTCCATAGACTGATCCTGAGCCAACTGCAGGCTGGGTATTAGGAGAGGCTACTGGACTTACAGGTGCCTGCACCAGGAGTGATTATAACTCAAAATGAATAGAACTAGATTAGTCAAAATCTAATGAAAATAGAGGAATTTCCATTGACCTACCAGGTATGGACTCCAACTTGTATAGGGAACTAAGCTTGGGGAAAGCAATACGTGGCCAAAAGGAGCTTGTACATAGGAGCCTGGCAGCAGAGGAGGCCTTGCAACCATTAAGCCATACTGTTGAGATGAAGGAACAGATAGAGATTGCATTGTCGGATATAGAGCATGGGCAGGCACCGATGCAACTTGTGGGGCCAATGATTGTGCAGGAATTTGCATGTTACCTGGCTGTGGATGGTGGAATTTACATGTTGCCCCAAACTTACACTGCCCTGTTTTAATGTAGTATGTACATTCCCTTTCACCCTGTTGTTAATTAAACTCAAGGAATCAGCAAACTTGACTTCATACTCGGTACTAAAAAGACCAACAAGAACTAAGACATAAATCTTGAATGCTGATGTAAATACAGACCAGGCGTAATGGGTATCCGTAATAATTTAATGACACAGGGCTAATAGAGCTGCCTCCCTGTTTAGGATGGTTGTACTTGCAGGAAGCACCAAATTTACATGTCCCTGTCCGCATATAATACTGCAAATAAAGAAAGGACAGTTTGATCAGCATAACTAGGAATCCCATGAAACATCAAACTAAACCAAACCAAAAACATGGTTAAACAGCAAAGGTCCTAATTCAGAAAAAGAATTTACAATTCATTTAGAAAGAGATGGACGATGCGTAATGTAATGTAATCATCAGAAATTGCATCAGCACTCCATTACACTTGGCTGAAAATATCATTAATGAACATACATTGTCCAGAATCAGCCATTTGCATACACAGCAATCACAGTAACATTTCGAAACCAGTGAAATCGAGTACCTGGCAAAGAGGCTGACCCACTCGTTCAGGAAACTCCACTCCACTAGTCCTCGCAGCTCTCAATACCTAAAAACAACATCAACTAACACAATCAAACCATACGGATCTTACCATAACACCACCATCACGTATCAAAATTACAAAACAAAAACTCCTCCAATCACAGTTCCAAAAGCTACAAGATCAAACCTGATTACTAAATACAAATCATTTCAAACTCAATTCAAGTAGAATCAGTCGAAATTACCACAGTCCGGTCACGTGGATGATTATACCGACAGCTAGCTCCGTACCCGCAAGAACCAGTCCTCAAGTAATACGGGCAATCTTGCTCATTAGGTCTCTCCGGGTATTCCGATTCTGCTTCCCCTAATCCTAATTGCCAAACACCCTCTACATCAACCACGCCAAACATGATTAATCAAACTCAACAAAAACAGATCACTATCAAGTGAAAATCGAATTAATGCAGGTTACCTTCAAGTCCGCTTTCCTGTCCTGAACCCGTCCATTCTATTGCCGGATCGGATTGCGAGCCTTCTTGTGCTCGACCGTACCGGTCCATTCGTACGGACCACACCCGAGCTTATCGGAACCGGACAGAATAACAAGTGAAAAAACAAGCAAGTTTCCGCGGTTCTTTTTTTTTTTTGGCAGTTACAATGAGAGAAACCGTTCCTGGTTTTAAGTTTCTGCTTCTAGAGAGAGAAAGTATAAATAAACTGATTATATGCTTTTGTTTTTTGGATTTCTCAAGGAAAAACACATACAGAGAGAGAGCGGGTACCTGGTATTCTGGTTTTTAAGGGAGGTTCATGGATTTTGTGCCTTTGCTTTCACTTTTCTCTCTCGCTGGAGCGATTCTTGTTGTTTGATCTTCTCTTTATTGTGCATTATGCTGTTGGTGGTGTATTACACGCGCCAACAGAGCAGTAAGAACCCAAAATAATTGTTCCTCTTGAGGTAATAGGGAGAAGAAAAAAACATTAAATTAAAAGTGTGACTTTATGATGTTTTTTTTACTGACTTTTTTTTTTTGAGATTGTAAGAAACAAAACATATTATGAGTACTTTAGTTTAGTAGTTGTGAGTTCGAGATGACAATAGTGTCCTCGGTTCTTGTGGAGCGTTGGATTGTTTGGGGAGATGTCTTTTGGCTAAAGGGTTATTAGTTATTACAGAAGGGCAGTGCGGGAGGAATATTAATTTAAGTGACTTTTTTTTTAAAAGTTATATTTTATTTTAAATTAAGTTATATTTTTAGATTGTTTTTATATATTTATATCGAAAATAATTTTAAAAAAATAAAAAATATTATTTAAAAATAATTTAAATCATCTCTAATTAATTCAGTGTGAGCGAGTGCAGAGCTGTGTATTCTCTACGTGGTATGCAAAGAGGTCTTCCTAGAAAATGGAAAAAGGAAGGGTATTTTTTCTCTTAGTTATTTTTTATTCCTTCTTTTTTTAAAATAAATAAATAAATAAATACAAGTATAAAATAAATCATAGATTGAAAGATCTTTTTATTTTTTATTCCTTTTTTTTAGAATTTTGCTTTTATATATATATATATATACAAGTATAAAATAAATCATAGATTGAAAGATCTTTTTATTTTTTATTCCTTTTTTTTATAGAATTTTGCTTTATATATATATATATATATAAAGTCAAACGGGTTATAAAGTTCAACATCGGAGTAGTGGATTAAGCTTGGTAAATTACGAACAGCAATAGGCAATTAAGAATGTGGAGCCTCTGAAACTCTTTATCAAGAAACAATCCTGAGAACGTCTTCTTTATCTTGCTAATGGTCTCCCAATCTCATGACTCACCAACCACCGGAAAAATATGGCAAAAAAGTATCTGCACAGTAACCGTCCACAATTTTTCTGTAAGAATCAAGAACAATAGAGTTCCACCATTGCAAGAAGTTTCCCATAAGTATGAGAAAGCAAGGATCTTAAGAGCACTGGTGGCACCGTCATCTTTGAAATCTCTTAGCAATTTTCATCAGTTGCAGAAGACCAGAATATTGCTCAAGTCCACAGACCGTATCGGCATAAGTGAGGATTTTTCAATTGCATTCACAAAATTGACCACGTAAAAACAATCATGGAGTTCACTCAAGACAGTGAAGGGATTGTTATTCAATCATGGTGGATGGTCATAAGAATTGTTGTTGAGCATGAGATTCAATCTGGGTGAAAACAAAGAATTCAAATTCAATAGCTCATTTACAGTACTTTTACAACTGGAAATAAATCAAGAGAAATAATAAGAGTTTAGAGCTGCAAGGCCTCAATCTATCCTTTCCATCCAAATCAAATGGTGAAATCGAAACTAAAGCAATACTAGAAACAAAGGGCACGATTAGATCAGTTGAAACAATCAAAGGAAACGTGAGGTGATTGTGATTAAAATGTGAAAGAGCTTAGAACTGCTAGAAACCACTGTACCCTTTTCATCTATGATCCTTTATCTTGAAAGATTCAATTTCTCCTGGTACAGTTTCAGTATCTGGGTAGATTCAGCACGCTGATTTATGAACTGCTGCAGGAACTTGTTTTCAGATGCGATGAAGAATGTAGTGCTTCTGAAACTCTTCTCAATCAAACCTTGAGACACTAGAAACTGCAAAACCGAAGCCCTTGGAGTGAGCCTCTTTTCCAAGCTATACGAGACGAGTGTTGGATTTTTGGCAATAAAAGAAGATTCCCAACCCAATTTGTTGACAAAAAGATCCATCACTGCCACGACCTTCTCTTCAGACAGGGTCATAAACCATGGAGACTTTGCAAATGCTGCAAGAATCTCTTCACGGGACAAACCCCATCTCCTATATATATCAAGTTTCTTTTCCCATGTGGATCTGCTCATGGACGTCAATGCTAGGATCGCAATGACAAATTGAGTCTTGCAAGGATCTAATCCCATTGTCCTCACTTTGCAAAACACCTTGTTAAATTTTTTTGGACTCAACAACAATGTTTTAGGGTGGCTACGAGCTAACATAACGATATTCTTGTCAGGCACTCCATTATCTCGCAAAATCTGGAAAATATATTTTACAGTTACAGGATTAAGTTGAAGAACAAGAGGAGTACTTTTGAATACTTGAACAATGGTATCATTCGGGAACCAGTTTTTCAAATAGTCAAAAGCAGGAACTAACTGGTTTTCTAAACTGCATCTCAAAATCCAAGGGTAGAAGGATATGATTTTAGCAACATCAGTGGTTGAAACTCCTTTAGAATACAAAAACTCTAGTTTGGGCAAAAGGGTTTTGTCAGGATTGTACAAAAGCAGTTCAGGGCATTTTCTGGTAAGTTTTAAAGTTTGGTTCTCTGAGAAGCCATGGTCCTTGAAGAAGCTAAGTAAGGAGTCGGGTTTATGTGGGGTTTCATAATTGACACGTTTAGAAGCTTCCAGGGCAGATTTTAGAGAAAACCCACATTTGTTAACGAGGTAGGAAACAGTAAACGAGTGTTGATTTGCATTTCCATTGTTTTTGCTTGATGAGATGTGTCTGAGAGATGACAATGATGAAGGGTTTTCGAGAAAATAGTGTCGTCTATGATTTGTTGAAGCTCTTACAGAACTCCCTAACATTCTGCATGTGGATTCAAACAATGGAAATGAAACTTGAGGAATACAAAGCTACTTACCTCTCTTTCAATTTTGATTTTACAGCTCCACCTCTAAACGTTTAGCCCTGCATATCAGCAGAGAACGAGGCGAATCGGTGGTGTCAATGAACATGTCCTCTTCTGTTTCTTTTTTCTTTAAGATAAAGTGAAAAAGGTCACCAAAATGTATAACCCTGAAAAGGATTTTTGGCCATAAAGTGAGGATTTTCCAAGAAAATTATAAGCAATCAACTCCATATAAATTGATGCCATTTGTTCTTCCATTTATTGAATTTGAGGATGGGGTCTCATATCCGTTACTTTTACTGATTTTTGATAAATGTTTTTTTTTATGTTTTTCTTGAAATGAAAATTGTAAAATAAAAATTTTAAAAGTTGCTGGATGATACAGAGTTGTTTAAAGATTTATAAATTGGAAAGAAATAAATATATATGACTAGAGGGTTAACTTTATATTATATGAATAATGTAGTTTGTTTTTAATAAATTAATCTCTCTCTCTTCTCTCTAATTTAAAAATTGGAATTTTAATAAATGAATTTTTACATCAAAATTAAAATTACAAAAACTACAGGGACTATGGAGAAGCATAGCGGGAAGTATGAGGGCCATAACAAAAACATTTCCCCTTGAATTTTACATTAGCCACAGGGGTTCTCATTGTCTTACACTCAAGTCCTTTTGTTTAATAATTCTCTCAATCATAATAAATTTTGTATTGAAATTGAATTTTCTAAAACAAAAAGGATAAAAAAAATATTAATAAAAAATAAAGAGGAATAATCTTATTTTTCGCATGGTATGAAATTGCCCCCTAATTTCTCTGATTTTTAAATCTCTATATCCTTGTTAGCTATCATGTTATTTTTTTAATAAATTAGAAGTAATTAACCACTATTTACTTCATTAGAACTCAATCGAAATTAAAAAAATGATAACAAAAATAAAATAAAATTACCACAATAAAATATAGAAGAGAGGCTGCCTTATGCACATGGCTAAGTGTATTGTTAATAATAATTATAATTAATATAATAATTATATTTATAATTATAATATAATAATTATATTTATAGACAGGGAGGACCTAGTTCAAAATACTGAAAAAGAAAAAAATAATAATTAAAAGAACAGAGAAACCCTCCCTTTCTTCTAAGCTCGAGACACACTTCAGATTCCAAGCATCCATCAGTGTAACTTTCGGCAACCTTGTCTTCTCCTCGTTTGAGCCCTTTATTTTTCGAGAAATGGCTGCCAGTTTCGTTTCTAAATGCTCTCGTGGTGAGTGAATCCCTTCTATTCTGTTCGGGTTTCCTTTCTTTCATTTCATTTATACGACTTTTTGTGGTATGGTGCACATTTTTTTAATCTTGATTTTCTTGAAAGTTTTAATCTTTTCGTAGTTATGGAGCTTGGGTGTTGATTTTAGGAGAATATAAAATATTAGGACTCTATGTCTTTGTGGGGTTTTCTGACTGGGGGGATTTTAGATTCAAATCTTTGCTCAAGGCAAACAGCAATTTGAAGCTCTAAAAGCTTGGGTTGTGCGCATCGTAAGCATGTTGACAAGGCTAGAAAGTTGTCTGCTTGTTTTCAGTTGAATTAGGTATCCTTAGGAGACATTTAGCTTGGGTTTTAAGTTTCGATAATGAAGACCCTTTGAAGCTAACATTCCCCGGAAGTAAAATTAAAATAGATGCATCGCTCATGTTGGTGATATGGTATGGTTGATTGTATACCAAAGTGATTATAAAATCCCCCACCATGAGAGAGAACCTCACTGCCCCAGGTAGCTTTTTCAGGTGCTAGCTCTGCTCCATTACTTCTTTATGATCATTGCAACCTATTTTACTGGCAGCGGCTTGCGTTTTACTGCCAATTCATTGAAATGCAACCGCACCTTCTTAGTGTTGACTTCTTTGAGTAACTTCTGTTTATGTGTGGCCCGGAGAAGTTTTCAAATGAAACCCTGTATTCTTGTTTTTACTATTGTAAGATATTCGAGGTTTATTTTTTTGTTCCCTAGAATTTAATTCCTTAAAATTCCATTGGTTAGTGAAGGTGCAAGTGCAAGAGCAAGGTTGGTATTTGAGATACTACTTGTAAGGAAATTCAATAAGACAGGAGGGAGGCTAGGGCTTCCTGTTTTGTGTTATCAATGCACAATGTAGTTGTTGAACCATGAAACCACATTGATTAACATATTAGGGACATAGTTGATTCCTTTTCAACTTCTTCATGTTGGTTGGATGTACTAGAAAAAAGTACTTGGAAGTCCTAAATTTACCAATGGTACATAGAATGCTGCAGTTAGTGGAATTATGATGTAGCTTTATTCTACATCGTGCAACATGTGGCACTTGGATTTGGGGGATCATAATCGTGATGCTTAAGGACTATTCGTGTTGGACAGCTTTGCCACATTCTAAGAACAATGAAAGTCTTTATTGACTGTAACTGTCACATGGTTATTCACTTGAGCTATAATAGCGCGGGAAATTATTGGTTCATTTGGTATGGAGTAGCGATGGCTTGCTCCTGAAATTCTTTTTCCTTGCCAAGTAGCTATGAAAATAAATTACACGTATGAGACAATCTGCCAAATATGGATATATTTAGCTTTCTTGAGCATTTTTTTATTCATGTTCAATTGTTTTAACTTCTTGATGATGCTATGTCCTTAATTTCTTTTCATTTGGTATTTTTGTATGATGCATTGGAAAACAAAACTAGGGGACTGTTCATTGCTCAGGGGCCTTGGTACCAATGTTTCTAATTTACTGAGCACAGCCACTCAAATGACATGGAGCAATTTCTTATCTCAGGTCAGATCATTTCTCTATGTACTTTGATTTAATCAAGTGCCCAGTCTTGTATCTAGGAAGTATCATAAATTACTGAGGTATATTTTCCATATACTTGAAAAGGTTGCAATCAGATGTGCAAGAAACTGTTAGTAAATTGGCGCAATTTGTTTCTTTTGTGTCCTGAAATCTTGAAGGAGTTATGTGAATGGCTGCTGGGAATAGACATGTTCTCCTGAAAAAGCCATGTTTCCCTCCCTTCAATTCAAGAAATTTACAGCTGTGTTCAGTTTTCCTGGAAAGAACTGAAAACAAGGTAGAAAGGTGTTTATTGCATGTTAGAGGGATATCTCAACCAGTGCCTA
The DNA here is from genome assembly GCA_032356905.1 of Salix exigua. Lineage (NCBI taxonomy): Eukaryota > Viridiplantae > Streptophyta > Magnoliopsida > Malpighiales > Salicaceae > Salix > Salix exigua. The sequence goes on along the minus strand of CM063597.1, from coordinate 1,152,339 downwards.
GCATTATCATTTATTGCTTGGATCAGTAGTTTTTCTCTCTGTTAACTTCCTCCTGATCATGATCTGAATGTCCTGCTGCACTTTTACAGCATCGAAGGACTTTCATACAGATGAGGACTGTTCTCAAGGTTGTGGATAACTCAGGAGCAAAGAAGGTGATGTGTATACAACCTTTGAAGGGGAAGAAAGGGGCAAGGTTGGGGGACACCATCATTGCCTCTGTAAAGGAAGCTGCTCCTAATGGAAAAGTGAAGAAAGGTGCGGTTGTGCGAGGTGTAGTAGTGCGTGCTGCAATGCAGCGTGGACGTTGTGATGGGAGTGAGGTCAAGTTTGATGATAATGCAGTAGTGATTATTGACAAGCAAGGCCAGCCAGTGGGGAGCAGGGTTTTTGGGCCAGTTCCACATGAGCTGAGGAAGAAAAAGCATGTCAAGATCCTTGCTCTGGCGGAGCATATTGCCTGAGGTATGGATTGCTTTAGTTTCCATCTTCTCGACATCTGTTATAATTTTTCATTTAAAACAAAAGGTAAAGGGGTAGAGTTTTTAATAGAGAACAAAATTGTTCTTTACTTTCGTGGAGAATGTTCTACCATCCAGTTCCGAGCAACTAGTTATAGCAGCAAAAGTCATTGTTTTGCCCCTGGATTTATGTAGTTCCTGCTTTGAATTTGCATTAGGATCCTTCCTGTCCTAATTAAAATGCTGGCAACTGAGCACTGCAGGATAGTTAAACTGTGGAATCATGGCGCTTTGGCAACTGAATTGCAAAAAAGAAAGTGGCAAGTCTTTAACATCCTATTTTTTTCTTACAAGAAACTAATGAATCATGGCAAGTTTTTATTCTTCCTGTCCATGAGAGGCTAGCCTCGCAAATCCTCAAATGGGTCCCTAAGCAACCTGGCTGTCACTTGAATCTCTATATACTCTCCTTCACTGCACACACACTTCATCGGAGCTAGAATTTGTGAAACCTTGGTCAATTTCAGGACATCTTTCCCAGATGCATACTGGTTCAAAATCTGTTTTCCATGCTTCAATGAAAACATGCCCCCCGTCGCAAGCCCAGCCCTGTAAAGGGGGGAATCTCATGGACGGTTCCCACAAATTCAATGGCTGAGGCTTTACTACAATTGTTTATCAGGAAATATTTTAAATAAGATTTAGCATTTCTGTCTTTTACTCTACTCTCTAGCGACGTCCGAATTTTTTTTTTTTAATAATAATGACCTGAGAATGTGGACTGGGCGAGGCATCGCTTGCCCTCTTCAAGACCAGTAGATTGGGCTTGTTTTTGTCAATTTAGCCAGGATCACCTTTACACTCCATCGTCTTGTTTATAATCACTTATTAAATATGATATAATTTCCATTTTTATTTTAATATACTGTTTTCATTTATTGAAACATTTAAATAATATCAATTTTAATGTGCTGTTCGTCGAGTAATTATATAGTTTTAACTAAGGGGGAGTGCTTGAGATGACTTTTGCTCCTCTTTTTAGTGCTTTTAAAAAATATTTTTAGTGATTTATGATGGTTTTAATACGTTGATGTTAAAAAAATAAAATAAAAATGCTTAATCCTAAACTAATATTCTGTTTCAGAAGGTCAGTTTTAAATTAATTTTTTTGATGTTTTTAAATCATTTTTCATGTGATAATGTTAAAAATATTTTCTTGAAAAAAAAATATTATTTAAATACATTTTTGATATTTTCAAAAACAATTTTAATCATGCTTACAGATAATCATAAAGTCATATGCCATCACCAGGCATTAAAAACTAGTAAATATGGATGAAAAGGATAAAATTAAAACAAACTCTTTATTGAGAAATGATTTATAAGAAGGCCTGGCTTTACGAGGTTTCCTCACAGATAGATAGCAATTAACATAGAACTAATAAGATTGATGTTAGCTGCGTGTGAACCTACCTGGAGCGTTGATTTCTAAAGGACTAGGTTATGGATGCGTCATGCATATATGTCGAGCAAGGAAACCATATTGTTTATGTTTTATTAAATTAATTAAAAATTACATGGATTGATAAATATATGCGAATAGTTTACATCAACTGTTGTTTTTATTTATTTATTTTATCTAATTGTTGTAGCTAATGATAGAGCTTTTATTCTTATGAATGCATCATACAAATACAGCTAATTTATATAAAAGAAAAGAAAAGATGGAGACAGCTTATACTAATCTCTTTAATGATTATTAAAAAAAACTATTTAAAAATAGAATTAAACTAAACAAATTCGAAAAATAAGAGGTGTCACTGAAAAAACCTAATGTAAAAAAGAAAAAGACGAGGTGTCAATGGATCTATTGGGCCACCCGTAAACGCAAGGCCTGTCATAAAAAACAAGGCCTGATAGCCTAGGCCCGAGCACATAGCAAGTCTTCGGCTCACTTTGATATTCTTAATTCTCCATTACTAAACCTGAAAACACTCTTAAAATCATCACAAATTAAAATAATAAAAGAACCAGTGCAGTAGCTAAGTTGTATCATTTTTAAATTGCTAATATCACACCCATTAATTTGAACTTAGCGGTTTAAATTTAACTAACAAGAATGCCAATCAGCACAAATAACCTGCTGTCTGCAGACAATCTCTGCTAATGATAAAAAAAAAAAGAAAAAAAAGATGCCCATCTTTAGGAAAGCTCATCAAACTAAGCAAAACGAACAAGAACAAGCGAGGTGCCACTTCAGACTCCATGCCTTGAACAACTTCGAATCTCCTAATCCTTTTTCATCACCATCACCATACAGCATATGAAAACAAACAGCTAGATGATTGGCAGGATCAAACAATGGCTTACACATGGCCCGGTTAGTCCCTCTCCCCAGTAAAAGAGGACGAATAAATTTCGATAGATTTTTTTAACCTGTTTTCAGTAGGGAAAAACCATCAACATAACAAACCAGGCACGCACACCATACACTTGAACAAAAAACTTGATAAATATAGGTAGTTTATCCTAATTAATCTTGAAAATTGACTAGGATAGGGAAGTTTCTGGCAGGGCATAGAAAGTACAGAACACAAAGTAGCCTTAACTCGGCCTCTGAAAAAAACAGTGTTACTGAACTATAGACATGCTCGTTCTTGATAGCACAAGTAACAACGATCTAGCTCACTATGTAAACACAAACCAACAGATTAAACATGGAATTTCATTCCGGTTTGATTCACTCAAACATGTCTTTCGAAAGTGATAGGGTGAGCAAAAAAAGGATTTTTGAAATTGCTGTTGGCCATGCAGACACTAAAATAGACAATTCATTTGTTATACCTAAACAAAGTTTCTGGCAACAGATTACTCATTTGCTACGCCTGAACTAAGTTTCTGGCCAGGCCAGTTTTCAAACTATAGCTAAATATTAAACTTCCAATGCTCAAAAATTCCCTCATACACGTTACAAGGATATTATTAATCAGCTCACAGAAGTGAAAAAGATGGGCAAACAAAATTTTACAATGACATATAACTGAAAAGAAAATCCACCCCAAACGGTAATGACAAACCAGATTTAACAGGAAACACAATGATCATAATAAACTGGAGCACTTACTGGAATTGCCCCCTCAATCATAGAGAAGAAGATGCTGACTGCAAATTTTTACTATAATCTTTCTGTTGCTCAACATTAAAAAAGTCTTGAAGGGCCATCACTTCAACCTTGCAGGATTGTAATTTCTCAATTGCATTTGCTGTTGCCAAAGCACCAGAAACTGTTGTTATTATAGGAATTTTATAAGCAAGTGCCATCCTCCTCAATTGCCGGCCATCAATTTGATCAAGTGAATCGCCAGAACTAGTGATCACCATCAATTGAATCTGCCCATTAGCAAGCATATCACCAGCATGTGGCCTCCCTTCGTGCATCTTCAGCACTCTATCCACCGAGATGCCTTTCAATTCAAGAAAGTGAGCTGTTCCAGAAGTCGAAACAATCCTGAACCCAAGTCCTAAAAAGGCCTTTGCCAGCCTTTCAAGATGGGATTTTGTGAAGTCATTTAAGCTAAGGAAAACATTGCCAGAAAGTGGTAGCTTCTGCCCAGCAGCAATTTGAGCCTTGGCAAATGCAATGGCAACCAGAAAATCTATACCCATCACCTCACCAGTACTCCTCATCTCAGGTCCTAACAGCACATCACAGCCTGGGAATTTATCAAATGGAAGAACTGCTTCCTTGACGGCAACATGTGCTGGAATTACCTCTTCTGTGAAACCTATCTCATTAAGTGACTTTCCGGACATAACAAGAGCAGCATATTTAGCTAGTGGATGTCCAATTGCCTTGGCGACAAATGGAACAGTACGAGAAGCACGAGGATTTGCCTCAAGCAGAAAAACTTCCCCACTCATGGTGATCGCGTATTGGCAGTTCATGAGACCGCAAACATTCAGACTTTTTGCCAACTTTGTAGTCCATAAGTGAATTGTGGTCAAGCAGGAAGATGAGATGGTTTGAGTGGGAAGGATGCAAGCTGAGTCACCTGAATGGACCCCAGCCTGCTCAATGTGCTCCATTACCCCACCAATCACCACATTACCATGCGAGTCTGCGAGCGCATCCACATCAATCTCAACAGCATCTGATAAATATTTATCTATCAACACAGGGCATTGTGGGTCCACCGCAACTGCATTTTTAAGATACATCACAAGCTTGTCATCACTATATACTATCTCCATTCCCCGGCCACCCAAGACATAAGAAGGACGGACAACAACTGGGTAACCTATGTCTGCTGCAATGGCTAAAGCATCAGCATCACTCTTAGCAATGCCTCCTTTTGGCTGTTCAATGTTTAACTCTTTTATAATCGCATTGAACCTTTCTCTGTCCTCAGCAGCATCAATAGAATCAGGTGATGTGCCCCATATGCGTACATGCCCAGATCCACTGGCACTTAGAGGCTTATGCTTGTCTAAATACTGCTGGATGGGCAGAGCCAGCTTCAGGGGTGTTTGACCTCCAAACTGTACAATGATCCCATCAGGTCTTTCCAAATCAATTACATTCAGAACATCTTCAACTGTCAAGGGTTCAAAGTAGAGACGATCGCTTGTGTCATAATCTGTGGACACTGTCTCAGGATTTGAATTCATCATAATTGTCTCATATCCTGCACTCTGCAAAGAGGAAAAGCTACCAAATTAAAAAATGATGAGCCAAAATGGTAACCATCTTCAAGCACCTAGTCATACAATAGCATGTTCCATTACATTTATTCAAACATATTTTTTAATGCAAGCATGAAATTTTATTGCCAAACTAAATCAGAGCACAGTCATATATAGGTGACTTCATAAAGCAGATTCAGCACATTTACATGACTTTTAACCACAAACAGCTGCATATGGATATTTGCTTGTGTTTACAAAGTGTTTGATTCATTTCATCATTTTTATGTTCCACTAGCTCACATACCTGGATGCTATTTTTCATGCTGTACTAGTTCCAACAGAAAAAACACCAAAAATATAAACATTAATAAATTTCATGAGTATACAAGCAATTAAAGAAATTTAGGCACATTTTATCAATTCCATATTATTCATTTCTTTCAACATCAATCCAAGTTTATCAGTTGATGAAGACACAAATAACGATTTACCAGTTGATTTTGGTTGAAAGAAAAACAATATAACAAGCAATCTTGTGATTAGGAGTCCGTTTGTTTTTATGTTTTTGTAAAAAAATGATTTATTTTTCTTTGCTTCAATTTTTTTTTTGGTGTTTTCAAATTGTTTTGATATGCTGACATCAAAAATGATTTTTTTCAAAAAAATAAAAGAGCATTATTTCGATACATTTCTAAAAAAAACATTTTGAAAAGCAACTGCTATCACAATGCAAAATAGGCTTTAATAGCATACATGATAAACAGCACAGCATTGATGATTAATGATTAGCCAAACAAAAAAACTAATAAACAATAAAAGGAGTTAAAGTTGTGTTGCATGTTGACTTACCATTGGAATCTCAAAATATTAACAAAATAGAGAAGTAGGATATGCCAATACGCATAAATAACAGTCTTTTGAAGAAATTGCCTAGGAAGACAAGGGAAAATAAATAATACAAAGATTACAAACACATACCTGCAGGGAAAAAGATGCATGGCAGCAACAGTAATCAAACTCAATCCCCTGGCCTATACGGTTGGGTCCTCCACCTAAAATCAAAACCTTCTTCCTTTTGGTGGGAGCTGATTCACACTCTGCGTCATAAGAGGAGTACATGTAAGGAGTATTGGCCTCAAACTCTGCAGCACACGTATCGACCCTTTTATATGACGGAGTAACTCCAAAAGAAATTCGTTGTGACCGGACTTCCTTCTCTGTTGATTTAGTAGCAAATGCTATCTGCTTATCACTGTAACCACGCTTTTTGACCTCAATGAAGTCATCCTTTGTCAAATGAGACAAACTCCTACCCATAAGATATTGTTCCACATCTACCAGCTCCTTAAGCTGAGTGAGGAACCATTTATCCACAAAGCTCAGTTCATGGATTTCATCAACTTTCATACCCTTTTTCATTGCTGCATAAATGGCATGAATGCGATCTGGATTTGGAACTCGGAGGTTGTACTTCAACTGTTCCAAGTCCCAGTCAAGTTCAGCAACTTGTGCACATCCCCATCCCGAGTATCCACACTCCAATGACCGGACAGCTTTTTGAAATGATTCTTGAAAGGTTCGGCCTAATGCCATAGACTCGCCAACAGATTTCATCTGGGTTGTAAGGGTTGGCAGAGAACCGGGGAACTTCTCAAATGCAAATCTGGGGATCTAGATGTACAAAGCAAAAATAATTAGAAAGATGTAGGGAAAAAATGTGGGGTAGTAGATGAAGTGCACGAGTGACAAAAAAAGTTATGAATAACAGATAATGGACAATTGGAAAAATGTACAAATTGCGTGTACTAGTGCTACAAAAGAAAGCTAAGATTTAGAAATCCACAGAACCATCTCGATTTAGCCAATCACATTAGTCTTGTACCAAGAAACATGCTCAAAACAAGCTTTACAATATAGGAAGATATTTTGCATGGAGAAGCAGACAGGCAATGCAGGAACAGTTGCACTTAACATTACTCAGAACAAACAAACCAAATGATATATATATATATATATAACCCAACACAGAATGATCTAATGAATCTCGGTAACAAAAGTATTAGCAAACCACCCAAGTCATCCTACTCAACAAAGACAATAAAGCAAAATTGAGCATATAAAAATTACTTGCCTTAGTCACCACATAGTCGATAGAAGGCTCGAAACTCGCAGGGGTCTTCTTTGTGATATCATTAGGAATCTGGTCCAATGAATACCCCACGGACAACTTAGCAGCCATCTTGGCTATGGGAAATCCAGTAGCCTTGGAAGCCAGAGCAGAAGACCTAGACACCCTAGGATTCATCTCAATCACCATAACCTCACCATCCACGGGATTAACAGCAAATTGCACATTAGATCCGCCACACTCCACTCCAATCTCCCTTATGATCTTAATAGAATAATCTCTCAACCTCTGATACTCCTTGTCAGTCAGAGTCTGTGCAGGAGCCACAGTTATTGAATCCCCTGTATGCACACCCATTGGATCAATATTCTCAATGGAGCAAATGATAACAACATTATCAGACAAATCGCGCATTACTTCTAACTCGTACTCTTTCCACCCCAAGAGTGACTTCTCCACCAAAACCTGTGAAGTTAAACTAGCAGCTAACCCTGACTTGCAAATAACCTCAAACTCCTCTTTATTGTAAGCAATTCCACCTCCAGAGCCACCCAACGTAAATGCAGGCCGGATAATAAGAGGAAACTCTCCAATAACTTCCTCCGAGATGTGAATGCACTCCTCAAGCGTGCTCCCAATGCCCGAAGGCGGCGTTTTGAGTCCTATATTCTTCATAGCCTGCTTGAAAAGATCTCTATCTTCAGCTTTTTTAATGGCATTCAATTTAGCTCCAATCAATTCAACATTATATTTCTCTAAAACCCCATTTTCCGCTAAAGCCACAGCAAGATTCAACGCTGTCTGCCCTCCCATGGTGGGCAAAATGGCATCGGGACGTTCTTTGGCCACCACCTTTTCAACGAGCTCCGGCGTCAATGGCGTAACATAAGTGCGGTCAGCCATGTCCGGGTCAGTCATGATAGTGGCAGGGTTGGAATTAATCAAAATAACATTATACCCTTCCTCTCGCAAAGCTTTGCATGCTTGAGTACCAGAGTAATCGAACTCGCATGCTTGACCAATCACAATGGGTCCAGCACCAAGAATCAAGATTTTCTTCAAGTCGGTGCGTTTTCCATCCCCTGCTACCACGCTCCCCTTCTCTGTTTCTTGGCGGATGATGCTTCTGCAGGAGCGAATGGATGATGAAGAGACGATTCTTCTGGGGTTGTTAGTTGGCGAAAAGAAGAGGCGGAAACGATTAGGTTTTGTGAGAGAGAAGGAGGACGAAGCTTTGTTTTGGTGGAAGAAAGTGAGTGTGTGGGAGCACTGGCAGCAGCTCATTGTTGGGTTTTTTCTGCCTCCGCGAACAGAGATGGAAGGGAAAGGAGGGAGAAGACGATAGCTTCTGAGTGTCCAGAAAGGAATATGGACAGAGGAGGGTTGGTTTTAGGGGTACTCTTCTTACTGTCTTGAGCCTGAGAGAGAGAGAGAAGCTGACGGTGAGGATGAGATGTTTTCACTGATTAGGGTTTTTGGAGGCATTTTAAAAACTATAATGTATTAATATTTAATACGCAGCTTATTTTTCTATTTTTAAAATAAATTAAAAATATTTTATTTTATTTTATTTTTAAAATAAATTAAAAATATTTTATTTTATTTTATTTTTAAAAATAATTATTATTGTATTTTCATATCAAGCTGTTTGTTGATATTAAAAATAAAAATAATATATTATTTTAAAGAATTTATAAACAAAAAATTAAATAAAAAAAAACAGCTATCAGAAGAGCTCTGAAACAGTTCTTTGATGCTATGTACCTATAGGTTGTCAATTTGTTTTTTCAAAAAATACATGTAAAATATTTTAATGTATATTTTTACATAAAACAACAAAATGTGACAAAAAAAAAACTAGAATAAGATCATGTATTGTGGGGAGCCCTTGAATATTTGTTTCTTGAATATATTGTACTAATTATTATTTTTATTGGAGCAACAATTTAAACTCCATTGAAACAAAAAATAATTTATTTGTAAAAGTCTTCCTTTTCTTATTGGTATTTTTTTATTTAAAAAATCTAATATTTTGTTCTATATTAATTATTTAATCAAAATAAAAAACATTAAGAAAAAAAAAACTAGAATTACTTCGAGGATAAAAAAATATCTTTCTGGCAAAAAAAACTCTACGAAAAATAGTTTTTCTTAGATAACACGAGCTTATTTGTCCGTTTCGCTGGGTTTTTTTATCTACGTAGAAAATTAATTGATTTTATAAATATTTTATTTTTTAATTTTAATATTTAATTAGTATAATTGTAATTGATAAAATTAGTTAAAAGTGGTTTTTTTCAGCAAAAATGTGATTGAATATTTTATTGCTAAAAACTTTTTGATAAAATTTGTTAGAAAATTTGTTAAGAAGTTGGAATGATTCATTAGAAATTTGTTGTCACGGATACTTTGGTTTAAAAAAACAAAACCCGGTTAAAAAAGAACAACTGATTTGGACAATAAAAAATAAAAAATACATGTGAAAAAAAGGTCACTATTTCTTAAAAGAAAAAAAAAGACTCTAAAATATAAATTTAAATTCAAAGCCATTTTTTTTATAAGACTTACTCATCATTTTATTATATTAAATATATATAAGAATGTCGATATTAATATTTTGGCAAAAAATAGTAGGTTATTTTTTTCTCTTTATATATTTTTAGGCGATAATATTAAATAAATATTAAACACATATACTTAGTCTCGCATACTATATAGTGTGATCGAAATGGAAAGTGATTTTTATAGTTTTTTAATTGTAGATAACCTAGATAAATTTGTAAAAAAAATATGAGTTGTCTGTCTTTCCCATTAATATTAGATATGACATATTATAAATACAAATATTGCAATTTTGTTTAAAAAGAACTATAAAATTTTTGCGTGTTGTACTAATTTATTTGTCGTCTAAAAAGAACAGTGTAGTCGAAACGTAAAGTGCCTTTGTGTATTTTTTAATTGTAGATAATGTAGGCAAATTTGTTTACCTTTTGTTTTTTTGAGTTATATTTTTTTCCGGGTAATATTAGATCTTAAATATTAAAAATCTTTTTTTTTAAGAAATAAACTTGAACAAAAGAGCACAAAATTAAAATTCACAACAATTTTGTTTATAAGATTTATTCATCATATTATTATATTAAATGTATTTAATAATGTTGATATAAATTTTTTTCCTGCAAAAAATCTGAGGTCATTTTTTTTCCTCCTTGTATATTTTTAGGCGATAATATGCAATAAATATTAAAACATATAATAATGACTTGTTTGTCATTTCAAAGAAACAGTGTAATCGAGACAAAAGTGACTTGTATCGTTTTTTAATTGTAGATAATCTAGGTAAATTTACCTAGTTTTTTGTTGTTGAATTGTCTTTTATCCCCAATAATATTAGATACAAAATGACCATTATTATTATTGCAAAAACAATAAAAATTATCAAATTATCCTGAAAGAAATATATTGAAAAACATTAACAAAAGAGTAAGCAAGAAAAATAATATATTATTATTATTATTATTATTATTAATATTGTTATTATTATTGTTGTGTTAATGATGAATAAAGAATAGAAATAAATAAAATAAAATAAAATCATTCTATTTTTTTATATAAAAAAAAACATGATTATCAGGGGGGAAATTCATCTAACTTGAAAATAATAACAATAAAACCAATAAAAAAAAATGAAAGAGCACATAAAAAAATATAACAGATGATAAAACTAAACAAAAAATTATTAGCTGGAAAAATTTAAAAAATATATGTTCTACGTTGCGGGTCGAGTAAACAATTTTTATAGGATTTGCTGGGTGCAAATAAAAATATAATAAAATAGCTCAATACCCCCTAGTATAACAATAGCAAACTTTTATTTATGCAAAATTTAATATAATAAAATAGCTCAACACCCCCTGGTATAACAATAGCAAAACAAAAGTTTAAAAATCTAAAATTATCATTGCACGGAGGATAATTTCAGTCATGGTATGCGTAAACTATCATTGATACCCTAGTTTTAAAAAATAATAAGAATAAGAATAATAATAAAAAAGCAACTTTTACAGACATATATTTTTAAAATCAACATTGTAGAAAGAAAAAACAAAAACATGGTAGTTTAAAAAAAATAAGAATAATAAAAAAAAAAATATAATAAAAAAGGGACAGTTGTTTTCCCAAAAAAGAAAACAAAATAACTAAAAGAAAAAGAATTATAATAAAAAGAAAAAGAAAAAGAATTATAATAAAAAAAGAAAAAGAATTATAAAAAAAGAAAAAGAACTATATAAAAAAGGAAAGCAACGTTGCTTTCCACATATTGCAATTCGAACCCTGCAACTGCACCCTAGATAGCGTGCAGGGCGAGCCGCTCGGCTACAATGATTCTGAATACTTTTCTCCACCGTACATTATATAAAAGGAACCGTTGTGAAAAAAAAAGGTGCACATAATAAAAAGAAAAAGAAAAAGAATTATATAAAAAAAGAATTATAATAAAAAAGAAAAAGAATTATAAAAAAAGAGAAAGAATTATTAAAAGAAAAAGAAAAAGAATTATATATAAAAAAAGGAAAGCAACATTGCTTTCCACATATTGCAATTCGAACCCTGCACCTGCACGCTAGATAGCGTGGAGGGCGAGCCGCTCGGCTACAATGATTCTGAATACTCTTCTCCACCATACATTATATAAAAGGAACCGCTGTGAAAAAAAAAAACAGGTGCACATACGCGTGCGGAGCAAAAGCAAAAAATGGCCAGTCCACAGTGCGTGCACAGTGGACTGACCGAGTTATTTTAGATATATGTAATTATGTAATTATATCATGGTCACAAAGGCAAATCTCAATTCTTAAAAAATAACATTCGATAATTCTATTAAAGGTTTATTAAAAAACATAATAATAACACAACCCTCGAACATAGTTGTTGAGATTTCTTTTTACTATCACTAAGACCTTGTTAGTCATTGTATTTTAAGTTTTTTTAATTATTTTATTTTTATTTTTATTAATTTTTTTGGTGATTTTAGATCATTTTCATGTACCAATATCAAAAATTATTTTTTTAAAATTTTTTTTGATACAATTCTGAACAAAAAAACATTTTTAAAAACAATATTAATCATACTTCCAAACATACATAAACACAGTCTAACAAGTTAATATTGTAACATCTCAACTTGAATGTCTTGTTTAAGTTTAAGATTAAATTGTATGGAGGTTGATATAATATAACCAGATTAGCTTGATAAATAAAAAAATTGTTTGCACAACTTTATGTTGATATTAATTAAATGTAATGGCTGTACTAAAAATTAGCAAATTAGTTAATCTCAATACCTTATTTTCCATATTACATGTGTACAAATTATCCATTCAATTCATAACAAAGAAATTGGAAAAACCTAATAAATAAAAATGAGCAATCATAGTTCTATATTTTTAGAAAACCTCCTTAAATAATGATATATACAATTTTAATGCATAAAAATATTTTCAATTTATATATCAAATAAAATCTATATGTTTTTTACAATATATTATTTTATAAATCTACATCCCAAACCAAGACTGGTAAAAATATCATTAAATCAAGGTAATTATTTTTTCCCCATTTTATATTACATTGCCGAGCATCTTGATTATGCTCGTTAATACTTAAAATAAGCCTTAACCCGTAAAGTCAAGAAACATCTGGTGGTCAAGAAGAGCTTCTCTTTTCCTTTCACCTCAGGTTCAAATCTTGTCAAACATGTTTATCATCTTTACGGTGACTTACATACTCATTGAGCTTGCATAATGTTCAATGGACCTGAAAATTAGTTGTAGTACGCATAAACTGACCCGAACACCCTGGTTATTTAAAAAAAATATATAATGCAATGAATGTAGGACTAAAATGATTTTTAAGATTATGTTTTTAGTTGCTTTTTAAAGTAACTTTTACTTAAAAATATATTAAAACAATATTTTTTTTTTTAAAAAAATTATTTTTTAATTTAAATACATTAAAATAATCTAAAAATATTAAAATATTCATTTAAAACAAAAAAAATCAATTTTTTTCGAAAAACATTTTTGGACCCTTTTTAGTTTTTAGCGTATAGCCAACATAGAACCACCGAGTTCATCAGCACATGTTTTTTTTTTTTTTTTTGAAATAGGAACGGGGATAAAGAAATGATCAAGGGTAAAACATTTCTGATTATCACAGATTTTACACAGCTATTGTAAAAAGAAAATAATGATTTCGAGCTACGTAGGTATCAGTGCTAATATCTGATTCCTAATAATGCCCATGCATTTCTGTATCTCTGCATAAATGGGAAGGTTTGATGAACAACATGGCTTCAAACTTGTAACTGCAGAATCCAGCACCATGGCAACGTCACTCGGTGGAAATTGTCTTTCTGTACATCTCTGCAAAAAAAAAAAAAAACTTTGGATAATTAGGGATTATTCCCAACAACAATCAATGAGACAGACTATTTTTGTAGGAGAAAGGAAAGTATATTACATATTTAATACTTGCCTTAATCATTAGTAAAGTAGCTACGCAGTGTGAAATAAGCTCTGTGGGGATTTGTACTTCATTTGGGTTGGACAAATTGTTCAACTTTGCATCAGGTGCACGGTTAATTGCCCCTGGATTTGCTGCACAGGAACTTAAATGATCCTGAAACGCCAGAGTACCTTGAATTGAAATTGCAGGGATAGAAGATCTAATGGCTGGCACACTTAAATCATCTGCTGAAAGCTTATTATTTACAGAATCTATGGCGTCCTCAATACTATCAATGTTACTTCCTTCTTCAAGGATAGCATTGCCTGAAATAGTTGCGGTTTGACTACAAATCAGGGCTCGCAATCAAAGGCTGCTAATAGCCCTAGTTTTTCTTCCAGACAACATATGCGCATAGAGTTCTAATTATATGGTCCACTTACAAAGAGAAATGCAATTGGTGAAAGATTAATAGTGGTCTACAAAATAGCAAAATTTGCTGACAGCTGCAGGAGAATTGTTTCTCATACCTGCATAGCTGCATCGACCAATGTCTGGGCTTTCGTTCTTGAACTTCCAACAATTTCCACCACATGAGATCCAGATTCTTGCGTGTCATCTGTGGAAGAATCAAAGGAGCTGCTATGGCAAGCTGGCTCATCTATATTGGCTACGGGCTTCAACAGCACGTGTGGGGTGTTCCCTTGGTATGTGTTACGTTCCCTCAAGCAAAAGAGAGCAGAAGAAACCTGAATGAAGGGATAAAGACAAGCAATTGGTGCTTGCATGATAAAGGAAAGGAATTGAATCTGAAAATTGTCCATGTATAGCTCATACCATCTCATTGACTTCATTTAACTGTAGGAGTACTGCAGCATAATGCTTTTTGAAAACTTCTGAATCCTTGATAGAGTAATCTCCCCGTTTTTGGCTTTCTAACACCTCATCATTCATGTGCTTCAACTCAGACACGACAGCCTCCTGCACATTTAAATATCTATCAGCTTCTTTTTCAAGCACCAGTGTCATCAGAATCATTCAAAAGATTTTCTAATACAAGTGAAAAGGGCAAATACCATGTGAAACATAAATAATAAACTTTCTACATTAATCTTTACTCGATGCAAAGCTAATTTAAATTGCACTCAAAGTACAATAAATGTGTAGTTATGCAAATAATGGTATATAACACTGAATATGAAATCCAGAACCTATAAATGTAAAGAGATCATCACAGGGGATGCATCAATCATTGATTGAGAAAACTAGTGAAATATATCAAAGTGAAAACGCACACAGTTTAGGTGTAATTAGCAATGTGAAATACAACCTTTTTGTCAAGGGCTCGAGATAATTCAGAAAGAGCATGGATATCACCTTCCTTTGCTTGTATCTGTGCACAAAAAGAAGGCTGGGCATTTGTTGCTTGCTGGGTATTAACAGTTTCACCTCCAATATTGAATTGCATGTTAGAACCTAAAAAAAACCCCTGGTAAAGACAATTTCTTCTTAGATAAATGAATAGTGATATAATATTTACACGAAATGCTTTGCAACATCAATGCAGCCATAAGGCTGTTCACGAGTTGATATAGAAGAGCTTCAATAAGGACAATCCAATTCAAAATTCAATGGAGACTATTTAGTTCATCCATCACCAAAACAAGATTAAGCAATGTTCTTGAATCTCATTAAATTGTACTCTGTGAACTTGGGTCATTAAACTAGCTGAAACAAAAATATCCCTACATCTGACATAAAAACTCTTAAGAGCGTCCCTATGAGGCTTAGTTAGACATTTAAACCCCAAAGCATAAGTTACTACGTGAATATAAGTATATAACCATCGACAACATGACCCCACACGATGTACTCTTAAGCAAGTACTCAGAAACTTGACAGAAACATGCAAGAGGTGGCTTGTCTCAGTAGTGAACTGTGCCCTTCATGTATATAGAGCCAATGAAAAACCACACTGCAGTTTAAATGCAGAAAGATCCTCCTTTTTTCATCAGAAGATAGATTTTAATTGCTAAGCACATCTAACACTTAGGAGGACTTCAAAACTGATCAGATGTGATAAGCATATGGCGGAATTTAAATTTCAAGGATTGCGCACCTTCGGCTGCTGTAATAAATCACTAAAAGGATAAGTCGATGGGGTACCATGTGGAAGAGCACTGGCACCCTCCAGGTTCTCACATGGTGAGAAATTGAATTCTTCCACCTTCTTCTCTGCTGGTTGCCCATTGATTTTGAGCTCATTTAAGTTCTTAATGTATCTATTCAAAGCAATATTGTGCCCAATCATAGATGCAGGCATGTTTTCCAAAGGATTCAAAGGCATGCAATGGACATCCTGCAGTAAACCAAGACTTGAAACAAGAAAAATATACTGATTGAAGAGCTGGAATAAGATAAATTGGAATATTGGCTCTTGAATGCAAAACAAAGTGAATGGAAGGAATACAAGATATCGGAAGCATGTCCTAAAGTCACAATATATTTTTTTGTTGAGATAGAAGTGGAAAGTAAACTCACTTCCATATGTTGTTAAAGTAAATTCAGTACATTTTCTAAAACCTACGTACTGGAACAATTGTAAGCATCCAGAATACACATAACCAGCTTGATATTCAGGTATCCAAGTCACTGACATGTGATGGTGATGTTTCCAGTATACTAGGCTGTTGTGTAGAACTGTATTAAAACATAAATGCATTGGTGCTGTCCATTGCTGATGGTAAGCTATCTCCTTGCGGATTAAGACACCGTGGAAGAAAACAATTTTTAGTGCTCGTTTGCCTTGCCTAATTTTTCAGTATTTTGCAATTAGTTTCTTTAGTTCGTAAAATGTAAGGAAAAAGAGAAGAAAAAAAACTTTTAACTTTGGTAAATGTCTTATTTTCATAAAACAATTCAATAAAGACAAATAACTTACCATGACAAATTCAACCCCTAGTCCAGGTTGGTCAAACTGAACACAGTAGCGGCTATGATCAACAGTTAATATACTTCCATCATGAATCTCACTTGTCCTTGGATGACGAGCAAGAATGCGTTGACCGACTGATAAAGGTCGGGCTAAATCAGTTGGTAGTCCATCCCTAGTACCAGCATGAAGTTCTGCATAATGTTCTCTAACAGATTCTCGATATTGGTTAAGCTTCTTTTTCTCTTCCTTCAAAAATTGCTCTGAAAATCTTCGTGGTTTACCAAGGGAACTGCATTGATGAGATAATCCAAATCAAATTCTCTAGCTATGATTTGAAGGATATGTCCAAGATAGCGTCAAACATGCATGCAAGATAAAATTGGACGCCACAGACCTCCGAATGACACCCCATTCAACACGAGTTAGTCTTGGAATATGACCCAATCCAACATGTTCCAGATATTCAACAAATTCCCTTTTAGCAAACCATGGATAATCTATTGCACTAGCAAACCATTCAAAAAGACACCATCTTCGGACTAGATACCGGGAAAGGCAATTAGAAAGCTTTCCCTGCAATTATGAAATATACATATGAGAAAGATAACCAAGTTTTTAGGAAGTTAACTCATGGAAATGTAACTAACTAGCACATATCTAACCTTACGACTAAGAACTCTGTCCTGGAATGAAGGAATAACAGTATTAGATTTGCTATTGACAATATTCTCTGAAGACTTGAAATCTCTCCCGACCAAGAGCTTTGGAATGTTTAGCTTACGACTACTCCTCACTTTAGTAGGCAAGTTGAATTGGTTGGCAGATAAAACCCGTATGGTAGTTGGAGCAGAATCATTCAATTCCCTTCCATGATTATTACTAGAAGAAATCTGTTCAGCAGGTTTCATCAATTTCCCTTCTTTAAAGTACGCAGCATCAAGTAAGAATTTTCCTTTACTCACAAAGTTATCATCTTTTGTAACCTATAACCAACCACAAAGATAAAAGAATAACATCATTTAATAGGTCCTAGAAATAAAAAGTTTTGATGTAGAAATCACATCAATAGTGAACTTACATAACATTGGGTAGATAAATGTTACCGACACATCAAAATGCAACTAATATAACAACAGATCAACACTATGGATGGATGATGACATAGAACAATTATCTCAAAAGTTTATATACTAGATTGGCAAGGTCAAGCCTGTAACAAAATCTGCAAAAAAACCCAGAAGCATCTAATATGAAGCCTGAAGTTATTGTTTTTCTATTTTAATTATTTTTCCTAGTTAATTAATTTTTTCTAATTAACTTAGTTATTTTAATTAAAATCGTATTTTACTATTTTGTAATTCTAATGCAAGATAAATTCTATAAATTAGATAAGTTTTAGTTATGAATCATTTTCTATAAGGAATTTTAGGACTAACATAAATAGAAATATCCAGTTTATTTCATAGAGATTCAGATTTAATAAAAATACCAGACAATTTTCTCTAGATTTCTCTACATTTAGATTTGTAACCTTAGTGTTTGAGAATCCTTTTTTTTCCCCGCTATACACTGCATCAAGTGACATTAGAATGGGTCAACATCCGAATCGATGATGATCCAGGAAGAGAATTATAGAGCACAACCATCTCTTTGACAGTTATTAAGGGATGTATGCTATTTGGGATCAATTTCATACCTATGGTTAGAATAACTACGTGTATTCATCTAATGAAGAATATCTATTTTGGTTGATGGTTGATACAAACACGAATCATTAAAAAAAACATGCTTAAAGACTTGTCATGGGATTAACCTGACCTTAGACCTAATCCTGAAATTTCACTTAGACAATCACTGGTCTATATGAAAGGTGTTGGTGAAAACAAACTTGATGGAGATCATATGACCTTAAAGAATTTTCTCTAGATTTCTTTACAGTTTGGCATATAATCTTAAGGCTTCAAAACCCTATTTTTATTTTTTACTATACACTGCATTAAATAATGAGGTTGCATGGTGTTCCAAAATCCATCACGTCTGATAGATGTATTTTGTCACTTTTGACTAATTTTGTGGAAGATGTTCAATTATTCTTTGAAGTTTAGTAGTATTGTTAGGTTGCATGGTGTTCCAAAATCCATCACATCTGATAGATGTATCAGGTTTCTTTGTCACTTTTGACTAACTTTGTGGAAGATGTTCATTTATTCTTTGAAGTTTAGTAGTATTGTTCATCCACAAACTGATGGCTAAACAGAGTCTCTATATAGAAATTTGGGTAATCTAATTCGTAGTATTTATGGAGACAAGCCTAAATAGTGAGACATCGCTTTGACTCGGACAAAATTTGCTTACAACAGTTCCAAGCATAGTGCTACTTGCAAGACAAATTTGAGATTGTGTACATAAAGCCTCCAAATTATGTACTTGATCTAAATTCACTATCCAAAATTGGTGAATTTAGCAAGTCAATAGAGAATTTAGCTGAACAGGTACAAACTATACATCAAGAGGATAGGAGGAAACTGAAAGAATTAGCTTGCAGAAATAAACACACAGTAGACGAGAATAGGCGAGTTAAATTGTTTCAAAGAGACATGGTCATGAGCTTCTTGCGCAAGGAGAGGTTTCCAATAGGCACCTGTAAAAAGCTATAAAAAACTCGATGATGAGTTTTCTCCAGTAAAGGAGACCGATGTAGAACAATTATCCCAAGAGTTTATGGAACAAATTGACAAGGCCAAGCCTTAAAAGAAGTACACAAATAAACCCTAAAGCATTTTATATGAAACCTAAGTTATTGTTTTTCTATTTTAATTATTTTCCTATTTAATTTTAGAATTTAATTATTTGTTTCCTACTTAGCTTTTAATCTTAATGCTAGATAAATTCTATTAATTGTGTAAATTTTAATTAGAAATCCTTTTCTAGAAAGGATTTCAGACTAATATAAAGTTATTATCCAAATGGTTGTAATCCATAGCATGAAGCATTGAAATAACTAAGAGCAGTTGCCGATTAAAATGGAAAAGAACTACAAACTTCAAACTTTTGAGATTCACCCAAATGAGAATCAGCATGCTTTTCATTTTCTGAAATCTGCAAGTTGTAAGCAACTTGCAGATTGGTAAACTCATAAAATATAAAATATCTAGCAAGTAAAGTAGTACAAGAAAATAGCATCAGCTTTGGTTACAAAGTTCCTTACTTTAGATGGTGAGGGCTTTTGTCTTCTTTTCCGCATCACAGGACTGATCTGATAGGGTGCTTCCTCTGCTTCTAGAATAGATGTAACGTTATGAGGGGAAACTTTTCCGTGTCTAATGTTCTTGAAGGAGACAGGTTTTACACCAGGGGAAGAATGAATCCCTTTTAGCTTAGACTTGGCAACTATTCTGGTATTTTCTTCCTCAACAAGAGCAGACAACCCTGATGGATGATAACCAAAGGTTGGATTGGAAATTCACCAAAAACAGAGATATAACAATGAATGTAATCCTGTGCATTTAATCATTCAACAAGGAAAATAAAGAAAGATTTCAAAGAGCTTGAGAATTGTAAGAATATTTGTTTCACGTTAAAACAGTCTGGGAGTTATTATTCATTACATGTAATATAAATATCCCTGTCTCACATTCATGTGGAGCCAAGTGAGTTACTAAATGAGGGTCCTGCATGAATGTGAGTGGAGGAGCATCTTACTGAAGAGAGTGCAAAACAATTAACAAGTTTTGTCATTGCAGGTTTGAATAGGTGATTTTTAATGCCTAAAAACTTTATCCATGATCAAGAGAATGACGTTTGTATTGTTCCCTACCTTCATTTATTAATTCCAGCAAGGAAGAAACGTAGAAGGAAATGCGTAGTAAATATCTAAGCGAAAAGGCATTATCAAAATCACCACAAAGTTGTGTCTGAAGATTGGTCAGCTGTTTTTGATGAAGAAAACATCACAAAGCATAAAAAAGAACACCTAAAAAAGCCTTTGTAAATTTGAATAAAAATTTAGAAATCAATGGCAAGCCTTTGTTTATTTTCAGATTCTGCAATTAGCTGCGGTATCAGCATACAAGCTTATAAGCCTTTATTACAGATCTATATGGGTAGATAATACAGGAGTAAACCAGTAAATCATCCTGATCTCTTGGAAGGTAAATCAGTGTTGTTTGCCAAAGTGTTGTGACAATCGCTTTGGGCTTATACTAAAATATCACAAACCCATAAATCTTTCCAGCAATCTGACAACTAATATCATTCTGGACCATTAAAACTGTAACTCAACAATAAGGATACATCATCCAAATCAATTCCCTGTCCTTGTTCAAAGTAACTTCAACAAAATAGTATCAGCAAGTTTCAATATGTCAGTACATAATATTTGCATTTAGCAACATCAAACTAACTGCAAAATACATCCAAGTTTCACTTGTAGCAAAGAATATGCTCAGAAGAAGAAAAAAATGAGATTAAAAGGAGCAGCCTAGCAAGAATAGGGAGTGTCTGTTTCAGTCAGACTTCACGTGAAGAAATTAAAATATCTTATGCAAAACATGTTTATGTCTTACCAGTTTCAACAGGTGTTTCTGGCAACCTCAAGGACAAATCAACCAGCGCTTCTAAGGCATCGAAATCAGTGTCTTCAACTACACAGATTCAAGAAAAATACAGCCAGATATAGCATGATTCAACAAAAAGGAGGTAAGAAGGTCAGCATTGAAGCTCGGTCAAAGTAGAGAAAGAAAGAAAAATAGATCATCGTGAATTTAAGCAACAGCCTAGAACAGAGACAGGGTGACCATGCCCCCCCACCCACTAAATTTCTTTTATATAACACTCTTTTCAAGGATTATCATTTTTTAATATGTTTCCTTTAAGTTTTCCTATTATTCTGAACATATGGCCCCATTCAGTATTTTAAGTGTTCCAAATTTGCATTTCCTCATTAAGTCATTGATTATATGCACAAGGATGAATGATGATTTTATAGTAATGGAATTTAATGGTATTATCATAAAGGTCATTTTGATTCAGTTTCACATTCCCAAAAAAACACTAAGTTATCTCCCAGTGAACACTGGAAATAACATGCCAAGCATAACAGTTTAGCTTAAAAAATTGATGCATTTGCTATAATCCTCTAGAAAATAATAATGGTCCCATTAAGTCAAAATAATATACAATAAGAGTGGATATTATACACAAAACGAGGAAATATGAAAAGGATGCAAGAGCAGAGTAGAGCATCTCATTGACTTCTATAGAAAAGCATTTAAAGCCTGAGATTATTTTCCCCCTATTTTTCTGCAGTGGGAGGATGCAACGAGGCTTAATTTTTTTTAAGTATTTGATGCAAAACTTGGTTGGTCAAAGACAGTTATAATTAGAAACAATTACGCTCTCATGCAGATATCTTCTGAAGTAAACCAGAATCTGTGATTGGAAAACAATTAAAATTAAAATACATTTCTTAAAGCGTGCAAGATTTGAGACAAGATGCCTTGAGATTCATTATCATCTTAAGACACCGTATTGCTTTCAATATGACAGCACAAAAAGATAAATTTTCCAATTTCTTTCTTTCTTTGGCATGATCTCTGGCTTCAAACCATATAATGTTGTGGCCAAAAGGAGAATTTTTCTTCTAAATTCCATTTCCAGTAGCTTCCAGAATATAAGACTTTGCACAATCTTTGAAAAAAGTGATCATGTACAATGACATGTTATTGCAGATTAACATCTTCCACATAACAATAAAGCTTCTATCTCTGCTCAATCCAATGAAGACTAAAAAAATTCATACTGCTGATGTTAAAGGAAGTTGATGAATAAATAGCTAAATGCACAATTATGAGATATTCAAGAGAAGGAAAGATTAAAAACTGCCAGAATGGACATTTTCAAGGAAATCAAAGCATTCCTAGATATCAGAGTGAAAGAAGAACAGATAGTGGACAGGCGAACTTGGTTTACATAAGATCACTACCTTACCTTCTCCAAACAGAACCTTCTTACTTCTCTTTCTTGAACCCTTGGAGGACCTCACAGGTTTTGAACACGCAACCTCCATTTCAAATTTTTCTTTGACAGCTTCCAGTTTCTGCCCTTCCTCTGTCCCACTGCAGGCTTCTCTTACATCATTCAAATGATTGTCTAAATTTTCTTCTACTTCTAGTGACCTCCTTCCATGGTATCTCCTTCCCTTCCAAAAAATCCTATCTCTTGCATAATCTCCAACATAATCATCTGTGCTGCCTAAACTTAATTCACAACCCACCCCATCCATTTCACTGCCACGAAGCTTGGCACTCATCATCTCTGATTCATCATGCTGAATACCACGATCGATTAATTAACAAATTCTATAGCAATCAGAAAAAATAATAGAAGCCTCAGTCAAGGCTAATGCTATCTCATGAAATACCATTCGTTCATCATTCTGAGCAGGTGAGGGTATCTTTGTTTTTCTCTTAGGAGTTTGAGAAATTTGGGGAGATCCACCTCTTTGTGAAGCCTCTGTCAAGGCCAATGCTATCTCATGAACAACATCATCATCAACAGCATCAGCCTTTACTTTCATACCTTGCCAGATTGGTGAAACATACTTCTCATTATCTTTATCATGGGAATATGTAACAGGTACACGAGGAGTCCTTTTCCCAACAGTCCAAGGCTTGCTTCCTACGAGAAATCCAAATGAGTGGATAAAATGAAACTCTAAACAACACGTTCATAATGGAATGCTTTTCTCCTTGCATGTGCGTGTGTGTCTCATGGAGAAGCAGTTTATGAGCATGCATGCAAAAGAATAATCTAAAGTGCAAAAAAAGGAACGCATAAAATTGCCACCAATTTCAAGCGTGGAAAAACGATGATACAATGTAATAAGCACCACCCATAAAAAGAAAAGAAAGAGCAGTGTATAAATTGTCAAAATAGCTCAAAGGATTGACAAAGTAGAAAATCTTAATGAAACTTTATTTTGTTACCCCTTTCATTTACATGTTAACAATATATATAGGGAAAAGTGGCACAACTAACCAAGCCTAGAGCCACCCTATAGTCGCCACCCTATAGCACCCTATAGCCAGCACCCTATAGCCACCCTATAGCCACCACCCTAAAGCCATTATACTAACATAAATTTATAGTAAGCTACTATATCCATGCAAGCATACAAAGAAAGGGGGCTTGGGGGAGAGATCTTTCTACCAGAGTGTCTTTTTTTAAACAATGATAAGTAGCCATAATTTGATGCAGCTGGCTGGGACAGTAGAAGATCTAGAACTGGTGGTGCCGCTGATCCTTCGGTTACCCGAGCCCGCTTCTTAGAGGGTCTTTTCCCCCCACTGCTTTCTAGCTCATTGCCACTCTCTCCCTGTCCATAAGCATGAGAGTTCAAATCATAATAGATAGAAGATTACATGTAGAAAGAAATTTACCTCATTGTCTCACTACACATATCAATGAACTTACACGGAAAGTCCAAAAATTAAACTTACATCCTTATTATGAATCAGATAATCATATAAATGAGACTAAATAAAGAACTTCAATATTTGAATGCACTAAACTCCTCCCTCACTCCATTCTGTATGTATATTAACAAATAAATGCCTCGACCTCTATTCAATAATTAGTATACATTTATTGTCTACTCATCAATAGTTTGCCTCATTTAACTAGGGGTTCTAATTTATTTTAACCAAGTGATTGACCAGTGAAAAGAATCGGCACATTTAAAGAAACAGACAGGGAAGAGCAGAATCGCTGTTGTATTATAATGTTCATGGATTGCAACAAGCTAGACTGGCTTCCAATCACCAATTTGCTCTCCCGGAACTTTGGATAGAATAATGTGGCAACCATTTTGAGTATTGCCCAAAAGCACACTTCAGAATTAAGATACATATGGAATTCTAAACCTTCCCAACCTTACCAGATTAGAGTAGTGATCTGTCATCATTGCAATTAGTCCAGCACCAGAAGCAAAGCCTCTTGGAAGAGATAAGTAAGCCTGAAAATATAGCACATATCTATTACCAACTTCAACAAACAAAAGCCACACAGTAACAAGACAAAAATCACTGTTATAAAGAAAGTAAGAATATCACTTCAATGGAACAAGAGAGAAATGATCAAACAAATTTCATGATGTAAAAAATCTAGAAGGTTTTCAAATCAAGATCGAATATTTGTTAGATATTGAATTCAACACTCACCTTATTCATGGTGTAAAGGGCTTCTACCATTTCCACAGATCGATTCACCACAACGGCTACCTGTCAGCCCCAATGTTGGAAAAGAAAAAGGGGGGAAAGAAAAGAAGAGCATAGTAAGGTAATGATGCAATGATCAATGTCAACAGTAGGCTTGATTCCAAATACATCATGCCAGATCACTTGCTCCCACAAAACTTAACTTTTCATACTATATAGGTCCATCTACCTTTTGCAAACTAAATCTAGTAAAATGAACATGCCACCATAACTGAAAAGCAACGGCAAGCAGGTGCTGCTATGCACTGACTAACCTTCTCCCAATCTTTCCCATGTTTCCGATACGCCTTATAGAACCGCTCTAGTTCTTCCTTGCCCCATTGTGGCCCTAACATTTCAGATAACTTCCTCTTCTGCAAGTATTTTTTTTTTTAAAAAAAAGAAAGAAATCACTATCTGGTCACTGATTCAAATCAAGTACCTTAACTTATACCATCACTTAATTAAATCACAGATAAGATAATAAAACACTAACAAACACTACAACGATAATTTTTATCGTTTACAAAATAAACAAGGAAGAAGAAGCAAAAAAACTCACCCGCGGTTTGCTTTTATTAGCAATTTCTGCTGCATTTTTGTTAGTTGTGACTTCATCAATGTTTGAATACCGCTTATTTCTTTTTGTCGACGGAGCCATCACTCACTTCTTCAATTGCCTTAAAGGGAAAAAAATCAACGCAGCGATTCTCAGTTTTACGAAATTTGCGAAGAAGGGTGAAATTAAGTAAACGAAAGAGTGATATTTGAACAGCTACCGATTTAATTGTAACTTCATCGTAGTTAAGTCTTTCAATGGCTGTGAAGAGAGGAAGAAGAGCAGAAATCGATCGATCAAGCGGCTGCTAAGATGAAGTTGTTGATTATTTTTGCGTCTCTCGCGATGATGGGAGATGGAGAAATTGGGGGTTATGACCGCGAAATTGTTTTTTTAAAAAAAGTAAAAAACAAATGGAGCATAGTTGGCCGTATTAGTAGTTAAGTTTTGATTATGTGACCGTTTAGGAAGAACTTTAAAATTATTTTTATTTTAAATTAAAAAATAATAATAATTTTAGAAAATTTTGATACGATAATTTCATAAATAATTTTTAAAATAAAATAAAAAAACATTTTGAAAAGTAATACGACTCAATTCTTAAAACACCAGTCAGTTTAAAACACAAGAGTCAGTTTTTTTAAATAATGATTTAGAGAGTATTTGACTCTACATTTTGAAAAAAAAGTATTATTTTTTTTTTAAATTAAATTTTTGTGTGCTTTTAGATTGTTTTGATGTAAAAAATAATTTTTTAAAAATAAAAATATCATTTTAATATATTTCTAAATGAAAATCAATTTCAACATGACAGCTCTTAAAACATCCTTAAGTCAGTTTAAAACATTGTCGACTCAATTTTTTTGAAATGATTTAGTGCATGTGTTGAAAGTGTGGTTTAAATTGCTTATAAAAATATTTTTAGTTCAGAAATGCATCAAAAATTATTTTTGATATCAGCATATAAAAATAATCGAAAAACACTATTTTTTATTTTAAAGTAATATATATATATATATATATATATATCCATTAAGAATCAAGTAAAGGGAAAGCAGTGAAGAGAGGAGAACGAAGGTTTTGATGTAAACAAAAAAAAATATGTTAGGGCTGTTTACTGTTTTAGAATAAAAAAAATGATGAAGATATAAATCTATTTGGTAAAAAAACATAAAATTATATATAGTGTTAAAATATTTTTTATGCTCTTAAAATAAAAAAAATGTTTTAGAGACGGCATATATTATTTCTTATATTTAAAATATTATTATAAAACACTTTTAAGTTTAAAATTATCATTTTTTTCAGTAAATAGGAAGCAACAACTCTTTTCTTTTCAATCTATATACATAGACATCAATTTCTTAAATCTTCTTGAAAATCTTTACAATATTTTTTGGTGTAAGAAAAAATATCTTGATATTAATTTGATGTGTTGATTTTGTGATAGGATGTGCTTGTGTAGGAGAGTATGGTGAGATTCTCATACGAGAAAGAAATGTTTAGGAATTGGTGGTGGAAGACATAGTGATATCATTTTTTTTTCTAAAATAACTTATGAATCATCAAGAATAATCCCTTTTTCCAATACAGTATATTTCTCAAGTATTAGTTTCAATTGCTGCCCTCCATACTTCTCTCTCTTTATATATATATATATATATATATATGTATATATATATATATTAGCAATTTCTAATTTCTTACCCTTACCATAGTGTGTGTGTATGTATTTATATATTTTTTTCAATTTTTTCCTATGATTGAACTTATAACTAGCATAAAAAAAACAAAATTACTAAATACATTATAGGGTTAATGAATTGTTATTAGTCTAATACATAATCTCTATTTGGTTTTGTTTTATTTTATTTTAAATAAACCTAAACACAAACATTTGTGATGGTCAAGTTATGTCATAATTGTCAATTCCGTTTCGTTCCGGCCAAAACTGCCGGAACGTTTCATTCCGATGAAAAACCGAGATGAAAAAACGTTGTTATTGTCTCAATTTTAATTCCGATCCGTTCCAAAAATTCCAGCCGAATCATGCTCAACGATCTTGCTCCAATTGTGTTGTCATTCAGACCTTAAAATCCTCTTTATTTTGATTAGCTTGTGATTTTTTTTCTAATTTTGAGATTATATTTGTTTGACTGTATTTATATTGTATAACTTAAAGTTAATTTATCTTGAACTTTAATCATGCTTGTTAAATTAATATTTTAATTATATATATATATATATATATATAATTACAATACAACCACGAAACAGCATGCCAAAACGCTCCGAAATAAGAACGTTCCGTTTCAATAGAAAAACCAGAACAGTATTGACAACTATGAGTTATGCACTCATTTTTTAAAAAAAATAGCATGACCACTACAACATTGTTAAGAGGATGTCTAACACTGCGTTTCAGACACGTTTTTGGAAAGAAAAAAAAAAAGAATTCTGGGGGTATAAGACTGAGAAGGAGAAGCTAAAATTTATCAGATTTTCTAGGATGATCAATCTCCATCAAGGGTTCTCGATCTGCTGACTCAGGCACAACAATGTGAATTAACTTGAATCAAATTTCTTTTGCATGTAATAAACTGCAATAATAAAACAATATGAACCAAATGCCATCTTTACCAGATTTTCCCGAGGAATCAAAGCTCAATGAAGCAATAGCAGACAATAAGCATTCACCTCCTCCCCAACTCCTTTCTCAGTTAGTGGCAGCATAGTAAATAACAGGTACCATGCTCCTCATATACATGGAATCTACAACAGCTCGAGGAAGAAATTCATAATACACGGACGGGAGGAAATTAACAAATTTGGGAATTAGCCCCTTTCTTTTTACCCTAAAATTCTAAAACAGGTGGCCAAGCAAAGAGGCTGGAGATTTCAAATAATCCAACGTAGGTTTCAAGTCACTGGGTCATATGACCATGGAAAGTGCTGGAGTAAAATTGGAACAGGGCTGTAGGTGCTGCAATAACATGGGTGGAGATTGTCCAAAACCACTCCATTAATAACTTATCACCTCAAACTAGCCTACTAGCCAAGTAGAAATCTGAAAATGTCACTCAGTGTCACAATGCCTTCCACACGTTTACTGCCAGCCTCCACAATGACAAGACGCCTAACACCTGAAAACCCAGGGATTGAGGACCATTAACATGGTGAAAGTTGGCTAATGAAATTAAAAAAATGGTGCCACGTGAATTCTTCGGAGAAAAAAAAAAAGAGCTTATGCAAAAGTTCTGTGAAAAAAAACAGCAACAATAACAGAGGCATCGTTTCAGAAAATAATTTAACCATAACTGTATTTAACAGGACTATTTGAAACCAAAGTATAGTTTTTTGGCGAAGGCTTTGTTGGTTCTTTATTGTTCTTCAAGCACTTTAACATTACAAATAAATTATTCAGAATAACTGCAGGATGTCAGCTCGGCAGCTTGAAAGAAGCAAAGACAAAGGAGAGGAACCGCGGGGAAAGTAAATCAGAAGAATTAATATCCTAATGACTACACATCCTACAAAAATAATATTTCCAGCCTACTCCACAATCAGGCACTCCAAAAAGTCATATCAGAAGATATTTAACAGGATCTTGATTCTCAGTAAAAGAGAGAAATTCAGATTACCAGGGTTTGCCAATCGCTCCATTACTTTATGCAATGTATCAGAGCGCAAACACATCTGACATCTTTGACTTCTCAGCTCATAAGAATAGGCATCTTGCCCCAGTTGCAAAGCCTAGGAAATTCGATGGTCAGCAAACATCAATCACCATTTTTAAATTATAAACTATATTTTGAAACAATGAGGCAACATGCACACTAAACAAAATCAAACACTTCAAATAAATTTATGTAGCCTGCCCAAGCAAGCAAATAACACTTTGATGTGATATATGTTAAGTGAAAAGGATTCACTTGGTCCAAGTGCAACAAGATAACACCCTGAGGTAACCTTCAAGACCATAACATCACAAGTCACTTCCACACCGAACACATTTCCAATGAAAATTATATAGGAGTTTATACTATCATCATTGCATCCATTTTCAGCTAGTCTTTTAAATCTCAACAAGAAGGCATTCTGTAAAGATCCAGCACTCATGTTCCATCTCTCCTTTTACTTTAAAGTTGAAACCAAATGGTGCCCCACCATCTACTCATCAAACCCTCAATCTTGTATCAAATATTCTTACAACAACAGAGTTAATATCCTCTTCATGCCCACAATGACACAGTTTTCATAAACAAAATTATGAAAAATAAATAATGATAAAAAAATCAAGACATTCATGCCATCCTATTAAAAATATCAACAAACTAAAGCCATTACTTTCCACTTAATAAGTACTATGAAGTAGCTTCATACAACACATTCACGGGAAAATGAAGGGCTGGGGGGCACATAAAGAGAAGCTACCTGATTAATAGTCATTTCATTAAGATTAATACGAGTATAAATTTTGTCCTTCGCCAAAGCTGTTATGTCACTGTACAAATGATAACACATAATTAGCCTTGGAATCAAAGAACAGATGCAAAATACAGTTTTAAGAACATCAAGCCCAGAAGAACAAGTTACCTCCGACAATATATGTCTACTAATGAGTCATTCTCATCAACTATTGGTATTGAACTTACTCGAGCTGCAAGTACAGAAGGTGAAAAAAGAAATACCAGGATTAAAATTATAGGAAGATCAAGATGTGTAGCTGAAGTATATTCTTGTCTAGCTGAAACCATAGAAAACTAACCCAAAAGGAAAAAGATGTATTTGGTCCAAATGACTAAATTATCCCCCGCATAACAACTACCTTAGCCAGTGAAATCTCTGGGCATCATAACAGAAACATAGAATCCAATTTTAGGCACGCCAATGGTAAGGGGTTTGAGTAGGAGATATACCCAATCACAGGGCACAGCCATCAGATCCAAAAGGAGGGATGTTCAGGTGAGTCATGAAGTAGGAGACACAGTTGAATAATTTATTAGTTGATAAATAAAATACTCATCAATTTTATTTCAATTTTTGCAATTCAAGAAATTTATCAAATGGCGTACTCATATGCACCTCATCCAATCAAAATAAGATTTTCAAAAGCTCCCTGTAACTTTTTAAGTGTAATACATGTAAAGCAGTTTCAAGTAGTTTGCTAGAAATAATTGCCACTAAGAATTTGAACTTCTACTTCCAAAACATACAAAAATTCTTTTCTGTTGATAATTTATTTTCCTTCTGTCTGCACTTTACAGATATTACAAACATACCTTGAAGTAACAAGTTTAAAGCTGAACTAAGAGAAGCACTTGGTCTCAACATTGCCAAGGGGCGCCCACTAGGCTCTCCAATACTTGGGACCCATGAACCCACTGGTATTGCACCAATCGGCAATTGGAGCATGGGTAAGGTGCCAGCACAATGTCTAAAGTACCTGCAAATACCTGGAAATTAACATCCTATGGTTAGTAATAAATTATTTGTAGCTACTTAGCAAGTTAACCAAAAATCATTACATTTCAGTATTCCAGAAAGCGAGGCAAGATGCAGTAATTGAGGAAATGAGCCGTCTTCTGATGATGAATGGATAATGGGAACTGTAGCCACCTCATTCTGCAATATTCTCAAAGCAACCTCTTTCAAGTTGTCATGTGGCCCAGCCTGCACATTAGCCAAAATCCAAATCAATGGACAAGAGTCACATCAAACATTTTTGTTATATATATATAGTAACTCAAGATAAAGTCATTTATATGCTTCCTATAAGTGCAGCACAAAATGCAAACTAAAAATGAAGCACCAATAATAATTACACTCCACTTGATGCATGAAAGGTGAAAAACAAATCAGTGGGTCGTTATCATTCTACAGATACAAGCATGCCTGAGATCACTTACATGTATGAGATGTCTAGGTAAAGCCAGATCATGTTCATCTATTTGCCTATTCAGATATGATTTTCCCTCTTTCCAAGCAGATATCGTGTGTGTATCCAGTTCTTCCTCTGTCAAATTTGATCCATTATTTCCAAGCTGCAAGTAAAAGTAATCAGTGTTATAGAAACATACAAACAGTATATTTCTGTCCACAAAGACTACTTATCAGGAACAGTAGCATCCACAATCAAATTATTCAAGCTTATGCTATTTTAGAAAGCATGTAAATTTCTCCCAATATCGACAAATATCCCATAAGCCATCAATTACATTTTGGTTCTTGTCCCTGAATCAAAACCCATCCCCGAACATTTGGGTTCAAACTTCAAAGAAGATAGATGGATACCATGCTAGATGGAAAACAAAGCTGTATAAAAATTTGTTTACTTTTACCCTTAAGGAAAATGAACCTCGTATGCATCGTTTATCTATATGCATCTCTGATGCATATAAATTTGCACAACAAAAATCAATGACCAAATAAATATTTGTATTTAGAAGAGTCACTGTTGAGAGAAGACTTGATTTTACATGCACATACCTCTCTCAATATCAATATGAAGTCCAAGGCACTAAGCACTCCAACAAACTTGCCCCTAGAGAAGTCCCAAAGAGGAGCAATAGGGATTCCCTGGAAACAGCTAACTTAGAAGGCATACATACCCAAGTTCTTAATCAGCAACAAGTAAATATGCATGACAACCAGCAACTGTAAATAATAAGTATGCAAAGCTCAGATCATGGAACAGACTATGCCTGAAGTCAGGACTTAAGGCAGCCTGAAACTGACTATTTACTTTAGAACATATGCTGCATGACTTTCTATTTCCTTCTCCTTTTAGATTGGAAAAATGCATTGCATTGCAAACAGCACAAGTATGAAATTAACACCTTGGAGTTCCATACACTGAAGTAATCACAGCCACATTTACTTTTTATTCTAAAATTAGGCACCCAGTTGGCATTGGTTTCTTACTGAGTACAACTTCTTTTTCCTGATCCAGTGCTCAATATCTTATTCACTGAGAGGGTTGAATAAGGAAATTCATTTTATAAAAGAGTCATAATAAGGTAATCACAGGTGTTGATATTCTGGAGCAAGCAAGCTGGGTACAACATCAGAGATGGATGCCTTTCTGTTTGACAAGGAGTACATGAAAGAAATTAAGTAGTTTTGGCTAATGTTATTTCAGGCTGATAAATCACTTTAGAAATGTCATAAAAGGTGGAAGGTGTGGTATAGTTAAAGCCTCATTGATCTGCTCATGGATTTGAGTAATTCTATGATGATCTAGTTAGATATCTAACAAAACAAGTGAAGGAGCTACGGAGAAAAATCACCGAAAGGTAAGAATGCATAATGAACTGAATCGTGAAAGCATCAAACTAAAACATGCCAATATGCATTCCATCACAAAGGCACGTAACATTATTGCACTGGCAACACAGGAACAACACTTCATATATATAGAATCTTTTACGTGTTGCCAAAAAAAAAAGAACATGTCACTAGAAGTGCAGCTAAACTTGGTCCCAAACACCAGCAAGTGAAGGCATACAAGGGTTTGATACCTGCTCGAACAGAATATGAAAGGCTTGCTTTACCGGTAAATCAACATCCAAGGCAACTACCTGTAAGTTGCATTTTCTAAATTAGGAGAATATAGATTTGCTGACTTCAAATCCAAATACAAAGCCAAAATATGTGTGCCACGACGAAGACCTTTGGTAAAGGATCCAAACCTTGCCTGACTTGGGAAGTAGCTCGTATGCAGTGTTTGCAGTTAAAAACACAGAAATCCGGTGACGAGAGACCTGTAAGTCAGCCTCTGATATGCTCAGTACGGCACCAGTCAATGTACCATCTGATACACTGACCTGCATTGTAAATGAAAACCTCGTTATATTACATAACTTGTAAAAGGGCAAAGTATTGGTGAAAACAGTAATATTGTAACAGTAAGGTGAGACAGGGTAAGACAGTCACATAAACATAAGCAACTCAAAAACAAATGTTTTCACAAAAAGACACTTCAAAATTTTCAAATGATGGAACAGAAAGCCTCAGATCTATGATCTTCAATAAAAAAAAATGCATATAATTAGCAGCCTGTGAGAAGAAATCTTGATTTCTGGATGACTGAAATTACATTAACGAAACAGAACAGTTTCCAGCAATCATGATGTATTACAGAAATAGTATGTATCTCACCAAACGGGTAAAGGCCTCGTTATCTAATTCCATACTAGATCCTGGAATCATCTCTGGATTAAAATTGGCTTCCATGTTAAAATGGACAGTATTCAGTATCCCATATTCAGTTGTTGTGTAAGGTTGGAGTTCATCATGTCGCCATTCTCCATCAACTAGAAACTTGTACTGCATGTAAATATCAAATGCATGAATTGCAATATTCATATATATCAGTACAGACATAGAGCCATTCTCAGGCACAGAACATATTCATAAAAGCATTTCCTAGTCAAGTTTAAATCTTTCCGAGGTCACTTGAATCCAAACAATTCCAGAGTACTTCAACCCTATCATCTAAGAGCATATTTTGGAAAAAAAAAATAGAAAAACAAAAGGCTTTCGTTACCAAATAAGCTAATGATAATTATCATTGTATACAGAAAATACCTCCATTATAAGTAGCCTTCAAGAGGAGTTCATTGCTAATGAAATTTGTATAAAGTTATGTGCTATCCAGGACTTGTTCTTTCTTCTTTTCTTTTTTAGCACTCTCACAATGTGTAGTAAACTCTAGAAGCATGTCACAAGTGTGAGCATATCGTTGACCACACTAGTGCATCCCAGAGCAATTACTAAACATTTCTTCAAATAGAATAAGTTGAACTTCATGTACAACAATTCAAATTGATCAAAACCCCAACAAAACCAACCTACCTGGTGATTGCCGTGTGTAATACCATAAATAGCCTGAAATACATTAGGGCAACCTTCAACTGGCGACATAGGTATAAGCTCACCCCATCTTCACAACAACCCAAAAAACACAACCTATCAATCAGTACACTATCAAGAAAATCGGGTTGCTCCTACAACAATTAACCTCGGGCAAAGAAAATTTAAAATGGAGTATCATCACCTATTAAAAGAACCACTGAGAAATACACTACGACCTCCATGAGTCCAAACAAACCTCATTAACACTGTACCAGCAATTCCACCACCAGCTTCTCTCACAGTTTCCATGCTCAAAGCACACAATAATCCCAATCCAATTCAATAAATACCAAAATTCACCAGAAGAAAAATAAAAGAAGCAAAGTTTCTAGCTTATGCAACTTGAGATTTATTCACTGCAAAGCAAAAACAAATTAAACAAAGAAATTAGCAACAACCCAGTTCAGAACTTACCCAAGCAAACTCAAATGTACGGAGAAGCCTAATTGTTCCAATTAAAAGAGAAAATACTCACCAAGATTGAAGCTCTAAGGAAGCTTCGGATTGGGGATTTTGAAATCTATGCACGCACAATGGGAGTGGAAATTGGGGGAAATAAGTAGAAACCCTAGGGGGTTGGAGATATGAATAGCAATAAAATTCCAAAAACAAGAAGTTTTGAAAGGGGGTAAGATCGAGAAAGGATCGATATAGTCGAATATAATTTTTTGGAACCCTAGTGATATAATATAAAATAAAATGTATAAAGAAATCAAGTTAATAAAAACAGAGGAAATAAAGAAGGGAACTATGATAGAGATGTGTATAGTTGCTACTTTTTTATTGTTATTAATATTGACGTTTTATTTTTTATATTGTTGTTGTTGTTCTTCTAGGCGGAAAACAAGATAAATAAACAGAAATAGAAAAAAAATTAAATACAGTTCATGTTATAGTTTAATAAATTAATTTTATTTAATTACAAAAATAAATAGATATTAAATAGAAAAGGTAAAAAAAAACAATCTTATAACTTGAAACAAAATAAGAGTAAAAAAATGTTGTTATTTATTTTTCATAAAATTGGATAAAAAATACAAAAAAAAAGACACGAGTTAACCAGGTTAACACAATAGACATATAACCTAGATAATAAAAATCAAGTCAACTCGAGTTAACCAATTAACCCGTGTCTCTGTTGTGAAATTGAGATAACACGGGGGGAAAAAATCAAAGAAGACCAAGAAATTATTTTTTCTTAAGAAGAGAAAAACTAATGTAAAATAATGAAAATAAGATAAAAACTAGAGGATCTCAATTCATTTTAACTTTTCAAACCTTTGATCTGGATCACCAGAAATAAAAATAACACAAAATGATTAAAAAAATAGCAATTAAAAAATAAGGATAAAAATCAAAATCAAAATATGAGACAACTTTTTTTATTGGGGGTGAAATTGAAAGTAAAAATAACTTTAACAAAAAGACAAGAAAAAAAATGAGGACTAAATTAGAAGAAGAAGATTTACCATAAATTTGAATTAAACGGTGAAAATCGAATACTAATAAAACTTTATTGATTATAACTTTAGAAAATACACACGCACATATATAGGAAGGTGGTTGCAGTAGCTTTTCAAAATGTTTTTCATGTCGAAATATATTTAAATATTTTTTTTTATTTTTAAAAATTATTTTTGATATCAGCACATCAAAATAATCTAAAATATATAAAAAAATATTTATTTAAAATTAAAAAAATTAAAAAGTTGCGGTAGGGCGGGTGAAAGTGGTGTCAAACAGCTTCATCAGAGAGAGAGAGAAACATGCGAATCTTTTCGTTTATTTACTTTATAATTTTCTTCTGAATTAGTCAAAAACTTGACATTCTCTCCACTTGGTCTCATTCCTTGCACTCGCACACGTGTGTGTATAAAAAACAATACTTTCGGTAAAAAAAAAAAACATAGTTTTATTAAAACAATATGATAAATGCATTAATAAGATCATTTCTCCTTTCGAGTTTTGTATCTCTTTTTTTATAATCAATTATTTAAATAACTTAAATGATATTAAAATAACAAGATTACTATAACTAGTAAGGATCATGATAACTTGATTTGACTTAATTTTATTCAAAATAACATCATTCTAATATTTATTATTTTTATAAAAAAAAACAATTAATCAACATTGTTTTAAAATTTTGTTTTTTTAAATAGCAAATCAGGTTTTAGTTTAATTAACTATGCCACGAGTGCAAACCATGCATTGACGGACTCAAGAGAGATATGACCTTAGAATGTAAGAAGTAAGAAATCCATGCATCGACTTACTGCTGAAATAGAATCACTAATTGGGGTTTATGAAAATCACGTCCTTTAGATTATTTTGATATAAAAAATGATTTTTGAAAAATAAGTAAACATTATTTTAATGTATTTTTAAACAAAAAATATTTTTAAAATCAACCTGAACCACGCTTCCAAACAGGCACTAAGGTCACTTCGAGTGTTTTTAAATTATTTTCATGTGCTGATGTCAAAAATAATTTTTTTTTTTAAAAAAACATCATTTTAATGTATTTTTGAACGAAAAACATTTTCAAAATCAACCTCAACCACTCCGCACTAAGGTCACTTCATGTGTTTTTAAATTATTTTCATGTGCTTGTGTAAAAAAAAAACAAAAAAAAAAGCATGATTTTAATGTAAATATTTTCAAAATCAATCTCAGAATTCCAAACAGTTACTAAATTCACTTCGCTAGCCCTTCTGTTCTTTTTACAGAATGATATTAGTCAAAGCTAGCTATGATTGGTGAACATCGAGATTGATGGAGTTGCCGAGGTGCTCATAGCAAGCTATAACCGGTTGAAAAGCACGCGCCAGTTTGTCAAAAGGGGCTGGACGAATGATGGAATTGGATTCTGAGATCAAACAAGGCTTTCACCAACTTTTGGAATTCGAATCTGCTTTTATTCATGAATGAATGCAGCAGCACAGTGTCAAATACCGATTTGGTCCCAAACTGCATAAATATAGCGTAGAACGAAGTGGAAAACTGGTACGGAAGAAGAAGAGATATATAGAATCAACAGGTGTTCATTTCAGATTTCCCAGGGCCAAAGGAATATCAACGTTAGTCTGCCAACCTGATGGATCCAAGCTTCCACCATGAAAAAAGAAAGAAATCAGCGCCTGTTAGATAATTTGCTACGAGCAGAAGAAGAGTTTTAATGGATCATATGATGAATATCTGGTCATCTCTGAAAGAAGTATGGCATCCAGCAGCAGGTTGGCATGTACAGACTGCAACTCATGCTTTTGCTTTCCGCAGAGAAGAACACACGACTTCTGATATAACAATAAGATGGAGTTCGAATATCTCCATCTAATAAGTAAATGGTCATTAAATTTTAAGATCGAGAATGTTTATTCTTGGTTTGTGTGATAAGTGCTCTGAAAATATAATTTAAAAAGAATAAAATCTATAGACCCTTTGCTTAAATGATTCAAAAAGCATTGATAATCCCTGTTTCTTGAACCTTCTTATAAGCGTTGGAGCTGTCACAGATCCTCATCAAATCCTGTTAATTTGTTTTGAGACAAATTATATAGCAGTAAGAAGCGAAATAACTTCTTCGAAAATGAAGGTGCAGGCTAACAAAACCTCGAGAAATGGCTGAGGATTGTAGATAAGCACTAGTTAGTGGTCCAGTGGTAGCATTTCATTGCAGCTATGGCTGAATTCAACGTCTTTAACATAATCCTTAAGGGCCCGGAAGGCTTACAGAGGCTTAAACCACAAGGGGCAGGAGAAGTGCATGCTGACAGTAACACTAGGCGTGGTCTGGGGAAACCCATACAATTTAGCAGAGGCCCCTACTGATAGATTACAATCCCCGGAGGGGGGTGGGGGGTCCTCTCTTTTGTTCACCAAGTAAAATGTTTATAAGTGGGATGAAAGGGTTTTTTTTATATATAAAAAAATGACATGAGATCAGATTCTCTTAGCATCTATAATGATGGAAGAAAAGTAGCTATATATTTTTCTTCAAGAACTAAAAGTATCTTCTTTTGTGTGAGTGCAGTCATTGTGCTTTTCAGCTCCTCTGCTTTTTTTTCTTTTTCTTTTGAAGAATATGCTTTAGACTCATTGGTTCTGCAGATACCTCTGACCAGAGCAAGGCACAGACTCTAGATTTACACAAGAGTTTACTTTTTGTCGATTCGATAAGAAAAACTTCCTTGTGAAATTCTGTTTTTCTTGTTCCTGATCAATTACTTCAGGGTCACTTCAATTACTAGAACTAAAGTGATGTACCGCAGTACGAATGTCTTTACAGATCTTTAACAAGTTTAATTCAGAAAATTGAGATGGAAGAAAAGAGAAAAAACTATCTTCTTTAATTATGAAAAAATGTTTTCTTTCATAGGAGGTTGAGGAGTTGTCCCCGAGGGTGGGGTGCAGCGGTATGTGCCTGGGTGCAGAATGTTTCACCCGGGTTCGAGTCTCGCTACACACTTCTCCTGTAGAGCCTGGACAGTCGGGTTTTAACTGCCACCTAGGTCCACAAGTGTGTTTTTCAAGTGGTGAGTTTCCCTCGTAAGAATAATCCAAAAAAAAAAAGGTTGAGAAGCGTTACCTAGCAGTTATCAATTAGGTTTATCCGTGGTGGACTAACCAGGTCAAACCCAATAACCAACACCTTTATATTCTTATAAAGTGCATGGCATGGGTCCACGCACAGTAGACCACTATACAATGGGCATTGACAATGTAAACTGCACTTTCTCCTTCCATAAATGCAGAGGGGTCTAAGCTTGAAGGTATCAGGTAAAACTTCCTTAGCTTTCTCTATATTCTGACACATTTCCAAACTCTGATTCCATGGCTCCCGTTCCCATATCTCCAATTAACGTTGGTCATATTGATGATGTTCAAGAACTGAGAAAGTCTGGGCCAGCAACAATTCCTGAAAGATTTGTCAGGGACATGACAGAAAGACCAACACTAGACACAGCTCCGCCGTCTCCTAATACAGTCCCCGTCATTGATTTCTCAAGGCTTGTTAAAGGCAATGGAGACGAATACAAAAGTGAAATGTTGGAGCTGACAAGAGCTTGCGAGGAGTGGGGTTTTTTTCAGGTACAAGTTGGTATTTTTTCTACCCTTCTTTCTTTGTTAGTGCAGGGATAATATGAGCATGAAAGCTAATTTGATATTGCTTTTTTTTTTTTATCAGGTGATTAACCACGGGATTGATCTGAGTTTGCTGAAGAGTATAGAGAAGGTTGCCAAGGATTTCTTCATGCTGCCTTTGGGTGAGAAGCAGAAGCATCAAATGTTGCCAGGAACAGTTCAGGGATACGGGCAGGCCTTTGTATTCTCCGAGGACCAAAAGCTGGACTGGTGCAATATGTTTGCTCTAGGGCTTGAGCCCCACTTTATAAGGATCCCAAAACTATGGCCAATAGAGCCACTCAAGTTCAGGTAACAGTAAGCACGCAATTTTTTCTATTTCCTGCAGAATTTTAAGCTGACAATTCCTTGATTTACTTACAATTCGTCGTGCAATTTGTTCTTCAGTGAAACTGTAGAGGTCTATTCAGGAGAAGTGAGGAAGCTGTGCCAGCATCTGCTGGAATATATTGCCATGACACTAAACCTGAGAGCAGACTTTTTTGAAGAGATGTTTGGGGTGGCTGTGCAGGCCATAAGGATGAACTATTACCCACCATGTGCAAGACCAGACCTTGTTTTAGGTCTCAGCCCGCATTCTGATGGAAGTGCCCTCACAGTGTTGCAGCAAGGGAAGGGAAGTCCAGGAGGACTCCAGATCCTTAAAGACAGCAAATGGGTCCCTGTTCAGCCTGTTCCAAACGCACTTGTCATCAACATTGGTGACACTTTAGAAGTATGGAAATCAAGGGCTCTCCTTTTTCCATCTTACCATGAATTTACTTTATATAATTCACTAATTTCCTGCGTTTACAGGTTTTGACAAATGGAAAGTACAAGAGTGTGGAACACAGAGCAGTGACTGACAGGGAAAAAGACAGGCTCTCTATCGTCACATTTTATGCCCCTAGCTATGAAACAGAGCTCGGACCAATTCCAGAACTGGTGGATGAGAACAACCCATGCAAGTATAGGACATACAATCATGGAGAGTACAGTAAGCACTATGTAACTAGCAAGTTGCAAGGCAAGAAAACCCTGGAATTTGCCAAAGTTGAAAGCTAGATAGCTACTTCATAATTAGATTTTTATATATATTAAATGTCGTTTATGTTTCTATTTCGAATGGTAAGGTCAAATCACAAGTGGGATAGAGCATGTAAGAAAGGGTGTAGTTGATAGAATGCACTATTCTTATGTAAACTCAATGTATTAGCTCGTCATGTGATTGATTTTATGAATATAGCCAGCCCCACAAACTTATACTTACAAAAACATCCTATTCCTAAGATCAAGCTAAATCATTCACAAATAAGAAAAGAAGTTATTTATAATATGTGACAGAATCAACATTCCATTCTAAACTCGATCTCCTTCACCACCACCCCGACAGCAGCTAGTAGGAAGGAAAACAAGAATCAAAACAGAAAAGAGATGCCACTTTGATGTGGAATACGAAAAACAATACGAAATAAGCAATAAAAAGAAGAGAAAGAAGCTTTAGAGAAAGAAGCTGGAAAAGAAAGAAGCAAAAGCTTAGAGAGAAAGAAAGAAGCTTAAGAAAAGAGAAAAGGGGGATTAGAGGATTTGCAAACTCTTGCATATTTTCATTATTCATCAAAAGTTTCTTCCCAAATGATAGAAGAACATATAAATAGCAAAACCCTAAAACATACAGCTACCAGCTCGCCCATCAAATAAAAATATTTAACATAAATAATTTCAAATAAATAAAAGACAATGAAATGGGCCCAAATGGGCTTAATCTTTCAATCAAAACATAACAGGCCGGGCCACCTTACATCGTCTTTGACCATATACTCGTGTAGTTTGCGGTGTGGGTCTAGTGTCCAACCACACTTTTACAATTCCCTGTATCAGATTCCAAATAGGGAAAGAAACTAGCAATCATGTGGCCACCCCATATTTCT
Organism: Salix exigua; assembly: GCA_032356905.1. Taxonomy (NCBI): domain Eukaryota; kingdom Viridiplantae; phylum Streptophyta; class Magnoliopsida; order Malpighiales; family Salicaceae; genus Salix; species Salix exigua. The sequence goes on along the minus strand of CM063597.1, from coordinate 1,110,837 downwards.
GCAAGAATCAAAACAGAGAAAGGGCCAAAATCGTCGGTCTTCAATTGTTTAAGGGGAGGTTTTGTTAGTGGTAGGAAACAGGAGAGCCCACATGTATCATGCAATGCATACTGTTTAGGTGTTAATATTAATTATTGGTTTGAGGGGAGCACTGAGCAACCAGCATGTAATGGGATTCTGGTGATTCTACGCTGAGGTCACATCAAGCAGATCACAAGAGAATTCCCACCATGCATGACATAAGGTGTGAGGTAAGAAAACAAAAATAATTGGCAGAAATCACAAGATTCATAATAAAACTAAGAAGAAGATGTTCAGAGAATTTAGAACCGCGTTTCCTAGGAAAATGATGGTGGAACCAGCTAAATATAATATTTAAACAAATTGCTCTACCCCTAACCCCATTATAAATGAGCTTTTCAAAGTGAATCATGTCTTGTGTTGAACTCAATCAATCATAAAGCATGACAAGCAAAGGAATGCTGATGCAATCAATTCTGTAGGAAGATTTTCCTCTATGGCAAGACAAGACAGCTTAGAAAAATCTCCGGTGCAAAGTGGGATATTACATATCAACTATTCACCGTTACAAGCTTTTACAGATATTATGTCTTGTTTGAACTTAATCAAGAAGAACAGCTAGCAAAGGAAAGATGATGAAATCAATTTAGTGGGGAGATAAAAAAGAAAAAGAAATGTGAGAAATTCTGACCATGTTAACAAAAAGCACAAGTTGAACCATGAATGATTATCTCCACTTCCATCAATCCCCCAGGCCATGGGAATAAAACAAGTGTCTCGTTGTATTCTTATAATATGATTGAAGCTGAAAATGTAAATCCAAAATACACTTCACCGCTCATTAGTTTGGATTGGGATCATAACATGAATCTTGTCAGCTGTTATTCTCATTTTTCACACCAAAGTCCTAGTTTCTTCGACTTATCAGGCAATGAAAAGCAAACAAATTTATTTCAAAGAACTTGAAAAACTTTCATTGTCATGGAAAGCCGGATCCTATTGAGCTCTCTTCTGTCTATAGCAAGCGTTCTTTGTTCCTCTAATCCAGGAATGAAGATCAAGTAAACCCTCTTGCAACTCTAAAATGGAAATAAAATTTCTCTTCCAATCAACAATTAAAAATGTAAATCAATTAGCTGAGAGTTTCTGGGCAGCAGAAAATGCAAGAGCAACAAATTACTCCAGCTTTGATCACTTCATGTATTAAACAACAAGATTTCATAGTTGAGCAAGAAAGAGATCAAGTAAAAATTTTCTTCGCCAGAAGAAATCACCTGCAAGAGAGACACAGCTTTCAATGATGACGTTTGACAACCCTCGATGGACAACCAAACGTGCAAGTTCATTGCATTCCCCAACTTGCAATCACCATTTTCTATTGTTGGAATCATCCCTCCCTCCCTCTTTCAAGACACTCTTCTTTTTCTTTAAGAGTGGGGGGATTTTGCGGAGAATGATCTCAGCAAAATGGGGTCCAAAATGCACGAGTAGATCCACAGGCTGCAGGTCAATTTAATTAAATTAATATAATTAGATACCTGAGACTAATAAATGGAAAAGGGAAGAAAGTTGGCGACAGGCAGACAATCCATGGAAAGACGCAATCGCTTCCTTCCTGAATTGGGAGAGCAAAGAGAACCGTCGGTTTTGCTCCTTTCACTTGGCCATTTTGGGACACCATTACTGCTTCTTCTTCTTTTGTCTAAATTGCAGAATTTATGTTTGCATCACGCACATTCATCGACTCTCATTGCAACACATCATTTGTGACCGAACCAAAGTGAATTTTCTTGTCCTACACAGTGAACTTCAACTGAGAAAAAATCTTTTAACATCTGCCTAAAGGCTACTTCTCCACACCATTTTTTTAGTTTCAGGCTCCAAGCTTAATGCTTCTTCCTGCACTCTAATGGCAGCTTTGATTGCCATCATAAAGGATCGAGCAATCATCCCATGATCCCAACCAATTCAAGCATGACTGAGGTTTAGAGAAAATGGCTAGCACAGTGAGCCCACCACTTTTCTTGGTTTATTTGGCTAGGTTCCATGTTTGCCCACCAAAAGTTCGAAGAAAGTTGTCTTACGTTTGATCAAATAGAATCGGTCCTGTCATTTCAAATCAAACTACTGAAAACGTCATTTCATTTCTCACCATGACTTCAAAACCACGAATCTTCCCGTCTTTCACTTCGCTGGGGCGACTCTTGTTGAAAACAACTTCCACCATTCCCATTAGAGCATGCAAGATGCACAACTTGAGATTCTATGAACTAGATATTATCGTTAAAAATCTAGACTCCAGCAAATACAACTGCACGCTGCTCCGAAGAGCCTACCATGACGCTTCCACTAAAATAAACTATTTCTATGACAGAATAATAGCTACCCCGCAACAATCAACTTGCCCATTCACCCAATAGCTGTGATGGTTAACGGGATTGTGATCCAAAAAATTGATTATAGAATATCAAGGCTTCCGGTGTTTATATAGCAAAAGGCCAAAAAAACAAATTCTTTAGTTTTTTTTTATTTACTAAGCTATGGGGGTCGGGCATGTCATCCCTCCCATTAGAGGTTTGGTCACGTTCTAATGAAATAGCTTGAAAACGAACCCCTTCCACCAGAGAAGGCAATTGATTTTCTAGAATCGAAAAGTTGGGATTGTATTCTAATAGCAGGTGGGGTTGGTTCAAACCCCACTATGCACGTTTGTTCTCGGTGTCTTAATTGCTCGGTAGACTTGCAGGATATTTAGTAGATCTAGAGATTAATTATGGATCGTATAAATTGATCCAAACACCCTGGTTATCAAAAAAAAAATTATGTTCGAATAGGTGCGATCAAGTGGAAGAAGTCAAGACCAATTAACAAACGATTCTCTCATAACTATTAACGGGAAGTAGTGAATCACCTAATATATGATGCCATGGAATTATCATATCATCCAGAACTTGGGTCCCCAATGAGATGTAGCGAATGGAAACAGATTGAAAATGAGCTATAAATTGAAGTTTTCATTTTAGCAGCAGAACTCATGCAAAATTGTAGTGTAAGGACTGCATCACGAAAAAAAAAGAGCTATAGTTATATGCATCATGGCAGGTAAATAGTGGAATATGTGATGTTTATGGGTTGCTGCTTTTTGGAATAAATTTTCCAGATACCAGTAGAAAATCAAGCAATACCACCAAATGGGAACCCGTTATGGTTGACAAAGAAGATTCAAAGTTGAACCATTTTTTAAAGGAAACCATCAATAAAATAACTTGGACAACACAATGGGAGATATTCGGGATTTTCTGACACCTTTTAACTCTCCTTGAAAACAGGATAGAGTTCGAATACAAAAATTGATCTCTACTTTTTTGGACAGTGAAATGATGCAAGTTAATGCAGTTCCATGTTTTTACAAGTATGAACAATCAAATAAATATTTGATAACCAACACATCCATCATATTAAATAATAAAAGCTTGGAGTTACTCTTGTTGGTGATACAAAGAAAAACATAAAATAGCACAGGAAATGATGTTCGCATTCAAAGAAAAATCATTCACCTGGTAGTTTCTAGATGCGACGAACAAAATGTAAAATGAACAGAACTAGATTACAATTCCCCCCATCTACTCGGATAGAAAGCACAATTAACAAACAAACAACTAAATCATGTAGTAGACTAAATGCAGCAAGGTAAATGATTACATGATAGTCCCCTTGGCACATTGGATCACATTAGTGAAACAATTACAAATCTCCAACGTGGGTGCACTTTCTATATAAGTTCTCCGTACCTGGCTCTGGAGGAAAAATATACAAGGGCTCCAGCTCCTGCTTCCATTCATTCAACAAAGAGGCACTCACTGGCAGCATTTATACACATCCGTGCTATTTCAACTGTATACAGTCGCTCTTTGGTGTGATTTGCAGCAACAATGGTCACCTAGTCATTATTCATGGATGATCAAGCATGCTGTTTTATGCCAAGTATCTGAACAAATTGGGGTTTTCTTTGTCCCTTTCAAGATAGTCTCGAGTAATCAGATCTTCAATCCGTTTTTTAATGGCCTTGAAATCAGGCTGCAAATCCACATTTCAATTAAACAGGTGATTTAAAATAGAGGGAGGAAAAGGAACGCATACCATCAAGAGGAAACTAAATGTCATTACAAACCTTGAACATGCGGCCCAACTGCTCAACACACTCCATAACCAATTGCTGGTGGCCCAAAACTTTACGGCTCTTCATGATGCGCACAATTGAGGCGTCAATCGCATACCTCCTGTCTTTATCAACATCTTCAATTACTTTCTTCTTTTCATCTACAGGAGGCAGGGGAACCTGCAAGTTGAACAAAGAAGATTCATTAGCTTTCACATAATACAGAACAGGAACAGGACATTGTAGGAAGCTCTCAGCACCTTGATCCTCCTCATTTTGTCAGTGAATTTGGAGTTGAATTCGAAGTGATCCGTAGGAGATATTATTTTTGTATTTGGCTCTTTGTTTAAAATTTTATATTTTGCGCATGACAAAGAGTGGAGCAGTCTAACAACATCATCATCAGTCAAGTTCAATTGAGTCATGATCTCTGAATAACTCAATCTATCTGAGGAGTTAAAAAGCAACAGTGCAGAAGCCTATTAAACACAGGAAAAAATCAATATTAGAAATAAAGAAACTTATGGACAACCTGCACTTCTACATTTTAATCAGAATGAATAAATAAAGAAATATGTGGTTAAATTCATTAAATAACACCTGATAGGTTGTCACAATCAACTCCATGGTTTTTGGTTCAAATTTCCCAATAAGATTACAGGTACCCAATGAGTATATCCAGGTGAGTTTCCTGTGCTTCGTTTTTATTTGATAAAATTCCCTAAAAACTTCAACACACTTGACCTAAAGCAGAAGTAATCAGACAATCAGAGAAAGGTATGCGTTAGTGACAATTGACCTAAAGCAAAACCACATATCGACCAGATAGCAACAAACATTTCAACTAAGACAAATTAATAAGCATACCATCTCTGCTGGAAGGTTCAAATCAAAAGACTTGTAACTAGGCCAGAAGCCAGTAGTCAAAACAGTAACCGTCAAGTCAATTCCTGGATTTGCATTTGGGTTGTTGCTTAGATACTCCTCAAAACTGGTTTGGTTTTCCCGTGCTAATGTCAAATCCGTAACCTAGAAGAAAATCAAGTTCAAGAAAGAATCGCAATTTGCATCCCAAACTTACATTTTCATAGCAATCTAAACTTCTGAATTAGAAAATGGTGGTTTGAGGCAACAAACCATTCCTTCCATCTTTGAGGTGAACTGCCCACCACATTGCTGCTTCAGCTTTGTCAAAATGCTTCTCTCATGGTCATCATTGGCACTCTTATCAAAAAGTAGACGCCGAGCAAGCTTTTTCCTGCCAGAAACCATGCAACAAAAACACAATCCTCTTTAAGTTAAAAACCTCACCATATAATGTTTGATTAAAGCATCTATTCATCAGATGACATTATTCACCTATAAAATTCAGCAAACAAGTCCTTGTCACTAATATAAGCAAGCAGCTTCACAACCTATGAATCAATGACAAATTCAATTATGAAGTTACATAATAACATAAGCAACAGAACATGAAATGGCAGCACAACAGACCTTCTCCAGTGTTTCCTCAATGGCCTCATCACTCAGTTTCTCACTCCCACCTTTCTTAAGAATGTTATCACAAAAGGTTGCTAGTAATTCTGCACTCGAGCTTCCAGCAACACCCTTGTTGCAAAAGACCTCAAAAGCTTCCTTGAGGGCCTAGAGAAAGAACAAGTTTAGACACAACAGATCAAGAAGGATTTAACCTTAGAATGTCAGGTCTAAATATTCCACACAAACCTTGTGGAAAAGAGTGTGGTTCTGAAAACAATTGTTGACATATGCCAGATATTTGTCATGCAGCTCAATCACCTTCCTGACAAAAACCTGAAGGCTACCAAAAATCAGCTTCCACTGATTTCAACAGTCAGTCAATATATGGATTTAGAATTGGAGAATTGCCTGTTCCTGCAACCCAACCACGTCCTTTTTATCTGCCTGTTTTTTTAAAAAAAAACATGGTTGGCATTAGAATAACATGAAAAAAAGAGCATTCACAAATATACCATGCATGTTGGTGAGAGTAATGTATCATGCAACCAAGTTCATGAAAAGGTAATTATTATTGCAAAAATAGGCTCTGCTGTTCCAATCATCAGAAAAATCTCAGCTTATGAGAAGACCACAACCAAATGTGTTTGACTGGTTTATCAGCCTAAAATCATCTCATGAATACCCTTTAACTCCTCAAGTAGTGGAGACTGAAAAAATTATCTATGATAAGCATCAGGCTACCATCAGGACTACTCAGCAATACTCGGTGGTAGAGATACCGATATAGTTCTGATAGGTCACTCATTCCAGTTTTTTATGGTTTGTATTCCTACTTTCTGACAAACTGTAAAGACAAGAAACAGTAAGGAACCAAGAATAGCATACACTCTTCCAAGGATGATATCCAAGGATAAATCAGGTACTCAACAAGCATCTAAGGAACTATGACTAGGGTATGTAATTTATGGATGTTGTGCACAAGAGCCTTACATCCTCAAGCTTGCTATGGATATTTGACTAGCCTTGCTCTTCTTTAAAGAATGATGTTTATCATTGCAACGAATAGTGAATAGAATATTTCAAAATTAATAAAGTTGCTAAAGAGTTCTTAGCAAACTACAACTGGTGCAAAAGCAGGCACCATTTTGTCTTGGGGGCTAATGAGTTAGGGCCAGTGGATTGCTGGGCCGGATGAATGATTGGATTGGATTCTGATATTAAACAGGCTTTCACCAATTTTTGGAAATTGAATTTGCTTTATTTATGAATGCAACAGAAAAGGGTCATTTACCCATAAGGTAAACAAGACAGTGGAGAATTAAAATCAATTTCAAAGCAAAGTTTAGCAAAAAAGAGACGCTAAATTATTGATAACAACATTTTGCATAACCTGCACACAGTATATCTTATCATCCTCAATATTATAGAGAGAACTGCTCAACAAATGAAATCTAAAAGTTCATACAGAATCAAAATACTTTTTTGTGGAAGAGATTTATGCGAGGTGTTTTAGATTACTAAACAGTGCATGACCAAATAATCTTAGAAAATTCCACGAAAAATAAACAGATCTTAGACAAAAACTCTACTTTTTGTTTGATGGGAGGGGCAATGAAATGCAAATAAAGGAAAGAGAGCTTTCACAGCATAAATTGCAAAGGTAAAAATAGCCATAAGACCGACCTTCTTGCTGCTTGCTGCATCTTCAGCCTGTTTGACCAAAGCTGTACCTTCAGCAGTGACATGCTGTGTTATGGAACAGAAACCATCTCAGAACAGAGAAAAAAAAAGGGAGGGGGGGGACAAAATGATTATCTCAGATTGCCTAATAAATTATTGAGCCAACCAACCTGCTTAAATATACTGGATACAGGATCTAAGCCTCGAGGTATTTTAGAAAAGAGCCTGAACATTCTTGATAAATCCTCCACCTAAAACAGCATGAAACAAAGCAAGAGCAGAGCGACAGTTAGTTAACCTGAAATGAGCAGAAAAAATGGTTAACTAATAAATAATGATAAATACCTTGTCATCTCTAAGCAATGCATGGCATCCAGAGTGCTCTTTTTCAAGCAGCTGGTTGGCATATACAGACAACTCCTCATGTTGGACTTTCTGCAGAGAACACATGACTTCTGACACAATAACAATAACAGAAAGAATAAAAACAAGGGCAGAACTTTAAGTTAGGCCTCAAACCAGGCAATGCAGCTGTTTGAACCAGGACCAGAACTGGGATATCCCATTTTACTTGGTTTTCTATTATTTTGTGCAAATAACCACCACTGATGAGCAACTAAAACATAGAGTTACAGCATAGTATCAGCCACAAACCTCCAGCAATTTTGGCTCACTACTGGAATGCAAGTAATGAGAAACCCTATCTTTCTCCCTCATTAGACACTCCTCAGCCTGGAATCACCAACAAGATGAATTAGAAACTATTTGCATTAAAAATCATTTAAAGGGGCAAAACTTCTTGACTCATTAACAGAACATAGCAGTTTACTTTTAACATGTAATCTGGACATGAATCATCTAAGATCCAGTTTGATGCTTTCCGAGAATAATAAGCAGCTGTATCTTTAAGCATCACTGATTCAAAGTCATTTTCATAGTAATCCATCTGCCCCATTCCGATTTCAACAAATATATCTAAGACATTCTTCAATAAAGCTCGGTCAATCTGCTCTCCTTCACGCTCTTGATCAATCTGTTCAAGGACAATCGTGTTAGCTAACTTGTCCATAGGTTAAAACATTAAACCATCCATTTAGGGGAAAGAATATGACCCTACCAGAGAAATTACAGCATCCCTCACCTTCCCATTCAGCTCTTGGTACACCTGAAATTAAAAGACGTTCCATTATATTACATTATGATGTATCTTCTTGCAAAAGAATAGTTGTGTTAGCAAACAGAATATAGTGGGGTTTCATATGGGACAATGGTTCAAGAAGCAATGGAAGGAAAAAAAATTCCTTCACAAACACAGAACACAGACAGAAAATAAGATAGCACATGAGAGGTAATCAGCCATGACATACCAGATCACGGAAACAAGCAAGTCCAACTTCATTAAGGGGTGGAAGTGACCTCCGGGCAATAAAATAGCGGTCAAGGTAATGGAAGAAACGAGAAAGCCACCTAACCATGACTTTATGGTTTGCCCACCTTTTAACTAGCTCTCGTAACATAAACTCATCATGCTTCTCCCTTAAGGATGGCAATACCTGCATCAGAAAACAGATAGTTGGCAACAAATTGAGAAGTGACAGCAGAGCGTTGCATTTTTAATGAAAACTAAGACCATCAGAAACGCATCTACATATATTGGGTTGAAGTAAGAAACAATGGCGTTAACAGAAGTTTAAAAGAGCTTTCCCTTCTAGTAAACAGAGTTTCGTCAACTTCCAATAAACTCATATGAAGGAATCTTATATTTGAAACAGAGGGTAAAGCAAACAAATAGAAGGGAAGCAACACCATGATGTTCAGCATGTGCATAAGATGTCCCCTCACCCAACCTATCTCCCTCCATCTCCTTTGAAAAGGAGCTGACAAGGTTATTTCGTTCAAAGTATCAATGAGATGGCAGTGCATAACATGTGTTTATTGGAAAAAGGATAGAAAGTTGAGATGACGTAGTCAAAGTAAGGGTATACATTAACCTGGATCACATTGAATCCAATCCAAAACTGACACACATGAACTCATGTGATCACTCAACCCAAATGTACAAGTAACCAAGGGGATTTAATATACCATGCCTCATTTCTGAGCCACTGCCTCACCAGCATTTTTTCAGATCCATGATCATGAAAAACAGCCAGGTTTCAAGAAGCAGGTATGTTTTCCAATCATATCACTTGGCATGGATTGTCATGACATAAAATACACCATTCATTCACTGAGATGTATCAAACAATTACATGAAGTCAAACAATGGCCTTACCTTAGGCTTTCTACTCCAGTGATAGGGGATGCTATCAGTAATTGGTAGACACCGCTAGCATTTAAAAATAGATGCTTCCTTCAAGGCCATTCATTAAAAAACCATAAATAGCAATTTCTCAACCCCCAGGCTACAGATCCTTGACATGAAAGTATAACTATCCAAGGAAAAATATGACGGTGCAGTAGGAACTAAACATATAATTTATTAGTCGGGATGCTGATAATGGAAGCGAGTTGGCATATATTGTTGAGGAGAGTAAATGTGACTCTAAACATGAAGGAAAAAAGTATGTACCAGACATAATTATGCAAACTTGATTTATATGTTCCTCACCGTTGAAGTAATGTATTCTTCGAAAGACTCCCGGTACTTGTCATATAGCTGCTGGGAATAATCATGAGGGGCCTTCTGCGTACACATGTTGTAAATGGTTCTACAAAAAAAAAATCATCATCAACAACTAATCAAGTCAAAGCACATGCAAAAATCATCATAGACAAAATGTGGCATAGAAGTATTTACGTGTATAGCATCATGTAGTCCTCAGAGCTGAACTGCGGCTCAGGCAACCCTTCTAGGATGTTCTTCAGCTTAGTGATTCCCTTCTGCATAAACTCCCATCCTTGTTCGAGATCAATAGTCTTCCGCTCATTCATCGTCATATTTCCAAAACCTTAATTCCAAATTCCCAATACCATAACCTACAAAGTTCAACACAAATCATATATCTCTCGACACATACTAACACAGAACCACAGTTTATTTTATGATCAGCAACGGAACATCAAACGGTTAACAGCCCAACAAAATTCATAAATTAAACAACATTCACTTAAAATTCTAATTAAAAAGCAAGGCAACTTTGTAACCAAATAGTCAGCATCAAGCTACGGCGAGCTGGAAGTTAATCTCATCAGGAATAAATAAATAAATAAAACCCTAATTTTATTTACAATTATCTTACTAAAAAATCACTCTTTTAGACCCAAAACCCTAATTTTTCCAAAAAAATAAAACCCGGTTTCAATTAGCGGATCAGGGTAGGTATCCAAACACTAATAGTCATAATTTGTTCACACTTTTCTAGCGATTCCAAACGAATTACGAAAATTGGAGACTTGAAACATAAATTATAAACAAAAAGAAATCAGAGAAACTAAAAAGGAAATCAATTTAACATACATACAGTAACGATCAAAAGAAAAGGAGATCCAGAGGACCAAATTTAAATGAATCGATAGAGAGCGAGAGAAGAGGAAGACCTGTTTTTTACTTCTGGGTTTTGAAAGAAATTGAAACCCTTGAAGAAATAAAAATAGTGGATAGAAGAAGAGGTGGGATTGGGAGAGACCGTTAATTTGAATTCGTGAAAGGCCGGTGTGTGAGATAAATTGTGTTGAAGAGGAAGGGATTGTTTTTGTTTCATACACCTTTTCCTTCCATCCCCCTATTTTCATCTGTGATTGATTAAAAAGCCACCACTTGTATTGTAAATTTTAAATGATGAAATAATTTTGAGTTAGTTATTTTAAAAAATATTTTTTTTTTATTATTTATTAAATGATTTTTATTTTTGATATTAATTAATTTTTATTTATATATATATATATATATTAAAATTATTTGAAAATATTAAAAAATATATAATTTAAAATCAAATAAAAATAATAATTTTTAATTCTTTTCAAAGATATTTTTCTAACATTAAACAAACCTACTTGATAGCTTCAAAAAATATAATTTAAAATCAAATAAAAATAATATTTTTTAATTCTTTTCAAAGATATTTTTCTAACATTAAACAAACCTACTTGATAGCTTCAAAAAATATAATTTAAAATCAAATAAAAATAATATTTTTTAATTATTTTCAAAGATATTTTTCAAACATTAAACAAACCTACTTGATAGCTTACTAGAATATCTCGTGCTCATTTTTTATTACAGAAAAAAGTCAAGGTAATGCAAATGTTATGAAAAAAATTGAGACTTGATTATTGAGTCGTATAATTTTAATAATATAAAAAAAATACAATGAAAAAAGTTAAAGAAATCTACCTAAATTAATTAAATTTAACATGCAAAATTCATGATTTAACCGTGACATCATGATAACCCTGTTTAAAACAAATTAAAAACTAGATTATAAAAAAAATTAATGTTAAAAGGTGAAATTAAAAAGAAATGATGAAAAAAATCTTTATCAGATTATATTAACATGTAAAATAATCAAGCGACAATAGGCATAAGATTACAATAATTTCATGTAAAAGAAAATAAAAAATAAAATGAAAGTCAATTCCTAATAAATCAAACATTAAAAGATGAAATTAAAAATAAATAAATCAATAACTAAACTAAAATCAAGTTATGGTCAATTTGTATTGATATTTTAAACTCGTGACTTTAATCATCGCAAGTAAAACCCAAAAAATACGAATTAAAATTCCCAATCACAAGTCATCAATGGATGAAATATGAAAGAGAAAAAGCAATAAAAAAAATGCAAAACACAACAAAGCACAATAAAATGAGAATGAAGAAATTATCAATTTTGTTCCGTTTCGTTGAAAAAATCGAGATGAAATGGCGTCGTTTTCATCTCGGTTTTAATTCCGGTCAAATTCTGGATGGGACGTCCCGGTACCATTCCGAGTGTGTCGTTCCGGCCTTAAAATCCTCTTTATTTTGATTAACTTGTGATTTTTTTCCAATTTTGAGATTATGTTTATTTTGACTTTGTGTATATATTGTATAATTTAAAGTTAATTTATATTGAATTTTAATTATATTTGTTAAATTAATATTTTAATATATATATATATATATATATATATATAATTAGTTATATATGAACAGTACAACCCCGAAACGACACGTCGAAACGCTCCGAAACCAGAACGTTCGGTTCCGATAGAAAAACCGGAACGATATTGACAACGTTGGTGAAGATAGATCGATAAAAACTAAAAGGTGAAAATAAAAATGAAAAACTAATAAACATGATGCATGTTCTATTTTATTTTTATCTATTGAAGATAGATCGATAACAAAAAATTGTAATTTAAGCTTAGCCTATTGTGAGACACGTAATGACATGGACCTAGTCGGGTCACACCACCTTCTCGTATTATACAATATACTAAAAGACATCAGGAAAACATGATGCACTGTGAGTGTTTTTATTGTGAATTGGACATTTGCATTTTGTGCTTCTCGCGTGTACGTTTACTGCTTTATTTTTCCTATTATGAACAATGTATTAACACTTTTGTCTCTATAATAGGACAAAAATCAACTCTAGGGCTGAGGGTCACGGAGGTAATCGCACGTGTACGGACCGGTTCGCCACTTTTTTTTTTAATATTTTTTTTAAAATGACTATAATTTTTCTATGGATATAGCCCCTAATCAGACAAAATTTATGAATTAGGCATAATGGTAGACCGATAATTAACCTTTTTTTTGTTCGACATACTGTATGCGCGTGCTGGACACGCAACCGACATCATTCCACCTCACGCCCTATCAAGGTGGCGCGTGAGAGATGATACCGTCTCTATACAATGTGCTACCAGCGTCTCTAGCGATGAGCCTCCACGTGGTCCTCCTTCCAATGAAACATGTTTTGTCACGAGGTGGATGTGGACGCGGCAGTGGTCGGTTAAAGCTGTTTTCACCGTTTTTCTCTCTCCTACACATAAAAATGTAGGAGAGGCCCCTGGTTTTGGTGTTTTTTTTACTTCAATCCTTTGACTTTTAATTTTGTGTATGGTCTTGAATTTTGTTATATAAGTTTTGATTTAGTTCTGTTGGGTCCTTCGATTGCAATTAATTAAATGTTAATGTTTCACTTCGGTCCTCCTTTTAATTTCCGAATTGGGTTTAAATAGCTTAATATATTTGGTACCAAAGTTTCAATTTTTGCAACTCTGTCTTTTAATTGAAATTGACAATAAATGTGATTTTCATTTCCGCCCTTAAACTTTTATTTTTTTTATTTTAATCCCTTTATATTTGATTTTTATTTTGGTCCTTATACTTTTAATTTGTGATTTTGATCCTTTTATGTTTTTTATATTTCTATAATAATCCATATTTTTGTCCATGTACATATAAGTGTGCTTAACACAACAACAATAATAATTTAATTATTTTTCTTACTTACTCTTTTGTTAATGTTTTTTAGTTTTTTTTCTCCACATAATTTGATATTTTTTTATTGTTTTGACAGTAATATTAATGATAATTTTTATTTTTGTTTTATTTTTTTTGTTCTATCTATTGTTAAAGTTTCTAGGATTTTTTTAGTATTTCATTTATTTTTATTTCTTTCATTATTAACATAGTAATAGTAGTAGTAGTAGTAATAATAATAATTTAATTGTTTTTCTTGTTTATTCTTTTGTTAATGTTTTTGAGTGTGTGATTTTCTCCGGATAATTTGATAATTTTTATTGTTTTGACAGTAATAACAATAATAATTTATTTTTTTGTTTTATTTTTTTATCTATTGCTAAAGTTTCTAGGATTTTTTAGTCTTTTATTTATTTATTTTTATTTCATTATTAAAATAATAATAATAATAATAATTTAATTATTTTTCTTGCAACTCTTTTGTTAATGTTTCCGAGTGTTTTTTTCCAGGATAATTTGATAAATTTTATTGTTTTTATAGTAATAACAATGATAATGTTAGATTTTAAGACTTCAATAATAATAGTAATAGTAATAATTTAATTATTTTTCTTGCTTACTTTCTTGTTAATGTTTTTGAGTGTGTGTTTTTTTTTTCCAGGATAATTTGATAGTTTTAGATTTGAAGACTTCGATATTGCTATTGTTATAACAGGACGTGTTAAACTATTTTATTATATTAATTTTTTCATATAAAAATATTATATTTTAATTTTGATCCAACAAATCCTATAAAAATTGTTTGCTCGGCCCGCAATGTAGAACATATATTTTTTAATTTTCAAAGTAAATGATTTTTTTCAGCTAATAATTTTTATTTTTGTTTTACAATCTAGTATTTTTTTAGTTGTTCTTTCTTTTAGTTTTTTATTGGTTTTTTTTATTATTTTCAAGTTAGATTAATTTGTTTTGTGTGATAATTTTGATTTTATTTTTTGTTTGATCTTTTGTTAAAGTTGTTAGGATTTTTTTTTATTTTTGTTTTTTTATTCATTATTAACACAACAACAACAACAACAACAACAACAACAACAACAATCATGATGATGATGATGATGATGATGATAACAACAACAACAACAATAAATTTAATTATTTTTCTTACTTACTCTTTTGTTAATATTTTTGAGTGTTTTTTCTCTTAGAATAATTTGATAATTTTAATTATTTTGGCAGAAATAACAATGATGATTTTAGGTGTTAAAACTTTGATGTTGCTATTTTTATATTAGGGTGTGGTAATCTATTTTATTATATTAAATTTCGCATATATAGATATTATATTTTAATTTTGGACCAACAAATCAAATTATTTTTTTAATCCCAACAATCATAAAAATTGTTTGCTCAGTCTGCAACGTAGTGCAGTCAATTATTTTTGAATTTTCAAGTCAAATGATTTTTTTCAGGTAATAATTTTTATTTTTGTTTTATCATTTATTTTATTTTTTATTTGCTCTTTTGTTAATGTTCTTAGACTTCTTTTGTCTTTAATATAATTTTGTTTTTTTGTTATTAACGCAATAATAATATTAATATTAAGAATAATAATAATTTTAGTTGTTGTTCTTACTTGATTTTTTTTCCTGTTTTTCTCTAAAGGCATTCTATTAAACCATTCAATAGATTAAAAAAACCAAACTAAAAAAATAAAATATTGAAATATAAAATATATGTAAAAAAGACACTTAATTTCAAACTAAGATAATTTTTTATTTTAATCCAAAAAATCACTCTATTTATTTTTTTAATTTATGAGTTTGAGAGATGATAAATGAATTTTTTAAATAACGATCCTCGGTTGACTACATTTCTGGCAATGAAAAAAGAGCAAACTATTTTTCTCATACAAAAAACAATTACATAAAAAATAGGATAAAAAAATCTAAAAAGCTATTAAATTTTGTATATAAAAGTAATAATAAATTTTTAAAAAAACCTTTCATAGCAGGCTAAAATATTTTGCATACAAAGATTTGATAATAATTATACTATACAACCACACACATAATAACAAAAAAAAACCCTTCAATGACTGGATAGAACGGATATATAGAAGGTACATCTGCCATTCCATTATATAAACCCATAGATGACTGGATTTTCCAACCCCACGCTCATTTTAGCGCGTGTAGACACCATCTTCAACAGCACCTATTGACCGTATTGTCTTATCCTAGCAGCAGTACTATTCTACAACCCCTCCTATTTTCCACTCTCGCCAAATAATCAACATTGCCAATAATATATCTCACACAATTATCAATTGATGACGTGGCAAGCTTTTATTTGAAGAGCATTCAAACTTCACTAGTACCTTTGGAGCTACGTTGTAGGCACGGAAGCGATTTTCCGTCCATTTTCTATGTTATTTTGTCACGTTGAACCTCGTACTATGAAATTGTGCAATTAAGTACTTGAAATTTGATTTTTATTTTTTGGTATATTACATTGCGCATGTTTTTTTATTTCTTATATTCAAATAGAGTCAATGTGAGATATAGTCTTTTAAATTTTTTCAGGAAATAATTTAGTTTTAATTGACTTATAAATTGGTTGGAAGAAACTTTTAACGTTGAATCAAATTGATAATAAAATGCTGAGCTTTAGAAAATGTATTTTTACTTGAAAAATAAATTCCACAATAAATTATTTGAGTTTATTTTTAATTTGATTAAAGGAAAACATAATTTCAAGTTAAAAAAGCCTTTTTTTATATAAAAATTATGTTTTCATTTTGAAGAAAAAAAGATGGCATGTTTCTAGATAAAACTTAATAAGTAATGACAAAAAATAAAATAAAAAGAGAGCTTAAATTTCAATATACGATCTTCTCTTAGCCAACCACGTGTCTAAACCAAGGAATTTTTTTGATGAAATGACATACACACTTTATAAAGGTTGAAATTATTTTTGAAAATATTTTTCGATCAGAAATATATTAAAATAATATTTTTTTTATTTTTTAAAAATTATTTTTGACATCACCACATCAAAATAATATGAAAATATTTTAAAAAATTATTTTTTAAAAAATATTAAAATTCTATTTAAAAAAAAATACTTTTAAAATACAATTTGAACCAGTTAAATATTAATCTTTGATTGCACTTTTTGTAGTTTAGGGACGAGAAAAGCCATGAGATGGTCATCTACACTACAAATCCACGTGTCAGCTTTTTAAAGAGAGTAAAATAACTAAACAGAATCTGCGATTTGAGATATCATTTTTGTCCTTGTAAAAGGACGAGGGACGACGGAAAAAAAACCCGTAAAAATATTTCCATTCTCAACCGACCTTTGCTTTCATTTCTGTTTATTTTTTCCTCTGCCAAGAAGTAAAATCTCTCCATGAATGCCTAGCTTTCTTGAGGCAAGCACCCCTCTCTTCCCCTCCATGACTATATATTTATATACATACATGCTGCTGCCGCTTCTGCCGTGTCGTGTTTTTTTTTTAAGTGGGTATTTAAGGTCACGTCTCGCTTACTTTTAATCTATAATTTGTCAATTGGTGCGTAACAAAGTACACCCGTTTCTGCTCTCTCTTTGTATATCACACTTGGGTTTCGACGGTTTTTGTGTTTTATCAATGGAGGTATAGTAAATATTCTATCTTGAGTGTTGCTGTTCTTTTAATTGTTTTAGAGTATCCAGTTTTGGATTTAATGTTGTTACCTTTTGGGATTTTCTTACGGTTTCTTGTAGTACTATGAAGTCGGGTTAGGAGTTGAATTATGTTGGGGATCATTTTGGAATTCTTGTTTTTGTTAGCAGTAAATATTTTTGTCTTCTCTCTCGTGCTCTTTCGATGTGTGTGAGTGTGTTTTTGGGACGTTAAGCTTTTGATTGTTTGTTTTGTTCTGCGGTCTGGGATTCGTTATGGAGATAAAATGATCAAATGTGCGAAAAGGGTTCTTCATCTTTATTATTTGGTCTGAAAAGTTGGAGTCTTTTTTAGACGGGATTGCTTTGCCGCTGGTCTTGGGTTGGAAAATGGATCCGGGGTTGGGGACTTCTGACCTGGTTACTTTGTTTTGACTATTAGCTGCCGGGTTTTATCTCAGTGCATGCATTTTTTTTGGGGGCGGTGATTTTGTGTAGAACTGGGCTTATGATTGTTATTATGAGTGTTGATATATGTAATGATTGTTATTATGAGTGTTGATATATGTAATGATTGTTATTATGAGTATTGATATATGTAATTTTTGCATTTGCAGCTTATTAAATTTTCTTACGAGGATTTTATTTTATTTTACACTACTTTAATTTGGGAAAAAATATTTTTGATAAATAAATAAATATTTTGGATATTGTGGCCGATATGGAAAATAATTTAATTCTAGCTAAAAGTATGGATTTTTTTTTTTAATTCCTGGGAACCTGTTTAAAAAACGGGTAAGAAAATTGTGTTTGATTAGTGCAGAAGGATGGATGTTTGAGAAGACTAGAGAACGTTTTTTTCTTTTTGTTTCTATTTTGGTCGGAAAACATGATCAGTGCTGTACAAGTTTTATCTTCATAATATTCATCAAGACTATGTTTAATTTTTTTTTCCTGACAACACAAGGTAGCTTTGTGCCTTTTATGTTGTTTTTTCTCTTAAATTTTAATTATCCATCTTTGTTTGTTTGAACTCTTTGCAGATGGATGTTATCGAAGGGAATTCTGAGTGGAATTGCATTGAAGATGAATCTGCTGAGCAATCACTTTCTCCAGGTATTTGTGATGCCTACAGAGATCCTGAGCTGCTTCCTCGCATTGGAGATGAGTACCAAGTTCAAATTCCAGCTCTTATGACAGAATGTGCCAACCAGTTGCTCGTGGAGAATCCAGCTGATGCAATAATCTCGTCTGCTACTTGTGATGAGTTTTTGGTTGGATTGCCTGTATCATTAATGTGGATCAATGAGGAAGTTGAGAGCATTAAACATGAGCCACAAGGTTATCCTTGTGATTTGACTGACACTTCAAATAGAAACGAGTCTTTAAATCCTGAAAGCATTAGAGAGGCAAAGATTGTTCCAGAAGTTGACTTGAAAGCTAAGGTTGAGCTTATGGATATTACAACGAATGGTGACATGGAAGTAGGAGAATCTGCAAAGTTATGTTTTCAACAAGAAATAAGTAATGAAATGCCTTCTAAGCTTCGGAGCAAAGATTACTCCTTGGTTCCTGGTTCTGTGAACAACTCTTGGAGTGAAGCAGAGGAGGAAAGCTTTCTTCTTGGTTTATATATTTTTGGTAAAAATCTTGTTCAAGTGCAGAACTTTGTAGAGAGCAAGATGATGCGTGACATACTCCCATTTTATTACGGGAAATTTTATAGGTCTGACAGATACTGTAAATGGACAGAGTGCCGTAAAATAAGAAGCAGAAAATGTGTGTACGGGCAAAGGATTTTTACAGGATCGAGGCAACATGAAATGCTATCTCGCTTGCTTCCGCAATTGTCAGAGGAATGCAGAAATAATTTGCTTGAGGTATTTTATGAAGTATTTCTGAATGGAGCACAATTTTTAATGCCAAGATGCACCAAATGAGTTATGATTATTTGTAGAGCACGTGGGCAACTATGCATAAAAGACAAGCACATGCACACACTTATCAGAAAATCACAAAGTATGTCCCCATTTAGATAATTTCTATCAAGAAATATGTTTTAAGTATTTCTGTTGAACTATTTGCAGATATTATTCTACTGGCATAAGTATCACAATATTTGTGCAAAATTTGAGAATGTTTTAACTATCATTGGTACAGACAGAATAGGTGTCTGCACTTTATCCATGAATCGACAGATGGAGCTTCTTCAAATTATTTGCTATTACAGTACTCCTCTCACCCTTTATTTGTCTTTTTAAGATAGCAGATGTGATAACATAATTGGGAAAACTGGTTTACTAGTGATTCATGAATGGTTGTGCGAAAGCCTAAATTGCAGTTATTTTTTTTCCACCTAGAAAGATAGTTAGATGACAACACGAAAAGGGCGGTGTGAGCATTGATTTGAGATGCAAAGTTCATAGTGTCACTGCTGATAAGCCTGTCCTATGTTTGAGGCTCTTTCTTTCTTTTTTGAAAAGAAATTTTGCAGTGCTTGGCTGTTTTGTTTTGATCTTATCTAGTTTATCAGTAGTCCATAGTGCCCTATCCTTTGAATATTAATTTCATCAATTGACAGGCTGCCAAGGCATTTGGAGAGGGGAAAATGTTGCTGGAAGAATATGTATTCACTTTAAAAGTGACAGTTGGATTGCATGCCCTAGTAGAGGCAGTGGGAATTGGTAAAGGAAAACAAGACCTCACAGGCTTTACCATGGAGTCTCTGAAGTCTAATCAAGTTGCTCCTGTCCGTCCAGAAATACCAACTGGAAAAGCATGCTCAACCCTTACACCTGTTGAAATTATCAACTACCTAACTGGTGGCTATCGCCTAAGCAAAGCCCGATCAAATGATCTGTTCTGGGAAGCTGTTTGGCCACGATTACTTGCAAGAGATTGGCATTCTGAACAGCCTAGTGATCATGGTTTTGCTGCTGCCTCCAGGCATTCTCTAGTATTTCTGATCCCTGGCATCAAGAAGTTTTCAAGAAGGAAACTAGTGAAAGGAGACCACTATTTTGATTCTGTCAGTGATGTCCTCAATAAAGTTGCTTCGGATCCAACGCTTCTTGAGCTTGACATTGGAGAAGAGAAGGGTGATGGTAGCAAGGAAGAAGCCTCATGGAATGATAAGACAAATTTGGACCAGGGAGATTTTCCTGGTCAACAACGCCATTGCTACCTCAAACCCAGAACTCCAAGCTGCGCTTCAAATGCCATGATGTTTACCGTAGTTGATACAAGTCTTGCCAATGGGGAAACAAAAAAGGTGAGAGAACTGAGGAGCTTACCAATTGGATTGATGAACATATCCAATTCCAGAAGTGTTTCTGAAGATAGTGATGATGATTCTTCAAAGGAGTCAACTGATGACTCTGATTCTTCTGATAACCTGTGCTCTGATAAGAATAAGAGTACCATGACAAAAACCACAAAGAATGATTTGGACAAGGGAGTATTTTCTGACAGGGAAGGCGTTGAATATAATGCTTTAAAACAGAGTTTCCCTATAAATGGTTCAGGTTTCACCAAGGCTCCTGAAGAAGTTCCCGAGGACCAGAAAGCTGATAAAAATGTTGATATGCAGGTGAAAAGGGTTATAAAGCGCCAAACAAACCGAAGAGTTAGACATGGAGACAGAAACCTTTTTGCCCCAGTGGCAAAACGTCTACAGATATTAATTGCTTGTGACCAGACAAAGACAAGCTGTGGTGTAATTAATAGTCATGGGTTAAAACAAGATGAGCTTGGTTGTACTGGAGAAGGTTCTAATTTTAGAGATGTTTTTTTCTTTCCACTGGATTCATCTGTGGAGAAATTATCAGCTACCAGTTCTTCTGGAGGCAATCCAAATATTAGTTATGAATGTGCTCGCGGCAGTAATTCCGCTGTTGCTGAACATCCTCATGAGAAACTTCAATCCCGGGCATTGATCGACCTGAACATACCTGTACCTCAAGATGCTGAAATGGAACCTTCAATGATGGAAGTGGTAGCAGTACAGGATGATCAAGCAAGCAGGCAAACAGAGGATTTTGGGCGGCAAAAAATCACCGCATCAGTAGCATGTGATTCTATTCCACAACTGCCACCTAATATGAACACCCGAAGACAAAGCACAAGAAACCGGCCGCTGACCACTAAAGCACTAGAAGCTCTTGCTTGTGGCTTTCTAAGCATGAAGCAGAAGCGGAAGAGTAGCGATAATTTTTCACTAGATAACCGGATGTCAAGGCCTTCACGACGTGCTCGCAGTAAGATGAGAATCACTGAAAACTTCAGTGTTGACATGACAAATTTTGATGGAGATGAAAGAAGAGGAAATGGTGGGTGCAAGAAAGGTGACATGCTCAGTGAGGTTCAGATTTAAGTCACGGGTGGTGTTCCAACCTTGGGCTCCAAGATTTTTTGGTGCCTGGTCTGCCACTCTGAACTGTAGGAATGAGTCGTTAAGACAGCGGAAGCATGGCTTCATGCTAACTTCACAATGATCATAATAGAATTATGAATTTTCCAAGACGTCTACATTGGACAAGGAACCTTGCGAGATGTCTTACATCAGAAAACAAGATGGGGGGCAAGGTTGCTTACAAGTCAAACTTTTGTTTTTCAACAGCATTTGACAGTGCAGATACTTCTTAATCTGAACTCCCATCACACCTTTGCTTAATTGAGGCAATCATTGCCCCATGAATCAACCTGAAGTCCATTATGGTCAAATCCGCCCTCTCAATGTGTGTTTTCTATTAAATCCATCCATGATGAATCGAAGTGTTGGTAAGCAGATGGATTCTACCAAAATAACTCCTCTCTATATGAACTACTATTTGTAACAACTCAAATAAAAAATCCATAATACTTTTTTCTTTTGACCTTTGTTGTCCTCGTAATGACATTGGGTTTTAATGATGGATAAAGAGGGCCGCTAATGGGGTTTAATGTCTTTTCCTTTTCTGTCTATCTTTACACTAGTTTAGTTTTTCTTAATAATAATAAAAATAAATAATTATGGACCCGAAGGAAAGTGATACAAAAATATATTTATCAAGGAAAAGAAAATGATAAGAGAAATGATTGATTTAGAAACACCATCGCCATGATAATATTTTTTCATTTAAAAAATAATAATGTAAATAGATTAAAAATGAGTAGAATGACCTAAAAAAACAATTGTCATGAAAACATTATAAAACTTAATTTCAAGACATAATTAATATTAAATTAAAAAAACTTGAATTTATCAAGTTAGCATAAAAACTCATGATCTGAACCATACAACTAAAATATTTAACAAAAAAATTAATAATTATATTGTTGGAGGGTTTTTTAAAAGAAATTATTTAATTATATAAATTACTTCTATTAATTTTTATAATTAATTGCATAATTAAATTATATACAAAACAATTGCATTATATTTAAAATGATATATAAAGATGACTTTTCTAAATGATTTTTTAATCATTGGACTAGATATAGATAAAAAAAAAAACTATTTTTATATTATTTAAAAAATATTTTAGAGATTTAGCTCTATAAAATAATTTTTATAATTGGAGATGTTATAAACCTAAAAATTAATGATAGAACAGTAAAATCCCATAAAGCTAATTAATAAAGGGTGAAACTTGTAACCATGCAATGCAAGCCCCCTTTTTCTCTAACCAGTCACAGCAAAATGTTGACGTGGCATTCAGAGAAGTCACCGACGTGTCACCCTATTTTCACCTGAAACAAATATTACAAAAAAAGCAGCGCGTGTTTCCACGCCCGTCTTCTTCTTTTACTACCACTATTCCATTTCTCTATAGAAAACAATAATGGGCCAGGCATTTCGTCGAGCACTTGGAAGAATCCGAGCACCACCAGACCCACCTCCACACGGCGTGAGGCCACCGTTTACTTCCACCGAAAAGGCTGAGATTTCGAGGGGCTCCACTGCCAATCAATTGAACAATCAGAACGGTCTTGGCTCTGGTTAGCTTATCAATTCATGTCACTGCTTCTTTTTAGGTTTTGTTTTTGGTAAATGACGAAGTATTGGTTCATCCCGTGAGAAAATAGCACAAATTGAGCTTCTTCTTTTTTTTCCTGAACCCAAAAGCGGAGTTTTTGGGCTGTCGAAATTGTATATAGAATCTAACCCTGTTACCATGGCATGATTTGAAGGGTCTGTTTGGTTTCTGGGAGAATTATAATGAAAACAGAAACGAAAACGGAAACCCAGTATTAGCATTCATTTTCTTAGCGTGTTCCCATTTTGGTCCCTTTCGTGTGTTTAACTTTTGTATTTTTTATGCTGTAGAACACGGAACAATGTGAGAGAAAAACCAGTCTGTGATTTGAAGGCCTGATGCTCCAAATTAAACTTGAAGGCCGGATGCTCCAGGAACTCTGACCGCAGCACAGCTGCGCCAAATCATGCTCCTGTATCAAGGGAAGGCTGGCGATCATGAAGGACCTCTTTCGCCCAGCAAATCGCTGAGAAGTTTCAACTGAAGTTCACAAGTTCATTGGGTCCTGCACTTCTTATCACTGCCGCCAGAGGATAACAACAAACAGAGAAGCAATCGGTGAAGGATTGTTTCTTAATTAGTACAAAGCCATTAATAAGCCAGAATTCCATGTCCGTCCTTGATTCCTTATAAAGCAAATCAACAAACAGAATTCCATGCACTGTTAGCTGGAGTTCTTGCGAACAAAAATTTGGACAACAATATGCCATCAGCAAGTTTTGTTGGTAATCTGATTCTGACCACTAACTGACACTGTAAGTTTGAATCTGTGCTGACATGTAAAATGCAAATCATACATATTTTTTTCTTCACGGTAAGGACTCGCCACTGCATATGAGGCAGGTGGCCGTTGCCACCCCTTTTCAGTTCTTAATTTAACAAGGGTAGACCTCCGTGCCTCCACGCATTGAGCTGCCGGTAGCCTGTAGGTTTCGGGTCACAAACTTATTGTCCGGTGATCCATAAAGGGCGGTCTTAGATGGTTAGTGGTTCCATATATTACACTGCAGCAAATTCATCAAACAATGATCAGATGCCCGATCAAAAACAACCCAGAAACTTGAAGGATCAAATTCCCAAACCATTGTGCTCCAATCCCCTTGATTCCCAAGTAGATATCGATGTTGAAATCCTGCTTCTACTAAACAATCAAAATGCAGTCATTTTGATTGGCATCCCAATATAACTAAACCAGCAACAACAGAGTTTCCACCATGCATGAACAAGTTCAGAGATTAATGAACAGTCCATGATATCCAGTGGTGGCATATAAATAATATCGTTGTCTACTGAGAAGTTAAACTACAAAACATGAACATGCCCTCAAAATTTTAATTTTACCCCAGTTTACTCTACAAGCATAAAATCCAGCCTCTAAAAATGAATAATTAAAAAATAACCACCCCCACTTGCTTCGCAGGGCATTATGAGATTCAAGCAAAAAGAATGGGATGATCAAAATGCATAAAAAGAGAACAGAAAAAAAATTTATGTCAGATTCAAGTCAAAATAGACTCCAGCCAGTCTGATGTGAATTCATATGCTACAAATGTTACAGCACCAGCTGGTGCAGCCTTGACAGTTGATGGGATGATGCCTTTATAAAGACCAGCCCAGCCCTCCATCTGCGAAATTTGGCGAAGAGCATCATACATGTTTCTATAAGCACGATGCTCAACTCGAGCACCATACTTTGGGTGCCTCTGTAGTCCTTCAATCTGTAGAGCCAAAAAACAAAGAAAAATCAAATATCACCAGTGCTGTAAGACAAATAGATGGCAACACTTGTTAAAACTCAAATTTTTTTACAAGCAAATTGATTTGGAGCAAAGAGAAGCTTTTAGCAATCAGCATTAAAAATGCATAATCTACCTGAAACCTTTTCTTGACCACATCAAGAGGATGACAGACAAGTTTGGCACATGTGCCAGCTGCTAACCCGCAGATAAAAAGCTGAACACTTGAAAGGTTATCATCTGTATTTATGGAGCTTGTGGTAGATGATATATGATGGTTCCAGGCCTACAATGAATCCTGTAAAATGTATCACCGTCCAAAACAGCTTGGTATGTATGTGTAGAAAGCAGGATGAAATATCCACCAGGTGCATGCAGCACACATTACCTTCTTTCAAAACTCTCTTTAAAAAAATACTTCTCCAAAACAGAAAAGAACTAAATTTAGACCTTGATGACTGGCCAATGAAATCTATGACAGAATAGCTTCTCCATTTCTATTAAGTTAGTGGCTTCTTTGATAGAATTGACAGGGTGTATCTCCAGCTTTAACATGGTGATTTTTTATTTGAAATACAAAATTATTCATACAGCAAAGCAGGCAGATAATTCTAATTGTCTTAAACTCTCATTGTATTTCCACCTATAATAGAATTGTGAATATTGTTGGTTAAAATTTCAGTGTGCAATGGTTGGATAATCCCAAAAGATCAAGCAAACTTTTCTAATGTTTTACCAGCACACTAGATTGACTTTTCAACCACATACCATTATGGTTCTTCCAATTCCAAATAAAAGTTATTTAAATTTTTTTAAATCTTACTGCGGTCCTGTGCTCAGACACTTAAGCTACAAAAAGAGATCTGAATCCTTACCATAGTCCAGCGCTTAAATGTATCATAGGTGCCAAACTGAAGTCCAGCATAAGGAACAATCTCAACCAGGGTTGGGGATAATCCAGCATATAAGCCTCTGAAGCCACAAGTTCTGACAATATCAGCAAATGCTGACCTCATCGTTGGAAACACCTATTAAGCACTAATCAGTCACACCGTAAAATGTAATAAAATCATTCTACGGTGTCTGGAAATAGTGTCTTTGAGACAAATGAACTGAATAGAGTGGTGTGAATTAAACAGATACTCCTTTATGCAGTCAACTTATTTATGCATGGCTGAAACTTCCACTAATCAAAACCATCACTGGAAAAATTTAAAAGAGCACCCATGTCTCTTAGAGAGCATAAGAATGTCACAAATAATCATATTCTATACCTTAGGCTCACCCTGTGAAGCTAATAAGGTTCTTAGAAGATCAAATGGGTACGATCCAACTGTAGCTGCACACCCTGCTAATGCTCCACTGGCATAGGAGAGGTAAGGACTCAACCTAATATGATCCTCTGCATCGTATTAAGCAATCAGGCCATAACAAATAAAAGAGACTTTCAGGATATGTAAGCAGGAAAGATATTAAACATTTCATCATCTCCAGTGCCATCATATTTTCAAATAACATCGATACAATGACCTTCACTAACATTAGGTATAAAATACAATAAATTGACAGTCAGAATCTGGACCATATGACTCTCAACATACAGTAGAGCATAATAGAAGTAGATTTTCCAATAAAATTGTGCCAAACCTGTCAATATACATAACTTCATGCTAATTTATTGCAAAATTTGAATCGGTTTTATGCTAATCTGAATGTTGAATCAATTCAATAGAAGGGAAAACAAAATATAAAGTGATGTCATATTTGATTTATACATGGCAATGCCATCCATTCACTAGTCAAAAATATTTTCAGTAGTTCAAAAGAAACCTTTTACTGGCAACAGCTAAACTACATAATAGAACATTGATAGCCTGAATCAAATTTAGAGATGATATCAACCTGTTAATAATT
Source organism: Salix exigua (assembly GCA_032356905.1). Classification (NCBI taxonomy): domain Eukaryota; kingdom Viridiplantae; phylum Streptophyta; class Magnoliopsida; order Malpighiales; family Salicaceae; genus Salix; species Salix exigua. The sequence continues at coordinate 1,083,750 of CM063597.1, read as the reverse complement.
ATACCTGTCTTAGAAGAACCGGCAGCAAATGTTTTCAATTTGTGCAACACCGTGAATTGTATGGCAGTGTATGGCATAACCATGAGTAAAGCTGGGACATTTCCACGCCAAAAACCCTACAACATGCAATTGTCTTGGATAAAAAGCAGAAAAATGGTAGATAGACTTCATTAGTTTTTTAAAATATCTAGAAGGAACTCCCAGGGACAGTATTTGAAAATCATAAGCCATCCACTATACACAATGGCATAAAGTGAAGGAACTGTAGCATGTAGAAAAGTGTAGAATATCTACCGCCAAGATTAGTAGCAAAAAGAAAAGCAAGTTTCATTTACCTTTACTAGCTGAAGAACATGGATAGAAAAGTTAAAAAAATACTTTCTCAAATTCTGGGCTCAGATCCCTCAAGTTATTCAAAAAAAATTAATAATAATCATTCTCAGAAAAATGAAAAAGGAACCTGCATTTGAAAGATATTCCATCATTTTGATATTTATACCACACCTAAACTGAAACTAAAACATAAAGTTGGTAAACTGGCAGTAAACCACCTGGGGTTCAGAAACCTTGCTTCTGTAAAGTTCAAATCAGTGGCTTAGATCTCTAAAACTCATCTACAACTAGTATCATTAAATCACCAACTGTGTACCGATTTCGATTTACACTATTCAAATAAATAATCCATCCATAAAAAATAAAAAGAAAGAATGCATCATACCGGTAAACCTTCCTCTCTAAATATATCCTTTGTTGCTTGCAACATTCCTGTGTACTTTGATGGTGCAGTCACATTACTGCGAACCACAGCCCACAAAGACGTTGGCTCCAGTTGAACCTGTCAGCAAATACACACCCCGATATCTTTCTTAGTGTCACCACTCAACACTTTTTTACTCATAAAATAACCTGTATACAACCATGCATTTGAAAGATAAACACACAATAACTAACACCAATGTATAAATTAACCAGCAGATCTACAACCTCTTTCCTCTATCAGTGCACAATAGCATAAACCTCTTTTCAATTAAAGATAAATAGTTCCCATTTCCAGGCCTCCATCATGAACTTTAAATTCTTATCCAAGTTGCATATCAATTCCATTCACATGAACAGAACTTTACATGTATACTTTATTGAAAAGCGTCCATTAGAGTAACAAACATTGAAAACTTTTTTTTATCAAACAAACAGAATTATATGGAACAATTCTGAAGACAGTGAAAACCCCAAACAAGGAAGTACAAAAATAGCATTGTTTCATTGAAAAGAAAAGAAAAACCATGATAGCAAAACAATCAAATTTCTAACCAAATAACTCAAACCATTAATAAGAATAAAACTCAAAAAAGGACCTGGAATCTGATCTTGATGACATCAAGAGGAGATGTAACAGCACGTGAAATACCACCAGCAATAGCACCTGCTGTTGCATCTATTAAAGCCCTTTTTATCTGCCCTCCTCCAGCTGCTGTTTCTGGCTCCTCCCCCTCCATTCTCATTATTACTGATTAAATATCCCCCGAACCGAACCCAACACCCCCTTTCCCTTTCTCAAGCTATATCGACAATAACTTCAACCCCAAAAACAAATACCCGTCCGTTTAGGAAAAGAAAAGAAAAAACTGAAAATGCTGCAAAGATTTAGTTAGGGTTTTCAAAAGCATCTCGTGATACTTGGAAAGGGGAAGAAAGAAAGGCAGAGGCGAAGCCATTTCTCTCTTTCTCTTTCTTTATTTGGGGTTTAGTTTAATGGTAAACGCATGCCGCCTTATGAGAGAATTTTTCAGCGGCTAGTAGAGAGAGAGAGATCTTCATGGGTGGCGGTCAGAGAGCAGGAGGAGACTATAATTAATTTGCTGAAAACTGTTCTTCGGGAAATCAATTTTTTAATTTTTTTATATTTGTTTTTTATTTGAAAAATTGTTCAACGGAAAATATTTTTCAGTCAAAAAAATTTGGATTGGTTTTCAAGATAGTGTTTTCTGGAAAATTTGGATGGAAAACATTGTCTGGGAGTTGTGAAAAAATTAAAAATATCATTATTTACTGATTATATCAAATTTGATCCTCAAACTTTTGATTGTTATATATAATTTGTTTTGAATATTTATTTTTCAATTCCATCTCTTAATATTTAATTTTTATATTAATTTTGGTCATTATTTTTATAGTTGCTATTTGCTTTTTCTTATCATTTTTTATTGAAATTTTTTATCTATCAAATTTGATCTTATTTTTTTATTGTTACTTATTTTATTTAAAATAATTTATGAAATGTTAACTATTATTATTTTAATTTATTCACCTTTCATTTTTTTTTACCTTTTTAGATTTGATCTCTATTATTTTGATTATTATTTATTTTATTTGAGATAATTATGAAAAAAAATCAATTTCATTCTCATTCAACTTTTTAATTTGTAAGATTTGTTCCTCATTATTTTAATAAACTTAAAAAAAAAAACTAATTTATTAATAAATTATTTTTCAGTTTATTTTTCATAACACAAACAAACACTGAAAAGTGTTTTCCAGTTCATTTTTCATAACACTGTCAAATATCAGAATTCACTTTCCCCGGAATTCACTTTTCAAAAGAAAACCACTTTCCAGCAAACAAACGGGGCAATCCTCTTCTTTTTAAACTATCATTTTCTTACTTTTTGTTTGTCAACTCTATGATTAAAAAAAAACCCACGGGTCCTAGCGTAAATGGCGAGAGCACTCTCGTCCCTTAAGAGAGGTCAGAGGTTCAATCTCTTCTCTTGTATGGAGCCGGTCATTTGGAGAGCACTTTCACCCCTTCGGGGCCAACCCGATACGAACGTGGATTATTCTAGGTCAGCGTCTGGGACACTGCGTGGTTTTTATAAAAAAAACTCTATGATAAAAGTATTTGTTCCTGGGCTGTAATTTTTAAATTTAAATGTTATTCATTTTAAAAGAAATTGCATTAATATTTTTTATAATGTATTGATATTAAAAACAAAAAAATATATATTTTAAAATGTCTTTAGACATTGAAAATTGAAAGACCGGGGACTAACTTAAAAAAGACACTCGAAATGGGGAAACATGTTTAAAATTAACCGTAAAACATACACTTTGATCCCCTAATTTTTAGATTAGACCTTTTCAAATCCCTATGTTTTCCAAAATCAAAGTTTAGTACACAATTTCATTTTTAATATTTTTAGGGCAATGGTTTTGGTTTTTGAAGGAGAGAGATCTTTGCTATATCATAATGAATAGGCAGAAAATCATAAAATTTGCATATTTTACCCATCAAATTGGTTGTTTTTGGTGTACAAAAGCTCTATTTGATTAAGAAACTGGACGAGAATTGTTACAAACCTCACTATTACCAATAAATGTAGATCAAAATGGAGGAAGAAAAATCTAACCAGGTTTGATTGTGTTTTTAGATTGTTTTTGAGTTTATTAAGTTGATAGATAGTTTTTAAAGTGTCTGTAACAGTGTTGTAAAATCCGTTCCGTTCATAAAACCAGGACAAAACAATGTCGTTTTTGTCTCGGTTTTAATTCCAGAATTTTAAGCCAAATCCCGGACGAAACGCCTCGGTTCCGTTTCGGGTTCAAAATCTATTTTTTTTATTTTTTAAAAATTATTTTTGACATCTATACATCAAAATAATTTTAAAACACCAAAATATTTTAAATGAGAAGGAATTTAAATTTTAATTATGTCTGTTAAAGTAATATTTCATTTTTTTCATACACACACACATATATACATATATAATTATATTTGAACAATACAACACCGAAAACGGCATGCCGGAACGCTACGAAACCGGAACGTTCCGTTCTAATCAAAAAATCAAGACGGCATCCGGAACGGTATTGATAACAATGATCACTACCGAAGATGATGATGATGATGATAATAATAATAATAAATAAATAAATAAATAAATAAATAAAAACACTGAAACCACCCAATTGGGCGAGGCTTTGTTTGAGCAGATTCATTTGAGTGGGCCTGGCTCTTTTACGTCAAAATAAAAGAAAAGCAGGCCCAGCTTGTTGCTTAGGAAAAAATAATTAAAAATTGGGAAGGAAGCGAGCTTTATCATCGCTAAAGTCTAAAACCCTAGTATAGAAACCCTCCTTTTTTTCGTCGCAGTCTGAATTCTCAATCTATATCCCTTATCCTCCTTTCGACAAATCAAGAAACCAGAAAGGATGAGGCCTTTGGAAGAGAAAGAAATGGGTGAAGTTTTCAAGAAACTGATGTTGTTCACAGGAAACAACCTCAAAAACATCATTGAAAGCCCATCCCATGAAGGACCAGACCCGAACCCAGGTCGGTACTGCTTCAGGCTCCACAAAAACAAGGTCTTTTACATCAGTGAATCATTAGTGAGGCGAGCAACAAACATTAGCCGCAAAAATCTGGTATCTTTAGGTACTTGTATTGGCAAATTCACTCATAGAGGTGATTTTAGATTGACTACACAATCACTGAATTTGTTGGCTGCTAATGCTAAAAATAAAGTTTGGCTGAAGCCCACTTCAGAAATGTCTTTTTTGTATGGGAATCATGTGTTGAAAGGTGGGTTAGGGAAGATTACTGATAGTATCAATCAAAATGATGGGGTTATCGTGTTTTCTATGAGTGATGTGCCTTTGGGGTTTGGAACCGCCGCCAGGTCGACACAGGATTGTAGGAAGTGTGATCCTAATGGGATTGTTGTGCATCACTACTCTGATATTGGTGAGTATTTGAGAGATGAAGATGATCTTTGAGAATCATTTTAGAGCCTTTTGGGATTAAAGGCTGCTGCTGCTGCTGCTGTTCTTTGTTTTGGTTTAAGAGAGTTATGAGTGGTGTGAGTTAGAACTTGTTTAATTTCGATTAGTTCAAGGTTTCTCTTGTTATTTTGTCTACGAATGTTAATGAAATTAAAGGTTTTCATTCATGGGTTCTGTCTTTATGATAATATTAATGAGTGTGTTACTACGTTGAGCTGTTCCTTTTCTGTGTTAGATAACATAAGCCCAATCTTATATCCTCAAGGCAAGTGATTAAATCATTTCCATGATCAACGAATGTGAGCAATGAAGTCCTTAGCTCAATTAATCTGACTGTTATGAACATTTGCTGCTCAAGTTCATCTGCTTCCATATTTGTGTGGCTAGATTTGAATGGGATGCAAATTGGAAAAGCTAGTAGTGTTTGCTTTTACAAAAGGATTTGTAGAATGCTTAGGCTGTGCTGGATTGTATCCTTCTTTAATTGGTATATATGCTTGTTTTTTTCTGCAGGATAGATTCTTATGTGCACTAATCATGCCGCACAAACAAGTTACTGATATTAGAGATTGGTTCTCTGGCTGTACAAATAAATGATTGAGTGAATTTAATTTTGGTCAATGAAAAGATATTATTTGTTTCATTTTTTTGCTGGGTTCGTGGAAAGTAGATTGCATTCGAGTGCTGATGATATGTTAGTGTGCACTACAGCTTCAGCTGTGTTTGTTCCTTGCATATCTATTTCCTCCTAATTTGCTAATGTACCTCATCTAGCGGTGCTGTCCTGTTTTCTGGTTGCTGGGGTTACAGAAACTATAACTAACGGTTTGTGAATAACATTTGGTGGTGCATTGTTGACCGTTTTGGAATGCAATTGATCAAGTGGCCAGCAGGGTAGTGAAGAACTGTGCAGCTTGCAATTTGACAATTTGATCAAGGAAAACGAATGGAACACTATTGTGTCTATTCTCAATATTTGAGATTATGCACAATGTTTTACTTACTCATTCATAGTGAGATAGTAGAATTCTAAACTGTATGATAGATTGAGTTAAAGACCCCATTTATTGTCTGAGCATCAGATTCACTTTGAAACTTATTTTGTCATACACCATATTTTGATATATATGTAATTGATTTGTTATGATATGTGTATGCTATCGCTTCTTAGTAAAAATAAATAAACTTCTTAGTAAAAATAAATAAATTATCGTATGCTATTAACAATTTTAAATTGACATGTAAAAAAACCATTTTAATCCAAAAATATTAAGCTGTTAGATGAGGTTGAGGTTTTGAAAAAAAAAATGCCATCTCGACATAAAAGTTGTTAGGTAAAATCTAAGATATGATTTATATTATACATTAAGTCTTCCCCTTCATTTCCAACCATGGATTTAGATAAAACATGCCACACTAGATTTAGATAAGTTTTCTCCTTCATTTCCCAATAAGAACTGGAGTGCTTCTCCCTCTCCAAACGGGGCGGTTGCTTGTGGAGTGGCCTGCACCACGGCAATGCTCTAGCTGTTGAAGTTCATTAGCAATGTTTTGTATCTGGTCTGGTAGAGAGTGTGTTACTGTTTTGATCCCATGCTTGTACTGGCCATAGTGATTTTCTGTATGCAGAAAATAGTTGAAATTGATTTCAGAAGTTTGGTTATGGAGTTCTCTCTGTCATATGCTCTATCTTTAACTTCTAGTTAGAAGTTGGAATACTCACAGAAAATATTTTGGGATGTATCCGGTCTGATAAACCCATCAACGAGTTCAAATTGTGTTTCTGCTCTGATGCTACCATAGTTACATGCTTTATGTCTACATGGCCACTTCATTTTAGAACTTCGTCTCCATCTGGTAACTTTAATTTAGAACTTTGAATATTGTCATCCTATCACCTGTTATCATCTCCAGCACCGCAACTTTTCTGCTTCAGAATTTAGATTTGATCTTGCGGTAGAGAATATTATAAATCATATTTTGGATTTTCACCTAACAGCTCAAGTTTTTAAGTGATATGATTCCTTAACAGTACCCTGTATGTTGCGTTGCGCTGCAGAACAGTGTGCATAAACGTGGCAATAAGATTCAATTCTTTCATTGTTAGAATATTATTTACCTTTTTCTTGTAATGAGAATATGAATGGCCAACCATTCTACGAGTCCAGCAATTGTGAGGTTATATTCTTACGCCACCACTTGATATGCCAGCCCCCATGTCCAGTCCTCGCACAATTCCTCTCCACTGTCGTGCTCGCAAAAAGGAATCGAATCTGAATGCTGTGAGATCCATTCACTTGATTGAGATGAAAGATGTGTCGGGGCTTGATTGATAGCATCAGGGTGCTGCAAGTAGCTCCCTACCTTGAACCCAGTCACCATGTCTGACCGAGAAGAAAGATCCTAAAAATAAGTGTGAAGAAAGAACTCCCTAGTAGATGCAGGCACCAAAATAATAATCATCTAAACGCTCATTCTTTGCGCATCCGGGGAATCGAACCCCGGTCAGTACCGTGGGAGGGTACTATGATACCACTACACTAGATGCGCTACCATGCTCGATCGCTGAAATCATGTTGAAATATATTAATCGGTTAGAGTTGTGCTGGTTTATTTTATTTTATTCTATTTTTAAACGTTATTTATAGGAAATGGTTTAACTTTTACATATAATTTTATATCATCATGATTATTAGAGTGTTTGAGACTTTGTTTCAGAAACATTTTTTTTAAAAAATGGTTTTTTAATATTTTTATAAGTTTTAGTTTTAAAAAAATAGTGTTTTTAGATCAATTTGATGTGGTGATGTTAAAAATGATTTTTTAAAAAAAATAAAAAAAACATAATTTTAATATATTTTTTTGAACGAAAAGAACTTTCAACCATCCATATTCATTGTCACACAAAGGAGATGGAAAAGTAAATTTGCCAACCTCTTCCTCTCCATGAAAGAGGGGGGAAAGAAAAGGAAACATATAGAAAAACAATAAAAAAAGAGAGAGAAAAGAATAATAAAAATATTTATTTATTTATTTTCCATTCATGGATTGATTCTCACATGCTAAAGTAATTGTGATATGAGAGCGTAAGTCTTACAAATTGTAATTGGACGTGCCTTTAGCTAGCTTTGATCGATTAAAATACAATAATTCTGTCATGATCAGGGAATTATGGAATATAAACAGGAAACAAGCCACTCCCCCTAAGTTGTTCTTGATTTGATCCTACATTCTCAATGTTCCCCCCTCCCCTTCTTTGCAGCACTTTATTCTCCATAGATCATTGTAAAATGTAAATGGTCTCAAAGTTAGGCATAATTTAACCTAATTATTATTAGATAAGCTAAAAAAATCTTCTTCACCTTTAAATTTATTCCCTTTATAGCCAACAATTCATTCCCTTTTTTTTCTAGAAGAAAACCTCCCATTGATTGTTGATCGATCGTCTCTGCATGAAGAAATAATTACTCAACTTTCATGTGATCGATCGTCTCTGCTTTTGAAAATATTTTTAGTTTAGAAATACATCAAAATGATATTTTTATATTTTTTTTAAAATCATTTTGACATCAGCATATCAGAATAATTTTAAAACACACAAAAAAAATCATTTAAAATGAAAAAAATTCAAATTTGGGAGAAATGGTGCTACAACTGCCCTCCCAAACAACCTCATAATGTTTGAAAACATAACGTGGAGAGAATAAGTTCACGTACAGGAAAATAGCCCACTCGTAATTAATATATGTTATAGATGCTCAAGCAATCAGTGCTGATTAGCTGACAATTATATACCCTTTGTCGTTGCATTTTAAAAAAAATAATTTTTATTTTATTTTAACTTAAAAGATTTTAGTGTTTTAGATCATTTTTATGTGATGATGTCAAAAATAATTTTTAAAAAATTGATATATTTTTATGAATGAAAATTACTTTCAAAAACAACATCAATCACGCTTTTAAATAAACACTGAAATCCAGCGGCCTAGTTTGTGGAACCGAGTAATTGCCTATACTTAGGGGAAGAGATTAAGCATGATTATCTCTATAAATAACACTTTGAATTAAATTTAATTAAGAGATTTTATAACATTTTTCATGCTTGAGGACCGAAATAGACTTATGGACATAGGATAGCTAGGTCGCCAATAGCACAATGTTTAACTATATATAATTGACGGGAATATTAAATAAATAAAAATCTTAGCTAATTTGATTAATTAATAGATTTCACAAAGAAAATAAACGATTAATATAATTATAATATCTGTCATTTATATATATATATATAATTATCTGTCATTTATATATATAAATGACAGATATTATATTAATCGTTTATTTTATATATATATATATAAATGCACATCTTTTGAGAATAATTGTTATAATATATCACGTACGTACACGCACAAGAATTTTGCACGAAGTGATTATAAATTAGAAAAATTCTCCATATACATTTCTTGTGAAAGGCAAGCGATGTTCCATGTTATGGATCCAAAATCCTTAGCATTCGCACACATCACATGAACACTATTTATTTATGATTAAAAACTAGAGAACCATTTCATGGCACAAACCCTAGCTAAAGCTTTACCATAAACTTGAAGAGGAATCCAACAATTTGCTTTAGTGATTACGATGGGTCGGTGCTTTTCTTAAAAAAAGAAGAGGTTAAGATGGAAAGGCACGTACCCTTTGGAGATTAGGGCACAAACAAGTTAACAAGTACCTTATAGAACTTAAAATTTGGCCTTTCTAAGGGACAACATTCACATGGGCTTGCTTTATTAACTTTATCGGCAAGAAATACAAAGAGCTACCCTCGAAAAATTGCTACAAATCTGGCATGCCAATGAACCTCACAGTAGATTTTGGTGGGTTTTGATGGGCTGATTGGTGTATGGGGTGGAAAATATTCCCTGATACCATCTCACTATGATCAACAAAATCATGTTATTCATCCAAAGAAATTAAGAAAAAAATCGAGTAAATATCATTGTTTTTACTCAGAATTTGTTTCCGATGAAACCAATTAATCCGCAAATGAAAACTTAGAATTATCTCATTTTTTGGATTCGAGAAAACTCTACCTCCCGAAAAATACATTTTCTGAGCCCAAATGAACGAGTAAAATCTTAATTGTCCCAGGCTTTTACAAGAAGTGTACGCCTTGATCTGAACTCGAGACATGTTGTGCAAATTTCAAGACCTTTGTCATTACGTCATGTCCTTTAGAGACTTAGAAGTACATCCTATATAGGTTTCTCAAACAAAGATTATACGATAAGAAAAAAATTAAAAATCTTGTTGATGATCACAATGAGCATATACAGAGAAATATTCATGGGAATTTGGGTTCAAAGCTTAGGCACTCAAGCTTCATCTTAAACATATAATTTTAATTTCAAGATAAGATAAGATGCACACTAAATATAATCATAGAATTGTTCTCTCACACTATAGTTTTTTCGTGCATGATCTATAAATATATGTATACTTTGCTTGAAAGAAAATTGGCATCGAATCGAAGCGCCAACAGGATCCTATTCTCTAAGGCTCTGCAAGCTGTACAAGTCATTCTCCTCGAGAAAAGAAGAGGAAAAAAAAACATCATTTTCGAGAACCCTAGCCAGCTAGCTTTTAAGATCATAATTTGAAAGAAAATCAAAGTTAATCTGTCCAATTTGGGGAGGAATAATTGTGAAGAAGATGAGCTAGCCAGCCAGCAGAAATCTTTATCAAGAGAAGGGGAGTGCTGGCTTTGTTTATGTTAAGTCCCCGTCTGAAGGACCATTTGGCACGAGGAGGAGGTTGCGAATTAGAACATGCTCACGACCAAGTGCTGGAAAAAGAAAAAAATTGTCTTGAAAAGCCCTACATTTTATGGATCATCTTTCATTTGGTTGGGTTGAATTGGGTGCTCGAACCTTACAATACTTCTACAGAATTTCAAGTTGTTGCTTGCTTCACCACGGACATTGCCCTATTTTTCTGCTAGCTTTATGTAGACAAATCAATCGTACGTTATTGGTTAAGCAATAAAAATCTCCCCCAAAAAACTTTTAAATATCATGCATGCATGGCCCTAATCCACCTGCTTTCATTTGCCTCTAGTTTGGAAGAGCACCAAGAAAATATCTCGATTGAATTATTGAGGTGTGATATAGCTGCCATGGCTAGGGTTCAGAATATGTAGAAGAAGAAGAAAACTTCTCTTGAAGATATTTTGATGTGCGAGGATGATGAGGATAACAAACACCTGAAGACAAACTAATTTTAAAGAACAATGTGATTCTCATAAAATAATAATAATAATAATAATAATAATAATAATAATAATAATAATATCAGATTTATTGACATGGGATATATATTGTTAGAGAATAATATAAATCATATCATGGGGTCTCACTTATAAACTTGAGCTTTTAGGTGAGATGATTCCTTAACATGGTATTAGAGTCTTGTTGACCTAGCGGTCACGAGTTCGAACTTCACCACCTCTATTCTATTTGATAAAAAACAAGCAAAAGGTGATACGGGTCTGTGCAAGTTTCAAGCCCAAAAAACTTTCATTTAAGGGGGCGTGTAGAAGAATAATATAAATCATATTATGGAACCTCACTTATAAGCTTGAGTTTTAAGGTGAGATGGTTCCTTAACATATATAAACCGTCTTTAAAAATGGATAAGACATAATGGGAAAATATTATATAAGAAATTGAATACAATTCTTCAAAATGAAATTGAAAAAAATACCCTATTCAATAAAGAGGGTCGAGAGTGTGTGGATGGATAGTGATATCAAAGGGAGTGAAAGGAAGATTGATGGTGATAACTCTAGCAGCGCAAAATATCAATTGGCTGAGATAAGTTTTTTATTTTTTTTTAAATATATTCAATTGATTAAAATAAGAAAAACATAGGAGCTCCTTCGACCGACGGGCCCATAATAGAAGAATGTTTTTTTAAGGAATTAGTGAGAGCAGATGATGCAATAATGAGTTTAAGCATATGTTTTCTTTCGAGTCATCCATCAAATTGTCACCAAAACAACTCATTTTTAGGCTATACTCATATATATATATATATATATATATTACACCAATTATAACTTTCAATTAGGGTTTTTAAACTTCAAATTTCATATAGTGGTTGCCAATATATATATATATATATATATATATATATATATATATATATATAGGCATGCCTCAATTAAATAGTGCATCCTTCTCGGATAATTGTGGACATGATTAACGGGAGATTTCTTGGTCGACATTGGCAGGAGGACTCCAGTCTCGCGTGGGAAGAATAATTGATCATGCTCCTGCAATTTTGTATTCTATTCTATATATCATTACCTATAATATAAATACTAATTAAAAATCTCAAGGTTGATGGTTCGTACGGATTACATACCATTAGAGGTCGGACAATTAGAAAACTTGTAATTTGTGAAAATTCACCGTTTAAAAAATTATTCAAAATAAAAAAATAGATATTCACGTAATGAATATCTGAATAATTTTATATTTGTCTAACGAGATCGTAAGAACTTACAAATAACTTTATTTTATTATTATTGGTGCATGAATAATATTTGGGACCCAACATTATTCAACAATCTTTCCTTCTTTTTATAATTGTCAAAAACAAAACGAAGATTCCATGGTGGGAGGTTAATCAATGGAAGAATTGGAAAAAGAAAATGCAAAGGAGATCCGATAAAATGTCCACATTAAATTGATGCTCCTAGTGTCCCAAAAATCTGTATCTGAAGACCCTTACCTCAACCGGGTCCCACCTTTGCTACACCTACATCCAAACATCCCCATATTATATCCATCCATGCTCACAGAAACCTCCCTCTATAAATACTCTACCATCTCCACCTCCATCTCTAACCTTACAAAACCTCTCTCTCTCACACGCACGCATCAACTCCCACTTCATATATCCATCCCCAGGCCCAGTTGAAAATGTCTGGCGTCTGGGTTTTCAAGAACGGGGTGGTTCGGCTGGTGGAGAATCCGGGAGCTGAATCGTTCGATGGAAGCCGGGCCGGGTCAAATATCCGGCGAAAAGTGCTGGTTCACTCACCTAGCAATGAAGTTATAACCTCTTATGCTGTTCTTGAACGCAAGCTATCTTCACTCGGGTGGGAGAGGTACTACGATGATCCGGATCTCCTTCAATTCCACAAAAGATCCACCGTTCATCTCATCTCTCTCCCTAAGGATTTTAACAAGCTCAGGTCCATGCATATGTATGATATTGTCGTCAAAAACCGTAATATGTTTGAAGTAAGGGACATGTAGGGCGTTAATTACGTACGTCCTCATATATGGTCCTTTCTTTTCATGTTGGTGTGCATTTTAGTCCTTTTCGTCATTGTTTTTGGCTTCTTTTTCATCGTTTTTGCTTGCTGTATCATACAGTCTATTCAGTTCTTCTCGAATTTCGTGATCTGGGTTTTTTATTCTTATATGTAGCTGTGTGTGCTCATGTAGTCAAGGGCTTGCAACTTGGTCACGTGTCAACATCGTGGTGTACTGTAAATTGATTTCTTCAGTTTCTTCTGGGAATTATGAAAAGTGGGGTTTTTTTTTTAATAATTAATTTGCTACTCTTATCTATATTTTATTTCTCCAGGGTTATTACAAGGACGCCAAACAAAACCCCTTTGATATATAGGATCTGTCGGGTGACATGTCATTTCTCTTGACGACATTGAGGGCCAATACATAAATTGTTGGCTCAATAACCCTTTAGTGGTTGATATAGTGGTATAAGATTGGGATTTAGGGATTTGTTTTCGCTGTAATTTCAAGTTGAAAGCCACTAAAAATTTATATAATCATTAACTTCAGAATTAATGAGATTAAACGAGATCTACGCAAGTTAATTTAGATCCCACGTTAGTAATAATAATAATAAAAATGTTGGGTCAAGTTACCTCTACTAATACATGCGTGGTATATTTTAGGAATGAAATGTCAAATATTGTGGCTGCAGTTTTTGCTTTTTTCCATGTGAAGAAGGCCTTTAGCTAGCTAGCGATGGGAAAATTAATTAAAGGCTAAATAATGTTTAACTTAACTTGCAAGGGCAACAACCCGTCTCTAGCTTTTGTGAGCAAGTGGCTAGGATCATCAACACATCCAATTTGCATGCGAGTCTTCTATAAAGAGAACCCACGTTAATCTTTCTATATTTTATGTAAAGAGGATCCGTAGGGTTTTGCCAGAAAAAAAATATCTTAATTTGTTTTTATTTTTGTTACTCTCAAGTCTTCATTATGAGAACAGAGAAGTAACAAAAGCATTTCGAATTCTATTCTTACGAGCTTACAACTCTATTTAAGAATCATATGTATTGTCATGAATGAGACAAACCGTAGGTTCGATCGTTTATATGAACCAAAATTCTACCCAAAATAGAAGTTTGGTCCGAAAATAGAAAAAAAAAACAGTTATCTTCATGTATCTAGATACGATTTTGCAAGTCATTGTTGAGAAGAGGTAGCATTTCCAGCCGCCCCCCTCCTCAAAAGGATTTATCGTAAGAGCCAGCTGGAGAACCACTTGCAACTCTCATCCTATGAAGCATAAGATGCCACAAGCACCATATATATATATATTCCCAATTAGCAGCCATGGACATTGCAGAAGGTATAATCTTTTTTAATTTCGATTTATTTCTTTTAATTCTTAATTAAAATTCAGTCTCTTATAACTTGTAAAGCCAAACAATGGAAGTATGGCGCTTCCTTTCCCTTCTCGTTCACCCAACTTAGGTTCTACCAAACTTTTCTTCGATCATGCGTACACATGAATTAGTTACAGTCTTCAATGTGAATCTAGCCGTGAAATTGTTTCATTTTTTTTTTTGAAAAGTTTAGGAGGGATGATGTAAGGAGTGATCCGATTGAACTCTTTGTTAGGGAATCATTTCGTCTAAAAATTTAAATTGTTAGATGAGGTATCAAAATATGATTTATATTATTGTCTAACATATCCCATCGAGTGAAAACTTTTGGTCTTAAATCTTGCACACAGACTCACTCTACTTTGTGCTTCATTTTTATCGAATAAAATAAGGATGGTGAGATTCGAACTCGTGACCGCTAGGTCAACAAGACTCTGATACCATGTTAAGGAGTCATCTCATCTAAAAACTCAAATTATTAGATGAACCTCTAGAATATGATTTATATTATTCTCTAACATTTTTTATACATTTTACACCTGGATTATGCATTGGATTTAAATCCAAGATTAAAGTTTGTCCAGTTAGTTCCATCTCACAAAATGTACAAACCACTTTCCCCCGGCCACTCGTTTGTGCACGTAAATATTCCCAAAGGAATAAGCAGCTAGCAAGAATGCATGCATCCAAAGTTTTAAGGCTATATAAGCCATGCATGAATGATCTCTGAATGGCTGCATGAACCCTAATTTACTAGAACCTCCCATGTCCTGTCAATGAGCGAGCTCTAGCTAGTGGAGCAACAAGCTCGTGTGGATAAGGCTCATATCAACACGTGTCAAAATGCGATGAAATTGAAACCCGCCATGGATAAAAGATCCGAGAATAATTGAGTTGCTAGTTGTTTTCATGCCAGACGTGACGAGGCTACCAGCCCATTCCATGCTTGGATGGGCTGCAATGCACTCTTAATTGAGGGGTCAGCTTCCATTGCTGGGTTTTTCTTCTCCTCATTAAAAGAGAAATCAGATCAAGCAAGGAAGAAAGGGTGATGCATGGAAGGGTGATGGGGGTGAAGAAGAGAAAGCTGCTAATTTTATCCTGTCTGTCTACACCTAGGGAAGACCCATTTTGTCTTCTAATGAGTTTGATTTTGATAGAAGGAGAACCTTTTTCATGTTAAATTAAAAAAAAAATGATATTTTTAGATCATTTTCACAATTAGAAATAATTGTTAAAAAATAATAATAAAATATTTATAAAAAAATATTTATAAAAGCAATTTCAACACAGATATTAAATTATAATTAAAAGCATTGACTAAAAATAAGGATGGGGCAATCGATATCCCGTTTTGTCTTCTAATATGTTTGATTTTGATAGACAGAATAAACTTTTTCAATATAAATTAAAAAAAATAGTGTTTTTAAATTATTTTCAAACATTGGATATTAAAAACATTTTTAAATATAATTTTAATCATTCTCGAGACAGATATTAAATTATAAAAGCATTGACTAAAGATTGAAAAGGGAAGCAATTCCATCAACTATTCTTTTGACATTAACAGTGTATTAATTATTTAAGGGAATCATCTCACCTAAAAATTTAAGCTGTTAGTTAAAATTTTAAAGTATAATTTACATTATTCTCTAGCACATTCTCTTATGTGAAAGTTTTTTGGACTTGAAATTTACACATGTTCATATTAATTTATACTTAATTTTTTATCAAATAGAATGGGGAAGTAAGATTCAAACTCGTGATCGCTGAGTTAACAAGGTTCTAATACCATGTTAAAGAATCATCTCATCTAAGAATTTAAGTTTTTAGGTGAGATAGTTATTCAACACCCCATTTAAATTCCACAAACAAGTTAAAAGTATAATTTAAAACCAATATATATATATATATATATATATATTAAAAAGGGGTTTCAGTGTAATACTACTTGCAATTAAAAACTAGAACCAAGAAACTAAAAAAATGACTTTCCGATTAATTAACTTACTAGAACTAATCATGCGATGTTTGCATTTAAAATGTAAGTAAAACACACTAATCTGTTAATGAATTTTATAATTAGCTATGCGTGCAGTCCTTGAGTTTGAGAGATTTTCAAGGTTTGGTGTGATGGATAATATAATTATATATCTTAAATTCAACTACATAATTACTGTCCTACATATGCTTTCCCTTGATTTCGTGGAAAAGTTTCAGGAACCAGCAGTATGTATAGCATTATTATGTTTAAGGATGTAGTGCGGTGTCAAAAAGCTTGAGATCTATATAACAGTTTTTGAGTTCGAGTCAGAATGTGTATCTCTTGTAAGAGTCTAGGATAGTCAGAATTTTACTCGTTCACCCGGACCTATAAAATACGCTTTCTAGATAATGAAGTTTTCTTGAATCCAAAAAAAAATGTATAACATTATCATGCATGGAAAAAATCGTGATTATAAAATCCAAGGTATAAGAAATACGAGCACTCCATTCATTTGGCGAGGTAGGCAGGCCATGACTTTGTGCTTCTTCTACTCGTATAAACAACTATCAATTAGGTGCCGGCCTAGCTATACATGAAGAACTCTCTAGCTAGTTGGGGAATATTTTCTTCGAATTTAATTTAATTTAATTTACTTTTGGCATAGAAAAAGCCATTTTAGAGTTCCCAGTGGAAAATGACATGGAAAGTGGCGTGTTCCGAATTTTACACTTGACATTTCGTCCACAGAATGTTTCGGCCGAATAATCTCTGCCTTTTCGGCCTCTACCTCTCCCTTTCTGTAGTGGAGTTTTCATTTTCAGAAATGGTAGCCTTTTTTCCTTGCGTGGATTATTTTTTAAGAAGGAGAAGAAGACTAGATGTGTGGAAAAATATACACATGATGATGATGTGTGTGCATAGTGATTCATGATGTTTATATATATATATATATATGTGTGTGTGTTTTAATTTAAAATATTTTGATGTTTTTAAATTATTTTGATGTATAGATGTCAAAAATAATTTTTAAAAAATAAAAAAAATAGATTTTAAATCTGGAAAAGCATGCCCGAAACGAAACCGAGACGTTCCAGTCAGAATTTAATCGAAACAAACTTAAATTAAAATCAAAACGAAATCAACGCGGTTTTATTTTGATTTTGTGAAGGGAGTGAACGGATCAACAACTATTTGAAACATGAGAAGGAGAGCACAAGTGAGCCTAGACCTGAACTCGTTTTTAGCTAGCATTCAATTTGTCCTTGGTTTGCGGCTCATTTCTCTTCCATCACTGTGAGCTCAATTATGTTCTTCATTATGCTCAGCTTTAAGCCCAATGGCCTTCATCTTTGGGCCTCGTGTGGGCTCATTTCGGCCTCATTGTTTCCTTTGACGTCGGGAGCAGCATGATATGATGTACTATTTATCACCCGGGTTGATATATTTCACAACCTTCTGGTGTTGACTTGCTGGGTCGGTCCAAGTCTTAAAACAATGTTTTTTTTTAAACAGTACTCAAATAATAACTATATGGATGAATATCTGAAACCATATATATAGTTTATTTATTAAAATTATTTTTTTATTCAATTAAAAAAAATAAAAACATCTGAAAATAAATATTTTTTATTTTAAAATAAATAAAAAAAGACAGTTTGTCTATATAAACATTTTCAAAAATTAATTACATATAAAACTATTAAAAAAAGGCTAAATAAGAAAACTAAAAAAATTATAAAGGAGGGATACTAATTCAAGTTTAAATCATAAAATTACAATAGACACATTAAGAAAATAAATTAATTATAATAAAAACCAAGACTAGAATAATACAAGAAACAGTGATAGTCTAGGCGCCGCAAACATGTTCAAAAGAAATAAAAAAATAAATGATTTGGATCATAGACTTGACAGATTTAGTGACTGTCGGAGAGTGTGATTGCGATTATTTTTTAAAGTGTTTTTCATTCAGAAATATATTAAAATAATTTTGTTTAAAAAATCATTTTGATATGTTGACAAAAATGATTTAAAAATACTAGTTTTTTTAATTTAAAGTAAAAATTAAAAATAAAAAAAATTAAATTTATTCAAAAACATTTTCTAAACACACTCCTAAACACCCTTTAATAAATTAGTTTCTTTTGAATTAGATGATAAAAAACAGAAAAAAATAATAAATATATAAAGTTTTTATTAGAAAAAAGGTCACAATAACTTGAAAAAAAAACTTAATAGTAAAAAATCAGATAAAAAATAACAAAAATAAATCAGCTTAAAGCTAATATGAGTCAACTTATCTCTAATAATACCGTAGAAAAGCGGGTTAAACACAATAAAGGGTCTATTAAAATTAAAAAAATTCAATTTAAAGGTGTGTTTTGCCCGCCCAAACACGACCTTAATTCCAAAATTCAAAATTTGAGTTTTGTTTACTTTTTATTGTGTCCTAAACGACACGAAGCCACACACAAAGCCATCATCATCAATTCATCATCTCCATCTCCACTCCCTCCTCGTTGCTAAATTAAAACAAACAGACGGGCTAACATCCTCAAAATCTACAAGCACTAAACCCTTTAATCCTAATCCAAATCTCCATCGATGGCCAGCTCCGATTCTTCCACCGCCACCCTCCCTCTCGCTCCTGTACACAATCCTCTCTCTTTCTCTCCTCCACTTGTTTCTCTCTTTGTATAGTAGAAAGACCTAATAATTGTTGTGTCTTTTTATTGCAGAAGAAAGAGAACGTAACTCCGATCGGTTCAAAGATCGCTGTATGTTTGCTCTTCTCTTTTAATTTTTGTTTTTCGACTTTTTGCTGCCTACAGTGTTGTAAATGCGGTGCTTTTTTTCTTCTTTTTTTTAAGGAATTAAATGAATCCAGGACTGAGCTTCTTGGTAGAATCCAAGGCTTAAAGCAGGTGTTTTCTTCTGGCCTCGGATTTTATTGTGGTTTGCATCTGATTATAAAAAACAGACATTCTAATTATTTTATTGTGTGTGATTAGGATTTGCAAAGCTGGAGATCGAAGCTAGACACTCAAGTTAAAATCTATCGCGATGTAAGTAATTTTTTTAAAATGATGACATGTTTATAAGATTATTATTTCGATTTGATACTTGGCGCCTGTTCCTTCACAGGATCCCAATTGATATTGATTTTTGAATAAATTTCTATCGCTAGTATCTGCGTTGCTGTTAAACTGAGCTGAAATAAAATAAATAAATAAAAAGGGTGTGAGTAAAATGGGAAAATGTCGATGCTTCTGCGATGTCAAGTGTACTAAAGATGCATTTGTTTTTTCTTTTTTCATAGAATGGAATACACACACAATCTCATCATTTTAGCGTTTGCCTGTTGAAATTATATGAAAAAAGGAGTAAAGTATTGCTAGGGATTTCAATTGCTTAGATTAAGGTGATCTAAAAGACTAAAATCTTGGTGATGTACAATCATGCTTGGAATAGCTTGTGTCGATTGACTGGAAAATGTTGCTGTGGATACAGAATAAGTGTCTAGGCTGCATGCAGCAAGTAACGGCACGCTGCTATCTTTTAATGACAGTGTGCAATTTACTCAATTTATCACTGTCAACAGATCATTATCCACGCCTTTTGGCATTCGCTTGCTATTTGAGTCTTGCTGTTTTCTTCACTTAAATTTGCAGATCAAACAAATGTCAAAATTTCAGCTACAACCACATATCTGACCTCAATGTTTCATAGATCCTGGAAAAGTAATGAAGTGTGATGAATTAAATTTGTTTTCAATTATGCTCCGCCACTTTCCCGGGAATGAACCATATAACATGTCATAATTTGTGGGTGTTTTTAGTATGAAGTTTTATGCTATATTGTGAAATTGAAAACGCACATGATTTCACCATTTTTGCTTAAAGCTACTGCCTATCTTCACGTGATCTTACATACTTAGTTCAGATAGTATTGTACTTCAAGTATTTACCGATTATGTGGTCATTCAAGAAACTAATTTAGGTGAAAATGATTTCTGTATTTTCATACAACAGTGGCTCGTTTATTAAATACTTTCATCCATCCATTTAATCTTAGTATTTTATCTAATCATAGTTGGGATGAGATGTAGTTCAGTTGAATTTGGTTCACTTGTGCAAAATTTTGTTGCTTCATTCAGGAGTTGTCGGAGTTGAAGAAGTCATTGAATGTCGAGGTTGTTCAACTTCGAACAGTAAGTCCTACTCAAGCAAATACCTTTGGTGTTTCCTTTTATTATTGTACCTCTTCTTATTATATCTATACTGATCAAAATTAGGAATTCCAAGAACTGAAGAACACACTGCAGCAACAACAAGAAGATGTTACTGCTAGCCTTCGAAATTTGGGGGTAAAGTTTTCTTGAGAATTTTCTTCATGTGCCTACGTTTCTTTGGCTAATTTGCAAGATGATTTTAGAAATAAATGTAAGCCCCGAGGTTGATGATTCATGAATTCTTGCAGCTTCAGGACAGTCCAGGTGATGATGCTAAAGAGGCACAAGAACCCAAGGTTGATGCAGAAGATCAGGAAGTGCTTGCTTCAGTTGAAGAGGATATTGAGAAGAAAGATGAAAACTAGGATGTTTTTGTTGTGGAGCAAGTATTTCTTGTGCTTCAGCTCTTACATGTACCGATCAATTTCTTTTCCTGGGCCTTTTTCAGGCAGCTGTGAGTCAAACTCATCAACGACGTACTTGGATTCTACTACAAGGCAGGAGGAAGTGTTTTCTGAAATTCATGTCATTCTTCATCTGCCGATTAATTTCATTTAGAGCACTCTTCATAGATTTGAATATTTATCATCTTGGGAGTCCCTTTATAAATTTAAATTTGGCATTTCTATATGCCATCTTCTTTGTCGCACCCCAAAAATAGCGAGGAGCGGCGCTCGCGACAACTTGTTCCCATGGGCCGGGGGATGATTATTAAATGTCGGGGATTATTTATTTTTATAACAAAAGGAGTCGCCACCTAGTATTATGGTTACTAGGAAACCTATGACTGGTCTCGCAGAGATTCTAGGAGTAAGGGACTCGGTTGCGTAAAGGGAAGGTTTTAGCACCTCTAATACGCCCTACCTAAGGTTTTAGCACCTCTAATACGCCCTACATGTTGCCGATATATTATTTACGCCGAATACTTTGGATAGAATTTATCCAAACTCCGAAAACAATAATGTGAATCACCGAAAAAAAAAATTATATATTTTTTGAATATTGGCCAATACCCTTTGGATTTTACAAACATGTTGTAAAATCTCAAAATGCAAGAAATGATTTTTCTTTTAGCAAAATCCATGCTAAAACTCACTTTTTCCCTAAAACCAAGATAATATATATATTTCTTTAAGAAAACAATTTTTAAAATATGCTAGTGTATTGGCCGTATGCAAGAAAAATAACACATTTTTTTAAGATTTTTTTTTGTGTATAAAGAAACATTTTTATATTTTTTTATTTTTTATATTTTTATTATTATTTTATTATTTTATTATATTATTATTATATATTATATTATTATTATATATATATTATTATTATAATATTTCCGGTGAATTGAGTCGCTAACCCAGCATTTTAGAGTGCAGGCCGTGGCCTGCATTCGACTCGATCTCGATTACCCTCAACAGATATCAGGTTTCGTTTTTCATGAACAATTTGATGAAGATGTACAAGAAATTGCGGGTTTTCCAAGTATGAAGAAAGGAGAAATGGCTAGTACTGGATGTAGAGGATGTTGTGGGGATTCTTCTGGTCGTGGTGGAATCGAGAATGGTGGTCTGAGCTCGCCGGAAATGGAGCTCGAAGTCGCCGGGGCTGTGCACTGTAAGCTTCGGGACTGTCACTTTCTCTTCAATGGAGATTATGGATGAGTTTCTGTGATTGAGGGGATGTATGTGGTGACGAGAAGGAAGGACAATGGTGGTAGCTGGTGGTTCCTGGAAGAGAGAGAGAGTGACGCCGGGGTTGCTGTTTTCTTGAGAGAGAGAGACCAACGGTAACCGAGAGAGATGCTACTTCATTCTTCGTCCGAGAGGTGAATGAGCTGACAGGTTTGAGGGTGGCTTAGTGGTGATGATGAAGAGCAATTGATGGTGAAGTTTCTTCACCGAGAGAGAGGAGGTGATCGGGTGGTCTGTTTTTACAGACCGAGAGGGAAACAGAGAGGGAGACGTTTGCCGAGAGCCAGAGGGAGGAGTTTGGTTTCGATGCCTGAGGGAGAGATGATGATCGAGAGGGGGAGGGAGACCAACTAGAGAGAGGAGAGGAGATCGTGATGGATGGTTTTTATGGTCCTTCTATTGTCTGCCGAGAGGGAAGGAATAAGAACACAGTTTTTTGTGTTCTCCAAGGGAGATCCAGAGGCGAGAGAGAGATAGTGACACTGAGGTTTTGTTGATGGGTCCACCAGAGGGGTGATCGGCGATGGTCGTTTTTTTTAAAACTGAGAGGGAGAGAGGGCGTCCCCCCTTTTGTTCTTTCTTTTCATGTCCTAGGTTAAACAAACGGGATGTTTTTTTCAAAACATGGTTTCGGGTGGCTCAAGAAAAATGGGTAGCTCAATGTCTTTGTCTTTTAATTTCAAAATCCCATGTGGATGGTGGAGAGTTTTGTCTTCAAAGTGGGGTTTTTCGGGTGGCTCAAGTTTTGTTGTTTTTGGGTATACAATACAGTTTGGTCCCTCCATTTGTTACTCCTTCAATTGCACCCTTAATTGAACTTAAACTTACGATCTTGTGCAACTATATCCTCGTGAAAAATTCCAACATTAACTTTATTTTGTGCACATTTGGTCCTTGATTTTTATCTGTGCAATATAATTCCCCACTCGACCGTAAAACTCCTATTTTTTCAATTAGGTCCCTGATTTCGCTTAATTGGCTTGAAAAAATTCAAATCGACCAACGAAAATTCAAATATCAACACTTGAGCCCGAATTAAATTTAAGCACTTGATTTCTTCTTGACTAAACCTTTAATAAAATTAATTTTGATCCATTTAAAGTATAATTAAGTCGTCAAGCTTAATTAAACCCTTCAACTGCACCTAAATTAATCCCTGAATATAATTACGCTTTTATATTAACCAACGACTGTATCAAATCGGTCCATAAAAATATAATTATATTTTGTGACTTAATTTATACGCGAATTTATCTCATAATAAATTACTTTAGCTTTGGATCCGCATTTTTTCATTTCTGGGCACAAAAAGGGTACAATCAATCTTTCAAAAATGTTCCAAATTTTAACTTGATTTTTTGTTACCGACACCATCCCCCATCTTATTTTATTTTTTTGTTATTTTCTGATAGTTTTGGGGCATGACCCAAAATTGGGTTACAACATTCTTTTTCACCTGCTGGGACTTTTAAGGTTCATTTGAAGATGTGGTTGAGACTGCTATTTGCTTCAACTGTAATTTCGAAAGTGTTTGGTCAGTCTATATATATCATAGTCTTGCACAAGTTTCACTAAACTATGAAAAAGTTTTTTTTTTTTTTAATAAATTTTTTGTGCTGGCGTATATTTGTCGTCTCTTATTATCTTTTGGTAGCACCTCCACATTACCTGCAAACCACCTGGTTTTGTGGTAATTTCATGGTTGGTGAAGGGACCTGGCGAGGCAAGTGGTCACTGCCTTCCACAGCTCTACCACAATTACCATGTCCTTGATTTGTGGAAAGTGAGGCCATCATAGAGGATATCTGGGTATCTGGGATTATATTTGGACTGAGTTTTTGAAAAAAAAAACTTTTTTTTAGTTTTAAATAAAAAGTATTATTTTAATGTATTTTTTTAAAAAATAAACATTATACTTACTCTTATCTGTCTCCCATTTGGATTAGAGTTGATATGCGCACGAGAACAAGGAAGAAACCATCTTGACAGGCACCAAAGTTGGGGATTTTGACAAGAAATATACTTTTTTTTCCTCGTCTCTCTAACTAGAGATTGAAAAATAATATAAATAAACTTGTATTATTTTAAAAAAAAAAATCTAAAGGACATATTTTATGAATCATATTATTTTTTTAAAAATAGGATTTAAATGTATTTTTCTTAATTTTTTTATCACGCCCCTCGTATTTGATTTATTTTTAATTTTAGTCTCATTTCTTCTAATTAGTACAAGCACTGTATTAACTATCTGATACCACCGAGTGGAAAGTAACAATTCGAACAGCCGATTGAATGGCTGGCTGGGTAGTGAGTGAGGAGCCATGAATGCTCAACCCCCGCCATCAATAATCAATAATTCAATATAGCCAGCCATTGTCATCATAATTAATGATCTGATTTGTCCATCGACCTTAACATCACTCTCATGTTTCCAAGAAAATTGTTGACGTGTGAGAATACACTAAGGCTCTGACTGAAGGGAAAGAGATTACGTACGTGCTTCATCTATTATATTATTCAACGAAGGATCTCTCTGTCCTGTCCTATCTTCACCGTCAGATGATATAGCAAACGCTGACCTCTTTATGGGTTTTACAATTATGTTTCAATTTTTTTAATATATTTTTAGTTTATTTTTGTATGATGAAATCAAAAATAATTTTAAAGAAATATAAAAATATTATTTTGATATATTTTTAAATAAAAAATATTTTTAAAAATAACTGCAATCACACCGGCCACTACAGTGCCTTATGATCTGTGGATGCCAGCATTGCCTGCTCTCTTCTCCGGCCACCTCTCGCTTTCTCCGCACAAGCACAGATGCATCCACCCATGCACCACGGTTTTTGTTTGTTCGTTGTTTTTTAAAAATAAATAATTTTATTTATTCAAATTAAATTCTTTTAGTATTTTTAAATTATTTTTATATGTTGATGTAAGAATATATTATGATAATATATTTTCGAACAACAAATATATTCAAAAACAATTTCAAGATTTCTGTCTTGAAGTTTACATTTGATACGGAGCAATAAAAAAAGGTATAGACTATATATGAAGAACATCCCGCTTGTTTTTGGATGCAATGCAACTACTCAATCGGAGTTACCAAACCCTATTGTCTAAATTTTTGTGAAAGTTGATGATGGAAAGATAGGAACCCTAACTATAATTACTGGGGGGAAAGAAGAAGCCATGCATCGATCTATGTAAAAATGCTTCGAGGTATGTTCCTCGTCAAAGACAACTTGTGTAGTCTTGTAGTACTCAGACAGAGATGAGATTTTGGTAGAATGGTCAAAAGAGTATCGACTCGAGAGTCAACTACAATCACGTACGGACAATTAATAGGGGAATTAACTCAAAGAAATCTATTCTTTGCTTTCTTTTTAAACCCACTTGAAAGCCTTTAAGCTACCATTCATTCTCTTACTTTTACAAGCTGCTCGGCCTTCTTCAGAAGTCTCTAATGGCTACAACAACGTCCGTTCAAGAACTCCCTAAAGCTCTGAAATGCAAGGTTACTGATTACCACTTTAGTAATTAATCACTGCTTAACTACCCTTGATTTGTACTTTGACCTCGTTAATTTCCTTGTATTTCAGACATGGGTTTTGAAAGTATCTATCCACTGCCAAGGTTGCAAGAGAAAAGTCAGGAAAGTTCTACAAGGCATCGATGGTAATAACAGAGAGAGAGAGAAACTTGTTGTTTGATTCTTTTAAAAATATTGAAAAACATTGTTAAAGAGGTTGTTAATCTAGTTAGGTTTTTTATTATATTTGTTCTTTCTTATTTTGCTGGCAAAAATGAGAACATGCAAACCTGACACAGTTATGTATTATGCTAAATGAAAAATGAAATTAGGTGTTTATACAACAAGCATTGATTCGCAGCAGCAGAGAGTCACTGTTACTGGCAACATTGAAGCAGGGACCTTAATCAAGAAACTCATGAAAACAGGCAAACATGCAGAGATATGGCCTGAAAAGGTTGCTAAAAAGGAGAAAGAACCAGGCAAAGCAAATGACCAAAATCGGAATGATAGTGGCAGCAAAAAATCTGTGAGATTCTCTTTGGAGGGACTGGGTGAGGAGACCAAAAGGGGGAAGAAGCTACCGGGAAATCCCGCCGCTGGAAAGGAGTTGCCGGGAGGAAATAACAAGGGCGGTATGATTGTGGGTGGCAGGGCAGACGGTGCATGTAAGAAGAAGAAGAAGAAAGGGCAGAAAGGTAATGATGGCAGCAATGTTCTGGGGGCCTCAGGCTCACCATCTTCTGGTTCATCTGTAAACAGTGGATATCAAACTCATGGTGTGGAGATGAATCAAGTTGTGGGCCCGAATGAGCTAAACCCTACACGTCAGCATTCGATTCCATGGCCACTAGGTTACTCCATTCCTCAAGTGTATGCATCAAGTAGTAATATGGCATATCCTCATGGAAGTCCTGCTCCGTTTAATTATCATGTTGCTACAACACCATATACAAATGCAAATCAAAAAACACAGATGGACTCTTTCAACATTTTCAGTGATGAAAATGCCAATGGATGTTCTATCATGTAATCAGAATGGAGAATGATTCTGTACTAATGGTGATGGAGAGAGTAGCATAGAAGATAAAATGCAGGATAATATTGCCAGGAGGGACTTTAGAATGATGAAAAGATCACTTTTTGGCCTAGTATGGTTCTTCTGAAGCGAGTCTGGGTTGTAAAATTGAGTTTTGAGTTGAAAATTTTTCTCATCCTTGTAGAAATTCATTTGGGTTTTGATGTATGAATCTGGTTGTTGCATGCCCTTGAAACTTCTGATAGAACAACTTTCTAGTATATATTACTCTGTATCAGTTCACTAACTGCAAAAAATCATACATAATATATATGCAGGAGCCTCTAGTTCTGCTTGTAGAATCCCACAAGGGATGCTGTAGCCCCTAACATAACTTAATGGATATAATTTGACCACCCTTTTCCCATTCTGTAATCATGGGCATCATGAAATTGTGTTTCATTCAAGAGCATATAATTTGACTAGCCTCTATAAAGTACTGATTTGAGTTGAAGCAACATCAAATTCCGTTCAAGATCATAATCAAAGAATCTATCAACCTTTTCATTTCGTAACCTCTCAGATAGCCTTGGCCTTGCAAAAATCTTGGCAATCCCAGTTGCATGATCATACCCAAATTCCATATTGACAAGTAATTTGATTTTGTAACAGGACAGGAAAGAAGAGGAGTTTTATTTCTTTGGTGATGTGGTAGGAGCTTAAGACAGCTACTAAAATACAAACATGGCATACCCTTGTTGACATTCTAATGCTAAGGTCAAAAGAGAAACCCTTTCAACTAGCTAGCTTCCTCATTCTCAGGAAGCATATTGAATCTCTCTAAAAACCAACATTTACAAGTATCAAATGTGTAGTCTCCTCTAATCTTCTTTATTATCTGAGGATTTAGCATGTTCAGCAGTTTTCAGGTTTCATGGAGGAAAGAAAGCATGAGAAAAAGCAGCAGTGAATTACCAGAATAAATAGTGATTATGTTATGATTGGTGAAGGCCTTTGAAAGATGAGTGGACCCTTTTTGTTTCCAATGCTCGTTTCAAGTTAAATCCATCCATACCACTAATGTCATCAAGAGAGCTTCACTCCCACTCCAGCAAAAGACAATGCCATTCCTTGGAAGCTTGTTCTGTTCTGTAACATGACAAACAGAAACAACGTTTGGCTGCCCATTGTTTTTGGTTCCGACAATCTTTGGGAATCCCAAAATTAAGATCCTAAATCAGCTACTTTGGGTGTGATTATAAAGATCATAATTTGTTTGTGGGCCTAAGAGCTTGCAGAAGCCAGTGAAATAAAGATGAAAAACCACAAAAAGCAGAAGCATGTTTTTCTGCTAGTGGGATCGAATTGGCATAAAAAGACAGGAAGCCGCAACAATGGTGGACCATCCATTCGAAAGTGCAACCTGTGATATAGCTAGCTCGAGTGTCTCTCTAACAAAATATACAGACTGCTCCATCTGGAATGCTTGATTGTTTTTCTGGAAAGTTTCTGTTTCATTGTTTTGTTCATAGGAAAAATCCCATTACTTTAATCAAAAGAAAATATAAAAAATCCTATTTTAGACCCTCATGCACGGTTAAAAAGAAAGGAAAACACTCATGCTAATTCAGATATCAAACAAAATGTTGGAAGATCAAATTTTCCAGAGATCAACATGTTCTGGCATTAGATATGAGCAATTTGAAACCTATAACTGGAGAGTAGAGACAACCAATTTCCATTGCAAAAAGAAAACAGACTCACCCCTAAGTTGATGCGTTAGAGGTGCGCTGGTTCACTCAATGTATAATTGTTAAGAAACCATTTCATCTAAAAGTTTAAGCTTGTAAGTGAGGTCCTATAATATAATTTATATTATTCTGTAACACACCTCCTCAAGTGAAAGCCTTTTGGGCTTGAAACTGCACTGCACTCACATCACCCTGCACTTGGTTTTATCAAATAGAATGGGTATGGTGAGATTCGAACTCGTGACCTCTAGGGTCAACAAGGCTCTGATACCATATTAATTAACCATCTTATCTAAAAGCTTAGCGGGTAAGTGAGCTCCATAATATGATTTATATTATTCTCTAACAATAATCACAATTAAAGTCAAATCATCATGATATTTTATCCTCCTCCCAGCTGGGATATTCACCATTTCTTCCAAGCTGAAACCTATGATTACAAGGTTAAATTATTGAGATTTGAAACAACAATTCACTTAAAAGTAAATCACTTTTATAGCTACTTTCAGACACATAAACCAGTTGATGTTTCACTATTCATGTTCCCTAACCGCTTGAGAATGAATTTGAAAGTGATCAAGTTTCTTCTTCTTTTAATGAAGCAACAGAGTTGTTCAAGCCTTCTTGCCTACATAATCGGCAGCTCTGCCTACAAGCTGATCCAACAGAAACTTTGCTGGATCACCATTGGGGTTGCTCATGAAAAGTAGGTGAAGAAGGAATCCTGCTAAATGAATTAGCGGGATCCCAGCTGGGAAGTATTTCTGCCCCCATTACAGCATTGCAGATATTCGTGTTGGCCAATGTGGCAGTCGCACCTAAGGCAACACCGGACAAGCGAGAGAAGTTGCTATTGCTAGGGAATTTTCCAGGAAGGTTTTCAAACTCATTAGGACCGGGCAATGCATTCCAGATGTGTGTGTGTGTGTGTGTGTGTGTGTGTTGATTCCCATTTGAGAAAAATAGACACCCAAGTCCACACTTTGAGTTTTGAGTTCAGAATGAACAGGGGAACTAGGCCAAAACAGTAGTCAAAATTATCTATCATTAGCTTTTAAAAGAAAGAGAATAATTGGGGCATAGAGTGCATGCATTCCAGATTTCAATTCCTTAATTTGATGTATGAAGTCTAAAGATGCAAATCTCAAACAAAAGTAAGATATGATATGGCCAGGGATCTGGGCACATGAGAAGCTGACCCCTCAATATACCAGAACCCCAAACTGGATGTCCAAGCAGTTATATGTGGACCACAGCAATTCGTGTTGCTGCATTCTTGACTATCGACACAAGTGTGTCCCTTTAATGGCAGTGGATTTGGAACCACAGGATCAAGCCCGTAAATTGTGATATTCCAGTGTTTACTTTTCATGAATTTTGGCAACTCTATTCTCAGCCTAGACAACAACTGTTGAACCTGAATCATCTCTGGCTGCTAAACAATGGAGGTCACTTCGCAAGATGTTAATAAACAGCCAAAAATGAAAAGGAAATTCAGGGAATTAAACACTCCTAAATGATTCGTAGACATTAGAAACATCTGTTCCAACGTTTTAAAAAATAAAATAAATCTCATCAATGATGGGAAAATGCTAGCAGATTGAAAATAAATTGAAAAACAAAAACCATACATGCACATCACAAAGATACTTTTGGACCTTCATAGTTTCCATTCTTGAGAGTATACCATAGAAAGTCCTCTAAAGACCTTCATCGCATGACAGCTTAAATCACCTAAACAATGTGAGCATAACAAAGCTCCATTATCATACATATTTTTAGCATACAGAAGTAGTTTATGCTCACAGGATTTACACAACCAATTGTTAAAAAAGAGTGCTAGGATCCAACAGTGTAAGAAACCTTCGTCACTCCCTTCCTCTTACGAATTTGAGAAACCTGAAACAACATCACAAAAGACTAATGTTTAAAAAGAAAAGTATTTCCATAGCATTACATCATATCACGTGGGGTATTAATGCAAATACATGCAATCCTAATGCATAACCAAACATGAATGC
The DNA here is from genome assembly GCA_032356905.1 of Salix exigua. NCBI lineage: Eukaryota > Viridiplantae > Streptophyta > Magnoliopsida > Malpighiales > Salicaceae > Salix > Salix exigua. The sequence continues at coordinate 1,053,020 of CM063597.1, read as the reverse complement.
TGCTACTCCCATCGACTTCTATGATTCCTATCTAGATAGGAAGGATGAAATAGTGTTTGGACACCTATTTAGCATCCTATTTTTAGGTAAATTCATGATTCCAATCAACATTTATGAAGTGAACGAGGCAGAAAATGGAAAATCAAATAAGTTGAAACAGTCTCCATTTACCTGCAAACTTATAATCTCTGATATATCAGAAACATGCGTACCTCCACAACAAACAGCACTGTTCCCTAACTTCACAACACGAGGAGTGCTGTCCTGCAAGAGATGCTAAATTAGCTATAATAGACAGTAGCACAAAACTGAGAAAACCTGTTGTCATGCATGAACAAGGCCAAGTTACTGTAGGGACAGGGATGTCATCGTAGAGCATTTCTATGAAATGTCAGTACCTACTATTTAATGCATAACTCTTATGGCTTAATTCACATTCAGCAAAAACGGGATAGCATTATAACTCTCAAATAACTAGAGTAAAAACACAATAATTAACCAGGATGATGCAAGCTATAAACCATCCTTTGCAGAACAGGATAGCACTGTCAACATGGAGAGATTGGGATTCTTGTGGTCAAACCCTTCAGGTACAAAGACAAACATGATATATATCCAATATAATTAAAACAATACATCATAGAGGCAAAATTTCTTATGCAAAGATGAGAAGGATGGGATGATTACAACTTATGCAAGATAACCCACAGATCCAGACCTTTGGTATGTAATCAGGAAGGAAACCACCACATAATTCTGCAGCATCTTCGTATGGCAATACAGCAGCAGAAACCTGAATGAAGAAAACTAGTTTCAGAAGAAAACAGAGTATATATCAATTGAAATCGTCAAGCACAAGGAAAAGGTGCAACTTACCTTGCCTCCCCTGGATATTAAAGCATTTGCTGCTAGTTCTAATTCATTTTGCTTGCTCTGCAATTCATTTGGAGGAATTGTGCCTTTATATTCAACAAATGGCCTGCCAAAAATGAACCACCTGAATGCCATCTCCAAGCAGAAATGTTTCCCTATAAAAATGCCTTTTGGATATACATGTAAAAGTAAGTCCTGATGCAGACACCAAGTCACATTAAGATTGCCCAGGTTCATGGCTAAGAACTTATGAACTATAAAAAACCAGGAAGATTCTGTAAGCAAGTAAACCTATCAGCAAGTAAGTCCTGATGCACTTGATCCTTGTATTATTGTTATGAATTCATACATCACAAACACTGTAAGAGCATGCTCAAGAAAACAAAATTCTGCAATCCAAAGCATACCCATCAGGAAAATGGTATCCTTTTCCTGGCTCTAAATGTCCCAATCCCACATCTTGCATGCACGCATCCAACAAATGCCCAGCTGAGTGCAGCCTACAGCATCAAAAACAACAAAAACTTAATCTTCAAAAAAATCCACATACTAACCTCCTACTTGGAAACCAGCATGACAAAATAACTATAGCCAAGCTCTCGATAGCCTTCTTTTCTCTTATACAAAACGAAATACATGCATATTAACCCCTACGGATCACCAATTCAAGTTTAAATAACCCTAAAAATCTCAATTATATCAAAGTCAAACCCACAATTGATAACTTCTAAATCTTTACACACCTTGAATTCAGCTTTCGCCTCACCTCGTCAACAAACAACAAAACTTCTCTCCCTTTTACTACTTCCATTTCAAAATCCTTACCAGAACCCCCCTCAATAACTCCATAATGGTAGACCTACAAATAAGAATACCAAGGAGATGCTTTTTATCAATAAAATCAAGAAAAACTCACAAACCCAATAATTTAAAAACTTCAGAGAGTGGAAAACTTACAATTCCATCCTTGGATCGAACATCTTGGACGATAAACTTGAAACTGGAATCAGCAGCACTGGTGATGACTCCAGTGTCAGCTGGCTGGCCACCACCTTGTGGATGAAAGATTGTCGAGTCTAAAATCAAAGCATTTCTGTCATCTTCTCCCTTTCATAAAAAATAAAAAGATCAAAGATTTAATACCTTTTCAAGTCTACAAGGGATTAAAATTTAGCTTATCAGGAATTGAAAGAGAAGCAAACCTTGAAGAAAGATAAGAGAGTAGCTTTGGATTGGAGTTTCCACATGTCATGGTAGTAATCAAGTTTTGTTGGACTCAAATCCATTGATTATTTCTTCAGTTACAGGCTGAAGATCAAACTGAGTTGCTTCCTATAATTATATGTGAGCTTTGCTTACATGCCGTTTGCAACCAGTTCCTTATTGAATTTGATTACGGTGTTCAACTTAAACTCAATCTCTACAAATAAAATTCAATTCAAAGTGTTTCAAATAGCCGACCGTAAGGTTCCAGGATCCATCCTCCCTGCTCCCTTGGAGTAGGAAGAGTCTTGTTAGCATAGTTAAGAAAAAAATATATTATAAAGTAACACATGACGAAAAATACTCTCTTTTTCATTGCCTTTTAAAATTACTTTTGAAAAAATTAATTTTTTTATATTTTATTTTAAATTAAAAATTTTAATGTTTTTAAATATTTTTATGTCAAAAATTATTTTTAAATAAAAAATATTTTCAAAATTAATATGTAGATACCTAAATATCTACTAAAGTTGTGAGTGTCGCAATTAGTATTTTCAAATCGTGTGTTATTTTAAATATTTTTTTTGTCTCCAAGAGGGTGGCGAGGTGGTTCCCATGACGGGTATGTTTCGAGCATAGCCTCGCGTCGAATCTCTACTGATACTCTTGAAATTGCCTAGGACGAGCATGAAGGTTTACTCACTTTCTAGACCCACAAAGATGTAGTGTTTACCGGATCCAATGGATTAAAAAAGTGTTGTTTTGATTTTATTTTTAAACATACTATTTGTGACTCTATTGCAGCACATGTTAATTGCAACTTGCATGTTATTGATGGCGTCCATGACTTTTTCAAGATACTCATACTGGTGTAGTCTATTTTGTCATCAATTTCTTGCCAAAAAAACAACAATTCAAATAACTAGTTTTCTAACATTAAAACGCAACATATTGAATCTTAAACAGCAAAGTTAGACCAATGATTAACACAAACATAATATTTTATTAAAAAATAAATTTAACCATATAGTTCTCATAAAATACAATAACATGTAACTATATAATATTGTCCAACTCGTAGAAGGGCCTAAAGCACTCGTGAACAAGCCCAAAGCATCACCCTAACAATATAGATTAAGTGTATCGCTGGCAACAATACGATCTCATCTCATTAACACCTTCATGGATGATTGTTGATTTCTGAGCTTTATGTACCAAGTAATTAATTTGTATACATATATTAAAAACAAATTAGTAGTCATCATCCAAAATAAAATAATCAAGTATTTACTAGATATAAAACAATATTATATACCAATGAATATTGAGGGGGGGATAATGAATCATTCCATGATTGCCTTGGGAAACATGACTAGGTGAGTGTAATGAAATGACGTGTACTAGACATATAATATCATTTCATGAAGGTATCGATATTAATCATCAAATACCGCTCCTAAAAACATGTTATCTCCTAGCATCCCAACAATCAATGCAAGATTTCAGTGGTTTCTTGACTAGTAGTTTGTCTAAAACCTGTGAGATTTATTCGTATGAATATATCTAGATTTTTGAATCAATTATAGGCTCATATATCCCAATTAGAATTGGTGAATATTTAGCTCTGCTAGCGCTAAAGGAACATGAGTTGGTGGATCTGGTGCTTCTCCGCCTCCTCTTTGCTCTGGTGACGGTGGTTCTGTTCACCACGGCTCATGATTGAAGATCAAGACACCTCAAGTTTCAAAGATCAAATTGGTCACCCCAAAGCTTATTGTAAATGCAATGAAAGCAGAATGAAACATGTAGAGCACAAATCCAGCCATGAACCTCACACTTTTGGAGCTGTGCCTACGCTGGATGGCTATCCCAGCTAGTTTTAAGATTTACTTTGTACCTCAATAATAGAAAGGCATCATCATACAGGCCTAAACTCTTAACAAACTGCCACCAACCTACATATCTCTTCGACAGCTTTAAAATTGCACCAAAATAGAAGCCTTTTTGACAAAAAAGAATTTTGTCTGCCTGAATCTCATTCTTTCCTCCACTAAAGCAATGCAAACAGAGACAAATTATGCCATTGTGAGCTCGTTACAATGGCATCTCCATCTTATTGGTAAATCTCATAGCACACTCATGGTCACAAGTCTTCTTCCTAAGCATATTTGGACCACCACAATGGTGGACCAGAACTCCATTTTGTTAAAAACAAATTCATACATGCTGCCCCTTACTCATGCTTAGTCAAAACACTACTATAATGGTGGTACCAGAATAATAACGGGACAGATAATAGGACTTACACAACCACACAAGATAAATATATAAATTAGGGGGTGTTTGAGGATGTAAGTAGTGATGGTTCTTTAAAGTGATTTTTGCTATAAAAAAAATACATTAAAAAATATTTTTGATATTAACACATCACAACTATCCAAAAACATAAAACAAAATATTATTTTTAAGCAAACCGGCAACCCCAAACAGCTCAAATCCATAGGCACTTTCATAGAATACCATAAATTCCAGTATTAATACTCCCGTTTCATTCCATTCCCTTGCCCCACTCACAAAAAAGAAAAGAGAGAGCAGTACGGCAACAAGCTATTGGATGCTTTCTCCATAAGTTTTTTAATTTTTCAAAAAGAAAACAATAATAATTCGGGACCAGAACACGTATTCCTTGAATTCATAGCTTTTGAAGATGATATAATGAACTTAAGCAGAATCGTTGCCTGACTTGGGTTCTTCCTTAACACTGGGAGGGACAGAAGGAGAAGGCGAACCCTCTACCCCCATTTCAGTTCTGAGATCATTGATGCTCTGCTCCAACTCATCTATCCTGTTGCCCATTTCATCGAGTAACATCACAGTCAAGGAAACCATTGATAGGTTACATTAGCATCATATCCACATTAAGCAATATATTCTAAGCATTACCAATTAAATTCCATGAAAGTGAAATTGTTCCATTTTGTCTTTCGCGGTATTTGAGAGAGTATACCATTCAAAAGAAAATTTCAAACTCTATTGTAGTTAAAACATTGAAAACGGCCTTCAACATTCTATCAAAAAGATAAATAAATAAATTTTGATTTCAACATTACGACTATAATCTTACAAATAAGATTTTTGGCAACTATCCCAGATGGAAACAGCTACATCAGATCTTGAATCATAGAACTCTGACGATATGCAAGTGAGATAGCATATCATCCAAAGTAGACTAGATTGACTAGCTGGTGAAATACCAAGAGGACTTCTCACAAATGCCATTTCAGATAAGTGTAAACTTATCCCATTAATATGCATTAAACTACTCAATCAATAATGGAACTGCCCTTTTTCATACAAGCACCCTAAGCATTTAGGGAATAAAATGAGAGGGAAAAAAAGGATATTCTTTGTAACGATGGAGTCAGACATTGTCTGGAACCTGGATTGCTGCAAAAAGCAAAGTTAACCAACTTATGCATCTTCCCTTAAATTTGCTAATGTCAAACATAAAATCATCACAGTTTAGCAAAAAAGATACTCACCATCTGCTGAAGCAAAGTTTGCACCTGCAGAAAAGCAATGCAGACAATCAGCTAAAGCCAAACACTCAAGCTCTAGAACCATAAACTCCATCCACTGTTGCCATTTTCCACACACAGTCGTGGCACAAAAATTAACCGAAATAACACTAAATGAAAGGCGCTTATGATAATAGTCCTACATGTCTCGCTCTGGCACACACTAACTAAACTAACTGGAGCTCATAAATCCAAATAATTTAAAAAGAAGGAGGCCTCAGATTCAAACCATCAAGAGACATATCTCCATAGCATAACAGCCCATGATATATGAAAAAATCTCAGACGGCTCATTTTTTCAAGAAATCATTCTTAAGACAACAATGAAATCCTCGTAAATTATACATAAAAAAAGATAGAATGGATGGATTAGGTAAAATACACTTAAAAATGTAGAGTAAAACTTACAAAAGCAGTCATATCAGCAGTGCTCTTCTTGGCATCATCTGCATCATGCCCATCCTGCCAAACAACAAAAATTCCAATAGAAATAAACGAAATAATTCCAACATAATAAAAAGAATTTACCAAGATCTTCCTAATTTCTCACTGCAACAAAAAATTCTCTACAAATCTGACGATTACAATGATTAAGAAAGAAATCACAAAAAAAAAACACTCACTGAATCTTTTAAAAAAAAGAAAGTAAGTTATAACCATAGAAACCTTAATGGAATGTAATACGAGAAGGTTAATTTTATGGATTCGGAAAGATTTACCATTTCTTTGCTTCTTCTGTGCCCTTCCGAGAGTTGGATTAACGGAACCGAGAAGAGTGACAGGGAAATGAAGTTATGGAAAGGTAGAAGCGTGAGCAAGTCTCGGCAGAAGAAGTGTGAGGAAGCGTATAGTTACAAATTTATCCTTGTAATTTGAGAGACATTACGATTTTACTTTTCCTTTTCGTTAAAATAAAAAAAATGACACGTGAATTATTTTTATAGTTTTTTTCTTTTTCATGAATTTTTTTTAATATAGCCAAAAGTCGTTAGATTAAAAATATTTTTTATTTAAAATATATTAAAATAATATTTAAATAAAAATTATTTTTGACATCAATATATTAAAATATAAATAGTCGGAGAGTAGAAAAAACGAACTCCTTACATAGATAATTCTAGGGATATTTATAATCTTTGAACTTGTCATTATGATGGAATAAAGAGACCGAAAAGTTATTTGATCCTGATGATATTAATATGAGATAAAAATCTCTAACATATTATTAATGAGAAATAAATATTCTTATAAATTATTAATAAGATAAAAATATAGTTAACTCTTGAGAGACCTTTTATACACCTACAAAATATAGAGAAATGATTGAATAATTCATGTTAATAGGTTTTAAGTTAGAACTCAATTGATTGATTTTGACATATAGTTAAGCATATGGTAGATAGGCTTGAAAGTTTATCAAACTCGTGTTATTTCAGGTTCAGTCCATGGCTAAATCCAAACATATCGAGTCTACAAACTTGCCATGACGTTTCAGGTTCAGCTCATAATTGGACTCTTGTGTGCTGAGTCTAATAAGTTTTTATAATCAGTGTTTGACCAAACCCAAATATATTAGGTTTGGCAACATGTTATACCCCTGGTATTTTAGGTTTTATGCTTGTTTAACCTAAATTATTATAATGGGTTTAGCAACGAGTCAAACCACATTATCTTGGACTCAATACATGTTTGAACCAAATTATATTGGGTTTTACAACAAGTCAAATTATATTACATGGTTGAATCAAAATATATTAGGTATGGTGGCAATGTTTCAGACTAATGATATAGTGGGATCATCAAGTAGATAAACCCAAGTATGAGTGTTTTGGCAGCGTTTTTGCTTTTGTGGTTGAGATTTAAAAAAAAACAATTTTATAAAAAAATACTTTAGCTGTGGTTCATAATAAATTTTGAAGTGTTTGGTTAAAACTAATTTTGAGTTTGAGATGGATGAAAAGCAGTTTCATGTCTCTGGTTACCAAGCTTTTTCATATTGCTTTTAAATTGTGAAATTACTTTAAATGACATATATATATATAATAATTATAATAATAAAATATAATTAATAATTCAAGTAAATTAGACACTTGTTTTTTATATTAATAAACATGTATTGTATAAAATTTATTTATATTTTAATTGATTTTTAGATCATTTTAACATTAAAAATATATTTTTATATAAAATCATCGACATCCTTGATAGTTCTAGTATCCTACTAAAATAATGATAATTAATTTTTAGATTATGTTAATATAAAATTATATTTATATATTAATAATATATATTATAAAACATTATTGATATTCTAATTTATTTTAGATTATTTTAATATTAAAATATATTTTATACTACTAAATATATATGTAAAATTATTATATTTTAATTAATTTTAGATTATGTTAATATTAAAATTATATTTTATATATTAATAAACATATATTATTAAACATTATTTATATTGTAATTTATTTTTAGATTATTTTAATATTAAAATTATATTTTTAACATTATTTATATAATTAATAATAAATTTATAACAAATGTAATTAATAACAAAATAATAACCATCCCCCGTAACAACCCACCACCCCCCGGCCCCACCCCTTTTTCTCTCCTATTGCACAGCAGTGACGTGTACTTTTGAGTTGGAAAAAAAAAACATTTTTTTCAACTCATCAACCCTAACGAAACACTGAGTTTTAATTTTTAGATAGATGGTTAAAAACAAAAAAATTATTAAATAAACATTAAAAAAATACATTTCAAGAAATTGTACAATCTATATATATAGAAGAGAAAAAAAAAGAAATACTTGCACGCACAGCATCAGAACTGATCATTAATCTTGCGATGATTTTGGTAACCCTAAACAGCTTGGCTTACGGTGGATTACAAATTAATCTCACCTCTCACTCTCCTAACCCTCCAACCAGCCAGTGAATTATGAACAAACCCATAAATCTGCAGAATTTGATTATCTCCAAAATTAAACGCCCGATCCATCTGCTTCAAGCACCTCTCCACTGGATAATCCCCTGCCTTTCCACAAGGTTTACAGCCTACAAAGTGAGTAACAAGAGGCCAGCGATCATCACCAAGACCAGGATGGAATTTCTCAATCATTTCCTCGTACCTGTCGACCAGGATTTCCCAGTAACCATGAAGATAGTAAGAATTCTCTAAATATACTTTATCGCCCCATTTATCCCTCTGTGTAGCCAGCAAATAAACCATGGCAGATTGATCGTCCGCTTCGAAAACCGGCCTGCCTTTCAGCTCCCTGGCAAGTAATTTTCCTGCTTCGTATCTAATCTTCCCCCTCGGCCCCATTGGTGCCCATGCATCTAAAAAATCCAGTGACCATTGACAGTTTCTTATGAAGAAACTCCCTGTATTTAATCCAACCCAGTTCCTCTGATCAAAAACCATCTCCTTCCATCCATGCATCACGAGATTATAGTCCTTGTACTTCTCCCATGGCACCTCGAACTCCATGTCTGTGAACATAGCATCACTATCCATCCACCACAGGAATTCTATCTCAGGCTGCGAAACCAACAGCTTCCTTATTAATGGAAGCTTGGCCCAGAAGCCAGTCATTTCAGCATCAAGCAGGGCCATGTTGTAAAAAATGTCGATGCCATGAAGCCTGCAGTAATCAATCTTGTTTTTGATTGATTTTAGCAGGTAATGATCGCCGATACGATTCTCGCAAGGTTTCGGTGAAGATCCTGTGACTAGCAGAACTCTCGGTTTGTTAGGCCCAACAAAGCTGGGAAAACTCGGGTTTTCACGTAGCCATTCAGCTCTCTTCCGGTCCCAATCTGAAATCTTCGGCCCCAGACTGTATGGCGTGTCTGAATCAGGATTCTCGTCGTCTTCGCCTTCATCGACTTGTAGCAGCTTGTCAGTGTCAAATGAGGCATAGCTATTTGGATCAATATCGTTTTTAGTTTTTTTCATATCATCGCTGCTGCTGTTTCGAGTCAATTCAATGACAACTTTCTGTGGCTCGGCATGCTTGCGAGAAGGGTAGAAGTTGTTGCGGAGGTAGCTGAAGTGTTGCTCCTGAGTGCCAAACTTGCCGGCGCCAATCGTGCCAAGTAGGACGGTGGCGGTCACGAAGAGGCAGATTAGGGTGACCTTGGCATGGCACATTGGTCTCTGGAGCAGGTGGTCCTGACAACTTGCTAGGCACCGGTCCAGCATCTTTAGCTCCAGAGATCTATACATGTAGCCAAATGCAAAGCTTGCTGTATCTCAAGATTTGGTTTTTAAAGAGTTTTTTTACAGGATATGAAGATTGAAGATGTTGATCAGTCGTTGAATTGAAGAGATAGGTGCAGAGGGAAAGAAGAAATGGCAGGATTTCAGGAGCCAAGGGAGATGTTCGGGTGGTCGCTGAAGAAGGTATATATGTTTCATATGATATTTTTCCTCATTTTTTTATGTTTTTTTAGTGCTACATGTTAGTTGCATCTTCGCACGTTCAGGGAATATTCAAATGACTACCATGCTTGATCTTGATCAAATTTTTGGAAAAATAAATAAAATTGGGAAACTTAAATCATACATGTAGCCATTGATTTGATGTATCAGTTGATAAAATAATATAAACGTGTTTTCTCTTTTACAGAACCATCTGATCATGTATCAAATCGAGCTCCAGATAAAGGCACGTCCCTGTATATATATATATATATATAGACACACACACACATATCAGAACCATCTGATGTATATATACATGCACGTCGACGTCGTCCTGGATATAATTAATTAAGAACCAAGACATGTTAACATGATCACCGGGGAGAAAGAAGGGCAAGCAGTTCCAGAATTAATAAAACAGTCGTCCAGGAAACTGCATTCCACCAATCACATAGCTATGGTGCTGTAAGAAGTTGACAAACCAGAGTTCAAAGATACACAAGATCAAATGTAACTAGGGTTAGATATGCCACCCATGTCAAACAAGGCTCGACAAACTTTCTAGACAATGGATTGACCTTACCAAAGGCCCGGTAACATGCAAAGAGAGTCCCCAGATTCAGCACCGAGAGCAGAAACCCAAGCCAAACCGCTCCCATCCTGAGCACGAGAGGATCCCAGACCATGCTCAGAGAGATTTGAGCTAAGTAGAGAGGCAGCGCGTCCGAGTCGATACGGAACCCGCCACCAGTCCACACCAGCCAGGCTGCTAGGCTCATCAGAAAAGTTGAACCCACCGAGCCTAGATGGATTGCTGTTAGAGAAGGAAACCAGAAGGGTTTGGCCAGGGCACGGTACCTTCTTCCCGAACCAAACAAATATATCATGGCCAGGGACAGGGAAAGAGGTACCGCTAATACTATAAAAAGTGAGCACAGAGAGCCTTTAGGGTTGTCGATCCTTTTAGTTTTTGGTTTGGCTAGGATGGGCTGATCTCTTGGCCGTGGTGGGTTTCTGAGAGTTTTGGAAGCCATTAGATGATCAGCTGCAGGTGAAGAGAGAGGCCGGCCGGGGACCGGAGGAGAAACATCGGCATAAATTGTACGCATTTAATTTGGAAATTTGATGTTTTTAATGGAAGATGAACTAAAATAGGGAAGGATTTAAGAATGAATGCTGATGATCGATGGAGAAAATCAAGGGTTTCCTTCAGCTTTCTTGGGCCATCATCGATGTTCTTAATTTTGGCAAAAACCGCGCCAATGAAAGTTCTTAAGTTTGCGAGTTAGATTGCGGTGGTTTTGAAAGTGTTTATTGTTTAGAAATTCATCAAAATGATATTTTGTTATTTTTAAAAATTATTTTTAACATCAGCATATCAAAATATCTAAAAGCACTATTTTTTAAATTTAAATTAAAAATTAAAATAAAAAACAAATTTTTTCATAAACACTTTCCGATAGTAATGCCAAACAGTACTGTGCTAATTGTAGCAACTCTTGAAGGTTATCCTGTAAGAATTCGTAGTAGATTCTGAATGAAAACACTTGGATTGTAATGGTGATTCTTTTTTTTTCTCAAAAATAAATTCATGGATTGAGGTTGATAATTGATTTTGATTTGTTTTTTTTATTGGATTGCATGTAAAAAAAGTCATGATATTGGTTTGCTACTAGATTTTACATAACATTTTTTTTATTTTAAACTTTAAAAATAAACAATAATAATAATAATAATAATAATAATAAATAATAGAGTTAAAAGAGAATGAACATTTTTATTATTTTTAAAATAATAAAAATAATTTTAAGCCTAATTTTTTTATTAAAAAATATAAAACAATAATATAAATCATATATTAATAATATAGAATCGCTTCACATTTTTTATGGCATAGATATTAATTCCGTTCGTTCGCTCCTACTGAACGTTCCATTCGATTCAAAACCGAAACAAAACAATTGTCGCTTTCATCTCGGTTTTAATTCGATCCATTCTGGAAATTCCAGCTGAACGCCTCGCTTCGTTTCGGGTGTGTCGCTCCGGTTCAAAATCTATTTTTAAAAAAATTATTTTTGACGTCTATACATCAAAATAATTTAAAAACACCAAAATATTTTAAATAAAAAAATTTCAAATTTTAACTATACTTGTTAAATTAATATTTTATTTTATATATAATTAATTATATATAAACAAGATTCGATATCAAAATGATACTGATGGAATACTCCGAAACAAAAACATTATATTACAGTCGAAAAACAGAACGATATTCATGTAATATAATTGATACGCCATCACATCACATGATTCTTCTTACGTGCTTACGTGCAAACCAGACACCATTATTTTTTTAAAAAAGCTAATCAAATTAAATAAATAATAATTTCAAACTGTTTTCTTTTTCCTCACCGGATATTCCTTTCCTTCTTTCCTTGCTCAGCTTCACCGGCTAAGTTTCCTTAACCCATCCCTATAACTTCCTTTTATTTACAAGCGCACCCTCCTTCATAAACGAACCCCTCACTCACAAGACCCAACCTACTGTTTCTTTCCAACTCAGCCCGAGTCAAAATGCTGGGTCGGTGCATCGGGACTCACCGAGTTCGCCAGATCAAAAGATCTATCCGCCACGGGAAAATCACGCTTCTCTGCCTCTTCATGACCGTGGTCGTCCTACGGGGCACAATCGGCGCCGGCAAGTTCGGTACGCCAGAGCAAGACTTCAACGACCTCAGAGACCACCTCTACGCAGCTCGCAAGCACGGCGAGCCGCACCGAGTTCTCACCGAGTCTAACCAGTCCAACAACAACAAGAACGACGAAGCAAGTAATGCTAATGATGCAAATAGTTATGCCACGTTTGATATCAACAAGATTTTGGTCGATGAAGGGGTTGATGAGAAGCCGGATCCGAATAGACCGTACAGTTTGGGTCCGAAAATATCAGATTGGAATCAACAGCGAGAGAAATGGTTGAGTGCAAACCCTGGTCTTGGCAATTTTATTAAGCCTAACAAACCGCGTGTTTTGTTGGTTACGGGATCGTCGCCGAAACCTTGTGAGAACCCGGTAGGGGATCATTACTTGTTGAAATCAATAAAAAATAAGATAGATTATTGTAGGCTCCATGGAATAGAGATATTTTATAACATGGCACTGCTTGATGCGGAAATGGCTGGGTTTTGGGCGAAATTGCCTTTGATTAGGAAGTTATTGCTATCGCATCCGGAGGTTGAGTTCTTGTGGTGGATGGATAGTGATGCTATGTTTACAGATATGGCATTTGAGGTGCCGTGGGAGAGGTATAAGGATTCAAATTTTGTAATGCACGGGTGGAATGAGATGGTTTACGATGAAAAAAATTGGATTGGATTGAATACTGGGAGTTTTTTGCTGAGGAATTGCCAATGGTCTTTGGATCTTTTGGATACGTGGTCACCAATGGGCCCGAAAGGGAAGATTAGAGATGAGGCAGGGAAGGTGCTTACCAGGGAACTTAAGAATAGGCCGGTTTTCGAAGCGGATGATCAGTCTGCAATGGTTTATTTACTGGCCACACAAAGGGATAAGTGGGGTGATAAGGTGTATTTAGAGAATGCTTATTATTTGCATGGTTATTGGGGGATCTTGGTTGATAGATATGAGGAAATGATTGAGAATTATCACCCAGGTCTGGGTGATCATCGGTGGCCGCTTGTCACTCACTTTGTGGGGTGTAAGCCTTGTGGAAAGTTCGGAGATTATTCAGTGGAGAGGTGTTTGAAGCAGATGGATCGGGCGTTTAATTTTGGGGATAATCAGATTCTGCAGATTTATGGGTTCACGCATAAATCGCTGTCTAGTCGGAGAGTTAGGAGAGTGAGAAATGAGACTACCAATCCACTTGAAGTGAAAGATGAGTTTGGCTTGCTTCACCCTGCATTTAAAGCTGTCAAGGTATCAACAACATCTTGAGAGCTTTGCTGATGTATTCCACCGCAAGTTGCTGGTATTTTTTTTTATTTTAAGTTATAGTGGATGTCATTTTTCTCGCAGTTGGTGTTATTGCTTGTAGAAGTACTGGAAATCTTTATGTTCTTTTCCTAATTTTGTGTTATCAGTGTTTAAATTATACTGATTTTTGAAGGATAGTAACTTGTGTCTCTGTCTCTACTGACTTCTTACTCAAATTTTACTTCATGGTTACTCTATATATCATTTTTAATTGTAACGTTCATGCTTGTGGCTGCATGTAATAACCTGTTATCGTGGTGTATCCTCTTTTTTCTATTTTGTTTCTCTTTGTTTATTGCTCGGCGTCTTTATCTTCATGTAACAAATCTGATAATTCAGGTTGATAACAATAGCAATTTTATTGAATTACAAGAAATTGACTACAACTATCTAATTGAAAGGGATAAAAGATAGTTTTTGAGCATACTTAAGGTTGCCTTATCCTCCCATGACTTGATAGAAAGTTCCATAAGTTTTTCCATGAATTCATAGTCTAGAATTTTATTTAAATAGAAAGAAATTCAAACAAGTTTAGATTCAAATTTAAAAGAACATAATCTGATAACTTAAATGATTGCAAGGCTAGGACTATTACAACTCCACCCCCATTAAAAAAACCTTGCCCTCAAGGTTAAGATAGGTTCTTTTAGCCAAGACATGTTTTGAAGTTGTTGCGCTAGTTGTCTAAAATTTTTTTGTCGAGTTTGTGTTGCGCCTTATGCTTGAAATTACTTCAATAAATTTTGACATCCTTGTTTCTTTTGCCATAGATATACTGCTCTGATACCAACTGTAACAAACATAATAAGTCAGGTTGATAACAATAGCAATTTTATTGAATTAAAAGAAATTGACTACAAAGATCTAATTGAAAAAAGATAAAGATAGTTTCTGAGCATATTTGAGGTTGCTCGGCCCTTCATAAAAGCATATTCAAGGTTGCCTTATCCTCCTATGACTTGATTGAAAGTCCTCGTAAGTTTTTCCATAGTCCTTGAATTCTACTTGGCTAATAGAGAAATTCAAACAAATTTAGATTCAAATTTAAAAGATCCTAATATGATAACCTAAAAAATATAAATAAATCAAGGCAAGAACTGTTACACTTTACTCATGATTTGCTTTGCTGGTTAAAATCATGATGGTAATCTATGGAAGAGGCTCTGCAATGTTTAAATTTTCAATATAGATTCTTGGACTTGGGTCAGATTTGTCGTGCTAGGGATTGATATTACCTTGAGCCTAAGTGCCTTCGATTTGAGCATCGCTTAAAAAGTCTTAACAGACCAATTGTCTGTAATCCCTAAGGCATGCAAGTGTATACATGCATTTACCTGATTTTTAATGCATATGGAAGCAGTGATTTGTACTAGGTAATCTGTAGTAAACATAAATCTTGGCTGATTCCAAAACTGAAGCTTCACAAAACATGATGCCAGCTTTAAGTGCCAACAAACGAAAAAGATCCTCCCTTTCTACTTCCCAGAACGTTGCCATAGCTCTGTGAGCGAGGTATGTCACAAATATTACCAGGAGAAAAAAGTTGTTATGCAGGGATATCAAAAGTTTTCCATGTTCTGAGAAGAGGTTACAATGGAAATTCTTTTTCATTTTGAAGTAAGAAATACTCTGGTAGTGAACTTAAAAGGCCTGGTTCCAACTGCTTGAACACAAGGAAACCATATACATTCTTGTGAATTACTGGTTATAATATTTATTGAAGCACTATTAACTCGTGTGGATGCTGGAAATTTGGAGATTGTCCTTTCATGATGATTTTCTAGGTCATTGCATCTGCTTCTTATTTGAAGGGGCTTTTGCTTTTATTCTTGAATGGTTCAAATCTCGCTTTTTGTGGTCTGAAAGTAAAGTTGCTATCATTCCATAAAGACCATGGACAGAAAGGTAAATTGCTATCATACCAAAGAAACCCACGGACCTCATAAAGCAAATTGCAGCATAAACACATTTGATATTTTTAGTTTTTCCTTATCGGAATAATTCAGATTAAATGCAACACTAAGCTAGCACAGTTAAGAAGAGAGGTAAAGGAGGTGGGGTTGGGCACATAAGTTGTGGTGTTCCAATGATTTGCATTGGCTGATAGGCATGTGGAGATGACTGATCATCGCCATCAGGATCTTAATGGTCATTGTTGGCTGCTTGTGATTCACTTTTTGGTGTGGAAGCTTTGTTGGAAGTTTGGAGATTATCCAGTGGAAAGGTGTTCAAAGCAGATGGACCAACAATCAAATTTGCAGGTTTATGGTTTACTCATAAATCTCTTGTCAGTTGGAGAATTAAGATTGAGAGCTGAGACTTGCAATCCACTTGAAGTGAAGGATGAGCTTGGGTTGCATCTCCCTGCATGAAAGATGTCAAGGTATCATAATCTTGAGAACTTTGATAATGTGATGCTCTGCTTGCAGCTGCATTTCTTTTATTATATGTCAATTCGCATGCAATTGCTCGAATTTGCTTGTAGAAGCTCCGGATACAATATTCTGCATGTTATTTTACTAAACTAGTAAAGAAGTCAAGTTTATCTGTCTTTCTACCTTTAATGTATTTGTGGTTTCTTTATATTCTGAAATGTTTCTTGGTCTGTGTTGTGATAATGACTGATTCTCATGGGGTTCTTTTTATTTATTTCACAGTTTATACTCTTGGCATGCTAATTGAAATGAGGAATAAGGCTGAGGTTCTTCTGTTTGTCATTGATTGGGAAACTTCTGTGCATTGCCAAAGTCGCATGATTTGTAGCGAGGATACTGAACATTTAAGATTAGCTTTTATAAAGATAGGATATGTTTCTGCTTAGTTTGCAGGACACATGAGGAGGCTGTTTCAAGAAAAAAACACATTCACACTATCCTTACACAGTATCCTTTTACATTTCTTCATAATATTATTATGAACACTTGTTCCCAATTAATTCTTGAAGCTGTAACAACCTTCTAACCGAGTAATGGAAATTTACTTCATTTTATAACATATTTTAAATTTATCTGTCTGCTGTCATGACTACTGACATTGTAGAAAACTATTGTTGAATATGAGCTAAAAGCTGAGGAAATTGTTGAATTTAGGTTGATTTTACCGTAGCTCAACTTATCAGCTACATACTTGAGCTGAGCGGACAAGAGATAGACTCTTGGATTTGGGGTTGGAGTTGTTTTGACAGGGATTGTCATTACCTAGAGCCTATGTGCCTTTGATTTGAGCATTGCTTTTAAAGTTTTAATGATTAAAAGCTAGAGTAAGAAGAACGCTTTGCCTGATTTATAATGCATGTGGAAGCAGTTATCTGCAAGAATGCTCAGTGTTGATTCCAAAACAAAAGTTTTCAGCTTACAATTGCTTGAAGTGTTAGTATGAAATAGTGTGCGAGCTGAACTTCTGTCTTCCAGAGAAGACGGGGGTCATAAAGGAATTAGATCTCAAGTAAGAAATCTCTGCTAGTGAACTTAGAATCCTAACTGCAACTGCTTGAGCACAGGTAAAGCATGTTTACATAAATCACTGCGTATGATGTAGATTGCTGATACAGCATGAACACATTGATGATGTTAGGTTCAAATTGAAGTAATTTCTGATCAAATGCTGAGCTAAACAAGGTGAAGTAGAGGGAGAGTCTTAGTCATCTAATACCCAAGGTTATTAGACAAGCTATCTATTTCTTTACAGCTTGTTAAGGGCAAGGATATCTCCATAAGGAGATTGTGCCCCGGAAGCACGATCTTGTTTTGAAGCTGATGATCTTTATATTATTTAGAGAGTGCTTATTTTTGCGTTGTCATTTTTTTTGTTACTAAGAAAATAATTTATATTATTTTCAAACACGAAATGACAGTCCAGTGAGTGCAAATGACAGCCTAACAAGCTGGCTTATACCACATGAACCAGGCGGGTAATCAACGAACTCCATCCTAGGAAAACATTTGCAGGGCAACACTACTGTTCAGTTTGAAGACTTGAAATGAACATGGATTTTAGGAATTTGAATGCGTTTGGTGAGAAAGTTGGAAGGCCCCGAGACACGAGAATCACAAACATCATCAAAATATCACAAATTCTGTTCAAATGTTCACACTCTAAAGCATCCAACAAAAAAGCCTGGCCCAGGAGTCCTATATCTGTTAAGAAATCTCTGGTGGCTAGGAGGAACAAGAAATTATTCAGCTCCACTAAACTAGGAAATCATCCATGGCAACAGTCACAAGTTACTCATCCAGAAAAGCAGAAGAGAAAAGATAAACCTCTCACGTTGCCCTTCCCTCTCATTTCATTTTTGCCTCTGTAAAAAGAACATGGCGATTCACTCGAGGGTCGTATTTGCGAAACTCTAGCTTCTCCAAAGCTTTCTTGGCACTCTTCCTCTTGACATAGAAGAATCCAGTTCCAGCAGCAGAAACAAGGCGGATGAACATGAAGGTCTTCTTCTTTTTGTCACCCATTGCTTAACTATATACGTGTGTATATCAGAAAGTCACCAAGCAGTATAAAAACATATTCTTTAACTGACAGACATGTTTGCTTTATAAACAATAAGCAATGAATATTATTCGTATATGAACTAGTTATACATCTGTTTAAGAATGCTGAACGGTAAGGAGCTTCTTCAAATTATCTTTCCTAGAATCCTACATGATCAAAATATAACTAGTTAATGACTCCTAATTCTTATAATTTATTTTTTATTTTGGGTGTATGCATATCTAATAAATGGAATTCAAAATCCATCCCAATTAGCAGCACCAAAAAAACCCAGCCCAGAATTTTGTATATTGAACAGGAAGCGCTAGATAGAACATATCAAGGTAGCAAAGACAATAGATTCATATAACTACAACTTTTATTTATTAGCTTAATTTTAACTAGGAATTCATTTTTAAGAAGCACTAGAATTCAATCCCAAGGAACTATAATACCTATACAGCACAACAGAGGTAAACTAGATGAAGATGGAATCATAGCACCCTAACAGCATGCCACGTTTACGATAAGGAGTTCTCACTTAGACATTTTATCAAACACCTTTTAAACAAACTTGACGTCGTGAACCAGACATTAAAAAACACTCGAAACTTCATCGAAGAATCTTTCATTCGATTTTCACTCCTTCCGACTCAAAACCATGATTGCTTTTCTCATTATTCTTTCCCTTTCCAAAACAAAAAACCTAACTCACTGTGGCAAAACTAAGCAAATCCAAATATTTTACAGAACCCCATGAAAAGGACTGCAGATTAATACATCATAATTAAGCAATGAAGAAGAAGAAGAAGCTCACTCGGTACTCTTCTTTGATGCCGTCAACAAATTATCGGTCGATGAAAAGAAGAAGCTGTAAAAACAAACCCTTCGAAAATTGAAATAAACCACATATGGTTTGGTTCAATTACATAAATGCCCTCCGTCGTTAATGCTTATTACCTAAAATGACCTACCATACCAGTCATGTTAGCCACCAGCATTATTTTTCTTTATCAATCCGCTCGCTCTCCTGTTTCTCAGTAGCAACGAAGTGGTAAAGGAAACGAAAGTACAAAAAACAATTCTTGTTAGTTCCTTAATGTTCTATTCGGTTACTGAGAAAATGTGGGAATTGATAGAAAAGTCTTGAACTTTGTTACTTTTGTAGATTATTGTTGAAGATGGCAGCGAGTGCGGTGGATGCGACGGGGAATCCGATCCCAACATCGGCAGTGTTAACGGCTTCTTCGAAACACATAGCGACAAGATGCTTTCCGGAGAATGTGGAATTTCTTAAGTGCAAGAAGAAGGACCCAAACCCGGAGAAATGCCTCGATAAAGGCCAGCAAGTCACTCGCTGTGTCCTTGGATTGTAAGTGCAAATCTTTACAATTTTGTCTTAGTCTTTTTTTTATCTCGTATTTTTCTTGTGATTCTTTTGCTTATGATTGTTAATTAATTATTTTCGTGTTAATTAATGATGTTTGATTGTAATCTATGTACTGGTATTAAGGGTTTCGGGGTGTTTGGGGAGTTTTTTGGGATATGAAGGTGAATGAAATATTGGGTTTTATTTATTTTATTTTGGGTCGTTTGGATGTTGAAATTTGGTGGGATTGAGCTGAAAAGCAAAGTCGGGTCTCTGATTTTTCGTGTTTTTTTGCCTGAGGTAGGAATGTCTACTCCGATGAGGTTGATAGAGCTTTTAATTAATGGGAATTAAGGAAATTGCTTCATCTCTCTTCTTTTTTCTCTCGTATTGATGGATGTTTCATTTTGTGTTAACGTTGAGGAATCAATTTATGTAACCTTATGGAGACGATTGGTTTAGCTAGATATGAAGTTCTTAGAGTTGCTAGTATGGTTAAGGCATCAAGCTAGAATGATTAGTTGATGTAGTGTTTATTGTTTCTGAATTCTTTGTGGAGCTAAAATTGGATTGTTTTTTTATTGGTGTATTTATCTTTGGTATTGAAAGTTAGGCATGGTGTATATAGTTAGCTTTTGATGCATTGAATGGCTGCAACTAGATGCATGGTATTGCTACTAACCCGATATGAGAAATGGAAAGGTTAGGGTTTGGGAAAATGCATATCGTTATTAATTCATGTTTGCTTGAGAAAGAGATTTGTTAGGAACGTAGATAGTCAAGAATCTAAACCTTATTAACATTGATTACATTTCCAGGTCATGATCCAAGCAATTAGTCATGAGAATATAAAAGTAGTTCAAAGTTCATGCTTTAAACGGTTTATAACAGAGATCCAATCACCTTTAACAGTCCTTTAATGCAATCAGGGACTGAGTGAATCCATTGCATTTTTTTCCATCCATTGACTCTTAATTTGTTTCTGTTATCGCAGCAATCCGTGTTGCAGATATTATAGATTCTGGCAAATTAAGTGTAATGTCGGAGGATTAAAAATTGCGTGCATTGGCATTTCCACGCTTAGATTTATAGCATGTGTTTAATGTAGATTTTTTTTTATGCCTGCCTTAACTAAAAGGACTTGGCAACATAAGATTTAAGTTTCAAGTTAATTGACTTGAACTCTGGAGTTCTGAGCTAACTAACCACTAACTCTAGATTTAGTTATGGGCTTACTCACGAAATTCTAAACTTTATAGAGTCACACAGGTATTGATACAGTAGTTCAACTGAAGAAGTAATCGAATAACTTGAATGTAAAACACACTTGATAACATGGAAAAGAAGTATTTACATTCATAAAATTCTGGTTACATTCACGAATTGAAACTGCCGGATAGTGGTATATCTTTTTGGTAAATGAAATTGAAATTGCAAGCCTACTAATTACAAATAAAATTGCAAGTCTACTTGGTTATTATTAAAGAATAATATAAATTATATCTCGAGGCCTCACTTAAAAGCTTCAAGTTTGAAAGATTCTAAGAACAGTGCATTGATTTGAATTTGAGTTGTTGGTTTGTTCTTTGTGTTGAGTTGCCTTCCATCCTTTAAATAGCTGAGCAATATCTACTGCCAATAACCACGAGATTGCAGAGGCTTTGCTGTTGTCTTCTTTCCATGATCTCATACAAAAATTGTTGACTCTTACACGGTGTATTATAACTACCCATGTACGAATTATTTTTATACTCTTAATAATCTTTTAATTATCTTAAAATTTTATCTTAAAATTTATTTATGGTATGATGGCATGCTTGTCGAATAAATTTCTATGCCTGAATGCCTCGTCAACTATACAACTTGATCTATTTGAAGCCTGTTAGATGGTCAGAATGTCATTTTCTTCCTGCTGTGCCACTACTTCAATTTTAGTTTTCATTTTTTTTCTGATATGTTATGTCTTCTTCATATCCCACATGTGTAATTGCCTATTTTATTATAAAATGATATTTAATGAACAGTGTATCAGTTAGTCATAAAGGACTGTCCAGTGAGGATTGTTAGAACTTCAAATAACTTGTTGCATCAAACCAGCCTAGCAGCAACCATTTCACACTGTGGTATACCTAGTTGTACAATCTAAATTTTGAGGTGTCTGCCACTGCAGGTTGAAAGATCTTCACCAGAAGTGCACAAACGAGATGGATGCGTACGTTGGTTGCATGTATTACTCTACAAATGAATTTGACTTGTGTCGCAAAGAGCAACAAGCATTTGAGAAGGCTTGCCCTTTGGAATGATTGACAAGCAATGGAACTAGCAATCAGCTCACAATAATTTAGGTCACGAAACAGCTTGTGATTTGCTTAAATCTTTCTTCTTTTCTCGTGCATTGTCTCCCTTTTGGCACGCTCGGATTGTACTTTCAGATTGCATTCAAGAGAGAGGACAGGATGTTACCTGTTTCCCGTGCGCGTGTGATAGATCTGCAGCCTGCTTGAAATATTGTGTTTGATGAATATTCATGAAAATAAAACTAGTTTTCGTTAATCTGGGGGACACCAAGTGTGAATAAGGGGGAAAGGATTTTGCAATGCTCTCTTGCTGCGGATTGTTGTCAGGTTTGCTGGGCTCTGAAGGAATGCAGGCCACAAATTCCACATATATGGAGTAAAGGTCTTCTCCTTTTATTTCGCTAGTTCCCGTTCCGTCTATCCAGTTTAGTTAAGCAGAATGTACTAGCTGGGTATTTGATTGCGGTGATACAATTTGTTTTTTAAAATGTTTTTTATTCAGATATTTATTAAAATAATAATTTTTTTATTTTTTAAAAAAATATTTTTGACATTAGCATATTAAATTATATAAATATGCTAAAAAATTAATGTAAAGCAAAAAAAAAAAGTTATAAAAAAACCCATAAAATACTAAAAAAATTAATGATTGTTAAATCCCATAAATTAAACTATAGAAAGATGAAATCAGAAAGAAAAAAATCAATGAAAAAATATTAAAAACAAAACACTAGCAAAATCAAGTGATGTCAAAACTTGCAGGTTTTATTACGGGGACATAATAACTTAATAGAAGCAAAAACTTATAAAAAAATGTTTTAGCTTTTTTAAAAAATGAATTTTGAAGGGAAAAAATCAAAAAAAGAAAAGAAATTACTTCTAAAAAAACCTAGCCCACCCAAATAAACCATTAATCTAGACCATGAGATAGAGATAACTTGATTGAAAAGAAAATTAAAAAAAAAAAACGATATTTATTTTTAAAAATGACCAACTTCAAAGAATGTAATTGGAATATGTGTTGACTTTCTAAAATCATGATCGTAGATAATGACTAAACTAAAAGCACCGCATCTAGAAAGCAACTATTTAAAAATTTGGCTCGACCGGAGGAGTCGACTCATGTCCTAGGTGACAATTGGCTTAGACCAAACTCTAAAACAACTAATTATTTGGTCATATACACGCAGTAGCAAAAGTGGATCATGGAGAGAAATTACAAACAGGTGGATGAGCCATTCTTGCCATGATAGAAGACAAAACACAAAAACAAAACTAGGACAGAGCTATATAACATCTCTGCATGCTGACCACAGACAGCCCTAAAAGCATTAAAAAAAAAAGGAGCACTGTTTGCTTGAAAACTTTTAATCTGTTTATCCCAAATGGCTCAAATCAGAGCAAACACTGCACTTCCATGTTCTCAAAAGGATGAACTGTTTCTCGCGCTGCATTATGCATTAGGCTTTGACACTTGGGTGGCTTACATCCATGCTCTGAAAACTACATGTAACAGTGCAAAATCCTCAATAGATATAGAAAAATACAATTTTGGAAGTTTGAGCACTAGATGCATCGCCAGATTTTCCATTGCATTCTAGCATGACATAAGACATACATTCACCTAACACCAGCCTTTTCAGAACCTAAAGAACAGATAAAAAAAAGAGAAAAAAGGAAGCAGATGGTACTTACCCGTAGGACTGAATGTGACCTTCATGGACTATGGCTATTGGCCCTCAGAGTCCTTGATCCACGAGATTCATGGTTCCTTTCCTTGGGACTTCGCGACTGCTGGTCTGCCCGGAAGTTCCTCTCATCTTGTGGAGAACGAGAACATGAAATGGATCTTGATCTCTGTGGAGAGCAATAATCCTCCTTCACACCACGATCCCTGTCTCGATAAAAATAAAGATATATAAAATAAGTGACGAGATCAATGATGGAACCTAGACATAAAGAAAACAGAAATTTGAAGCATGTCTACTCCAGATATAATAGATCTGTCTGGATTTGTGGTCTCCTCGAATAAAGCAATTTCAGTATGCATTCTTCCATTTAGATAAATGGCAGATGACTGATGTCTATAGAAGTGATGTTTTTGCCTGCAGCTTCGTTGAAAATCTAATTCATCAAAATATGGCTGTTACCTGCACCATTTCAGGGTTTCTGAATAAAATTATGATACTTGCATCCAAACAATTGACAGTTGGGCTCTATTGATCAGCATCCGATAACTTCATGGCTCTCTTTGCCCCGACATTCTAAAATCTCTATTATCTTTTTCTTGGATATTGCCATCATATCTATACCAGTAAGACTTTGAATAGCTTTCCTTCTTTGAAGATGATTTCTTTCTTGGGCCAAATATAAGCTTTATATTCTTTCTTAACTGGATAGTATATGCAAAACAACATATCAAGCTTTAAAAAACAATCCTTATTAAAAAGTTGCTCTAAAGTTTTTTATGAAAAAAAAGAAGAATGAATACAGTTTGGCTATAGTCCAATTCAACTGTAGTAAACCTCACCAACCCAAATGTCAAAGAATGGGAAAGCCAAATGCAGTTTGTAGAGAATAGCTGGTGAAGGTGAGATTATAGTCAAAACTTATTGAAAGGCTTTCATTGAAAGATAATCATGTCAACCATCACTATGAATTCTTTTTGGAATTAATCTTTATTTATCGTCTCCTTTTTCATTTTAACATCTGCAGACACATGATCACCAGCTGATAACATTCAAATTCATTGAAACACATGCAATGTCAAGTCTAGGCAGGTGGGAAATAAAGAAAACAAATATCAGCCTCCTCTGAACCAAGAAACAAATGAACAAGTAATGCATCACTATATCATCATTGAGTGATAACCATGTTTGTTAGGTGGTAGTACATCCCACATACTCTTACCACTAACATGGGCATGTGAAGTTAAGTTAATACTTTTATATAACAAAATAAAAGAAAGTGAAAAGATGCTCCATCTACTCCATGGCATATGGAAAGACATACAGCAATCCACTATGATTTCATGCATATGTTCCTAAGGTTGAAACTCTAATATCTCCTAAAAGAAAGTGAAAAGCGTAGAAGTGACATAAGAAATCAGCAGCTTACTCTTGAGAAAATACGGCTGGTATGCAAAAGCTTATGGTTGTAAGATACAATTCACTAGCATTCAAATATAAACAAATTTTAATGCATGTTGCAAAAAGATGAGAGAGAGAGAGAGAGAGGAAATGCCATAACAAGAACTTGTAACGGTATCACAAAGAAAGCAAAACAAACACTGAACAGGAAAAATCAAACCTCAAATCATGCCTGGCAGGTGAAGGTGGGCGTGAATAAGCTGTCAATAAAAATTCAACAGTTCATTGAAATTATTCAAGGAAAAATTCAATGATTTCAAAAACAGATCACTTGCATAATAAGGTTTAGATAAAACCACAAATGTTTGAATAATATTTTGATAAAGATGTTAGATAAATTTACAAGGGAAAATTTGAACTAACAACGATATTGCTGTCTTATGGACCCTGGTGGTGTTCTCCCTCTATGGCTGCCTCCATGTCGGTTACTAGAAATAAAATTTATAAGCTAATGAGTTAAGAGTTAAATTTCAGTTGAACAGAAAATTAGATCCAATAAGAACTGAATAAAGATGAATCACTGGAATCAAGTTATTGACAAACCTTGTACGAATAGTCCTACACATTTCTTGAGGTGTTTTTCTGTTCTCTTCAGCAAAAACAATACTTATCTCACGTCCACCAATACTTTTATGGTTCATTTGTCGCTTCGCTTCAGCTGCATCTTCACCGTAGCGATACTTCACAAATCCAAACCCTCGTGGTTCCCTATAATCACAGCAACACATAAATCATAAAAAAATAGCCAACACAACCAAACTAATCAATATTGCGATTAAGAAATAAAGAATAGAAACACCAACATTAACATGTCAGGCACAAAACAACTGAAAACCAAACACCACTTATATAATAAAAACAAGCAATTACCTAGTGTGGTAATTCCTGGGCAGGTAAATATCTTTCAAAGGACCAAATTTCTCAAATGGCCCCCTAAGATCTTCAGGCCTGCAGAACATCACATGAACAGTAAGTTTTTACTTTAATAGATCAACAGACAGGAATCGGACGTTCAAGATTCAGTTGACGAAGATTCAACAATTCGCTAAGGAGCTTAAATAACTCACCATGAAAATTATCTCCCTTATAAATTAACAATTCAGATATTAAACAGGAATTGAAACGATACGAGTACAATAGCCTAATTAAAAATATTTAACAATAATATTACACGGCTTGAATAAATAAATATTCAAAATTCAGTTCACATTTACCATCGAAGATTCCATCGTTAGTTAATAAACTTGAATGGTAGCATAAAAACTGTCCTCAAGCCGAATTGATTAGTAGAAAATGAAAGAATACAATAGAGAGAGAGAGAGAGAGAGCAAAGGACCTGGCGTCGAGAGAGAGATTGCGAATGAGCAAGCCAGATGGAGCAGAAGAGCGACGGTCACGGTAAGAACGGGTGTCAAGGTGGCGATCTTCGTCATCGTATCGCTTACGGGCCCGAGGAGGGGTTCGACTACGGCGACCAGGACTGTAGCTCCTGCTCCGGCTTCTGTATCTTGACATTGTTGTTTAAATTGGTGAAACTATAATAATTGGAAGGAAGAGGAGTGGTTTTTTATATAACCCTAACCTAGATAGGGGTTTGTGTATTTCCAAAGTTTTGGAGGGCGGGAGAGAGCGAGGGCGGGATATTTCTTAACTGTTAAATCTTTAGTAATTATTACTTTTTGAAAAGAAAAAAAAAATATATATATATATAACACTTTTTGATGAAAAAAAAGTAAATATTACTTTTTGAATATATATATATATATATATATAATTTTTTGAGGAAAAAAATAAGTAAATATTACTTTATGAGATTAGGATAACTTAAAAAATAAAACACAATTTTTTTAAAAAAATATTGAATAATAAGATGGAAAAAAGATTTTAAAAATTGATGTTAGTGCTTATTGTTGGCTATTTGATAAGAAGAAACAAATATGGAAAAAAAATACAAAAGCCAATACATGATAAATCAAATATTAAAAGAAAAAATTTTATATAAAAAAATCAATCACAAAAAACAATCTAAAAAAGAAAATAGTGATTAAAAACCAGAAAAAACATAAAACCGCTCGAGTTAACCCCCATCAAACACGCGAGCAAAGCCATGAAATCAAGATAGCTCTATGAAACAAACAAGGGAATCCTATTTTTATTTAAATCAATGTCAAGGAATGAGATTAAAATAAAAACAAGTTACAAAAACAATGTGAATTCTTGATAGTTTATCAAACTAGTAACCATGATCATTTAATCAGAAACATCAAATCTAGAAAAACAATGAAACTTAAATCTCATAAATCAAATGTCAAGTGATGTAAATAAAAAAAATCATCACAGAAAGGTTCCACGATAAAAAAAACAAAGATTAATTTTGAAGAAAAAAAGGAGCTATTTTGAAAGATGTATATTTTGTATCAAAAGGATAGGTTGAAAAGAAATTCAATTCCACACAAGAATTACAAGAAATAAAAACCATTTTTTAAATAAATAATAATAATAATAATAATATTTTTATTAAATGTGAAATTGAAAACGGTTAAA
The DNA here is from genome assembly GCA_032356905.1 of Salix exigua. Lineage (NCBI taxonomy): Eukaryota > Viridiplantae > Streptophyta > Magnoliopsida > Malpighiales > Salicaceae > Salix > Salix exigua. The sequence continues at coordinate 1,025,095 of CM063597.1, read as the reverse complement.
AGTTTAAAAATAAACAAGAAAAAAAATCAAGATCAAATTTGAATAATAAAAAATAAATTTTTTAGATTGGAATATGAAATTAAAATAGATGAAAAAAAAACTTATAAGAGGATCAATGATGAAAATAATAGATAAAAAGAACGAGATTAATACTCAAATATCCCTAGAAGGAGTGCCCTTAATTTTTAAATGTCAAACAAAAATTTTAAAGGAGAAGAGAGGGGAAAAAAAGAGCATGGGTGACAATAATAATAGAAATTAGCCATTGTTATCGCCTTACTTTAGAGGATGAGCCAAGACAATTCAATAATCATGTCAAACAAATTATTTTGACTTTTCTCGTGAAATGACGGTGACAATTATTTTTTAAGCATATCAAAACACAAGTACAGATACAATGTCAAACAACCTCTTCAGGGGTGTTCTAGAGTATAGTCCAACTATGTTTTTTTAAATACTTTTTTTATTTAAAAATATTTGTTATGTTTTTGGATAATTTTAATGATATCAAAAATATATTTTTAAATATAAAAATATTATTTTAATATATAAAAAACACTTTAAAAGCAATTTATATCATTGTCCTCAATTTTTTTTTATTAAGTGAATCGCATATCAACATCATGTCATCATAACTCCATGTCAACTATCTTGTCCATTGAACAACGTGTCATGATTCTAAGAGATGACCTATATATTTTACATTGATATTTTCACAATAACCACTATTAATCAATTTTATGACCCAATTTTCTCGTTCCCAACCTAGTTTGGATATAAAGATGACAAATTTAATACAAGCTTGATGGATGCTAATTTGAATTGACACGAATAAGTGTGTGTATGTTTCACCTAATAGATAATGGATAAACTATAAACATTACCAAACTCACCTAAAACCTAGCTAAGATATATAAATTTATATTACATGGATATATACGCGCAAAACATTTATATATTTTTAATACGATATAACATATACATAAATTAATATTAAAATAATACACAGACACATGTATAGTATTTTTTGTCATGTAATATATATTTATATATTTTAAACACACGCTTTTTTATTTTATATTGAATGATAAATATTTTTTAGATGATGAATATCTATATGGATAATTGAAACTCAATGTGTAGGTTATAAATATTTTTTTTTACATAACAAGTAATATATGTAAAAAAAAATCAACTCGCGAGTATTCATTCCTAGTTGTATATTTTAAAAAATCAATCAATTAATGATTTAGTTTGAATTGGTAAATTCAACATGTCAACCCACTACCTAGTCAAAATCTATTGAATTTCTTTTAAAATCTGAAAATATATCATTTTGACTCTTTTTATCAAATAAAAAAACAAGTTAATTTGAGCTGCCTGTGACCTAAGAATTGCTCCAAGTAAACCTTGATTTAGCATGTTTTAGGCGCTGTGGTTACAATTTGAAAAGGTAAATTTTAAAAAAGTTATAAACTATAGTTTTTTATAACCAAGATTAAAAATAGAGTTTTTAATGAGATTCATATGGAACTATAATGGTGATTACCTAAATATTTTTAAAATTTGATAACTTTTGTTCGGGATTAACGGTCATAGTTTTCTTATAAATTACTTTTACATTTAGAAATACATAAAAACAATATATATTTTTAAAAACAATATATATTTTTAATATTAGTAAGTCAAAACAATTATTTTTTTTAATAAAAAACAAGATCAAACTTTTTTTTAAAAAGCATTTAATTCTTACACTCCAATACAGTTGACTTTTCAAAGTTTTTCTATTAAAGTATAAATAACAATAATATAATAATAAAAAACTATATCTATACCATTTAAAATATTATCTTATAATTTGATTTTTTAAAAAGCTCGAGAGATGCTCTTACACCTAAAAATGGGATCTGGCCTCCCCGAGAGGCAGTATCAAAATCTGCATTGACTTGTAATTTGAAAGAAAAAGCCTGCTTTTACGGGATAGCCATGTCATCACTGCTTACGTCATCCCCTTTCGACAAAGATGCTGCACTTTCTAACTCCACCTGCCTCCGCCACACGCCACCTCTCCCCTGAATCTTAATTTATTACAGGCACACTTGCGATAGTGATCTTGATGTAACAATAGCTATTGTGATAGTGATTAAAGTGTTTTTTTTTTTAATTTTTGAGATAATAATTTTTTAAAATTATTTAGTGTATTAAAATATTTCAAAAATAATTAATTTAAAATAATACCATGATTTTTTTTAATTTTTTTTATATCAGTACATCAAAATAATTCAAGAATATAAAAAAAAATAATTTTTCTTTTGAAAAAATCTTGTAAAATAACACTAACTTGAGCACAAGCCAGACGACATTAATCTTAGGACAACGCTAAATAAACCTTTTTCAGAGCAATGATTTCAATTAATTTAGCTGTGTCTTAGCTGTTTACCTGTCTTGACAAATCATATTCAACCGCGCGTGCAACAATGTCGCGTCAATTTGTTGATGACAATCTACATTCCATGTCGACACCATAACCTCACCTCTCTCTCTCTCTAACAGTATAACGAAACCTCTTCAACGACTAATAAGATTCACCACTAACCCAACCGCGGGGCACCTCCTTTCCCGTCTCCTCAATGTAAAAAAAACCCCAATTCCAGAAACTTAGGGTTTTATATCTTTATTTCCTCCTCTAATCATGGAGACCTCCTCCTCCTCCTCCCCTCCGCAACCACAACACGACGGCAACAAGGAATTCCACCGTCCACCGGTCACCAACGAATGGGACTGGGGCGATCTCCTGGATTTCACCGTGGACGAACAATTCCCTCTCTCTTTCGATACAGTTGTTGACGTCACGCAACCTATTGACAATCCAACGCCTGAAGTCGAGTCTCAGCAGTTTGAAGTTCCTGATTCTGATCGGGTAAGGAAGCGAGACCCGAGGTTGACTTGCTCCAATTTTCTAGCGGGTATAATACCGTGTGCGTGTCCGGAGATGGATGAATTATTACTAGAGGAAGAGGCTGCTCTGCCTGAAAAAAAAAGGGCGAGGGGTGCTCGTGCCGGGTCGATTATTGCTAGGTGTCAGGTACCGAGTTGTGAAGCGGATATTAGTGAACTTAAAGGGTATCATAGAAGACACAGGGTTTGTTTAGGGTGTGCTAATGCTACTGCTGTTGTGCTTGACGGGGAAACTAAAAGATACTGTCAACAGTGTGGCAAGTTAGTGTTTTTTGATATAATTTTTTTTGTGCTTTATTAAAAAGCCGAGGTCTTATTGTATGGCATTTGATGGCAGGTTTCATGTGCTATCGGATTTTGATGAAGGGAAAAGGAGTTGTAGAAGGAAATTAGAGAGGCATAATAATAGAAGGAGAAGGAAGCCAGCTGAATCTAGTAAGGGCAGTGCAGGTGATAAGGAAGTTCAAGGGGGTTTGCTAACTGAAAAGATTACTTGTGATGCTGAAGCTAGCAAAGGTTTTTCTTTCTTATATATATATATATATATATATATATATATTATTTTTACCGAAGAAAGGGATTAATCTATCACATTTATACTACAGTATCCTATTTTATACGGAATTTAAATCCCTGTTATGTGCTGAAGCAAAATATTTTATTCAAGGATGGGAAAGAGATTCATGTTCCATATCCGATTTCTTAGTGAACCAAGTGTGGCATTTGGTGTGCGGCCTGATGTATTCTATGTGGTGCAGATGGTTTGTGCTCTAGTAGTCAGATGGTGGAGAAAGAAGGGTTGGTCGAGTCTGAAGATGGACACATTTCAGCCTTGAACTCCGATCCCCTCTCTCAAAATGTAAATAGTGATAGTGGAGTCTCTTTTACGGCTTCTGGGGACACGCGAATGGATTGTGTGAGAGATAATCCCAAACTTCCATTTTCTCCTTCAAATTGTGAAAATAAAAGTGCTTACTCATCCATGGTTGGTCTCTAATATCTTGTGGATTCTGTGTTTTTGCATGCTTGATTTTGACGTTTCTTTTTTCTCGTTACTATTGTATTATTATTAATTTGTGGAGTTGTAGTTGATACAAACTGATCTGGATTTTTTCTTGTAGTGCCCTACAGGTCGGATCTCCTTCAAGCTTTATGATTGGAATCCGGCAGAATTCCCTAGAAGGCTTCGGCACCAAGTATTTTAAAGAATTAATTTTACAGTTTAGTATTTGAATGATAATTAATTTATATACAGTTAAGGATATCAGGAATTGGTTGACAGGTGGTAATTGTATTTACAGATATTCCAATGGTTGGCCAGTATGCCTGTGGAGTTGGAGGGATATATTCGGCCAGGATGTACAATCCTGACTGTATTTCTTGCAATGCCAACATTTATGTGGGTGAAGGTAATATATTAGATGCTATCTTATATATTCTTTAGATGAATTTAGAGTTTTTGACAAGATGCCATCTACAATAGTGCACATGCATGCTCTTTGTTATATCTAGATCTACAAATAATGTTTGATTACCCCACTTCATTTTAGGTTTCATTTCAAGACCTACAACTAGTGAATCAACCAAACTACAGGTCTCTCTATTTGTTAATTGGATTTCTGTGAATGCACAGATGTCTTAGCAGATATGTATGTTCATACCGAAATCTCAAGGCCAGGAATTTAGAGCATTCATTTGTTTTCATACCCATAGATGTGCATGATTGCAGATAGCATTAATACCATCAAGTAAATAGTTTAATTTAAAATTAGACTGTCATGAATATTTCTCTCATACTCCCTCTCTCATTTTCTTTATACAATAAATGTTTGTTACCTTTATTAAATCCCACACAATATATAGTAATTTCAATCTTTTCTTGTGTGAAACAGTTACTTGAAGATCCTGAGTCATATTTGAATGACCTTCTTGGTGGTGGAAAGATGCTGTCTAAAAAGGGTCGCATGTGTGTTTATCTTAATAACATGATCTTCAATGTCACAAAAGGTATCATAATTGTTTCTTTCTTAATGTTCGTGTATTATCGCAGTGTATTGTACATAATGTTTGCAAGAGCAAAACTAATTCAAATAACCATCCGTGATTAGCTGAAAGTCCCCTCTTAAATGATTCTGTTCTTTATTCCTTTCAATTATTTGTTCATTCCATTGTTTAATCACTGAGCATTCATTGACCTAGATGGAAATTCTGTGATGAAAGTCAATGTGAAAGGGCATGCCCCAAGACTTCACTATGTTCATCCTACATGTTTTGAGGCTGGAAAACCCATAGAGCTTGTTGTTTGTGGAAGTAATTTGTTGCAAACCAAATTTCGGTAAGTACTAGTTTGTACAATCAATCAATTTTTAGCATTTTCCAAGTATCATTTTGCTGGAAACAGATTTTTTTCTTTTTCATCTTTGATTGCCGATACATGGAAAGATGCTAATTGAACAAGGCCCTTCAAGGGGTTATATGCAGTTTGTTATAATAATTTGTTGCATTTTGAATTGACTTGTGTTTCATACTTACATGTGATTGTTGCCTATCAGCCTCATTTTTAATTTGTTGGAAAGTTACCTTGAGGCTGGAAATCATTGTTTATGAGCACTCATAGCTAGTTCCTCATACTTGATTCTATCTACTCCAACCTCAATTAGTGTATAACAAGTTAGATCTCCGCTAGCATGGTAGAGAACCTTCTGGCTACAACCCATTTTCCTTGTAAATATGAACACCTCAAATGCTTATTTTGTTTCACGAGGCAGCCAGGAAGAAGTTTTTAGGACTTGGAACATCTCTGTTGCATGCAGATGATGCTATCATAACTAAAAATACTGCAACATTTTTCTCTGGCATTAAACTATTTACTATTCTGGCTGAGTTCATTTTGCAGAGGATGCATTTCCCCCACTAAATAGACCCTGGCAACTGCATCTCATTTTCTTTTACAGTTAACAGAGAAATGTCTTCTTATTGGTTTTTGACTTTATGGTTGCTCTATGCTGGAAATTCAGTATCATATATCAGGCTTTGCTTTTTTATATTTCTCTCTGTGTAAATATTAGCTGCTCAGCTCCAGGTCAATAGCATATAAATACTAGAGTTCCCTTGAGCATCTGTACTAGTATGAAGAAGAAGAAGATGATATCAACCCACACTATAGTGGAAAAAGAAGCCATTTGTAAACCAAACAATTGATAACAGATATTTCAGTTTTTGGTGTACCTTCACCCTTTTGATATCTTAATATACTAATGCCAAGTGAGCCTGAATCTAATGCAGTTTGATTCACATGGTGAAGGATATCTGTTTTAAACTATTTGTTGTTGATTCTTTTAACTTTGTGTTTATGAACTTGCTATAACTCTAAACAAGTGCTTTTTTTTTATTCCTTTTTCATTCTAATATATGTAATGATTTTTTTCCCTGCCAAATTTCATATTTCATGTCCCTATAAAGATGATTTTGATGGCAGGTTTCTGGTATCTTTTGCTGGGAAGTATCTTGCTCATGATTCTTGTGTTGCATTACCACAAGTATATACCAAAGGAGCTTCAGGTCTTCACCATCAACTGTACAAAATACTTACCCATTGTATTGAACCTAATCTCTCAGGTCCTTTATTTATTGAGGTATGGACCATGCTATATTTGCTTGTTCGGCTGTCTATTGTTTCTTTTAACAAAGGGGCATTTGGCTATGTGTACAAAGTTTTGGAGGACCCTCCAATTTACATCTATCTTTATGTAATGGTCTGTCATGTGCTGACATATTCAAAATGAACAAGGAGATCTTATTTTTTTCCTGTATTGTTTTTTGCTATAGTTTCTTTCGTGGTTTTTGCCTTTTGTTTTTCCTATCTGGAATAAAAATCAATTTGTTCTGAGGTGCTGAAATACCACCTGCAGGCTGAGGTGCGGACTAATATGGTGGTCACACAGTTCCATATGAGGTCCTAGGTTTAGATTTCCTTTAATTTTCTAAAACCAAAGTGGTTTATATTCTTGGTAAATATATAATTTCTATCACCTTTTAGTCTGATGTGGCTTTAGGGGCAATGAATTCAAATTTAAATCTTTGTGTGAGTGAAAAACATTGTATTTCCAAAAAACAAAAACATGGGACTCAGGGTTAACAACTTGGGAACTTTGCATGTGCATTACTGTGAGTCTGATGCCAAACTGGTCTCTTGTGCAAGAATTCTTAACCTCACCACCAAAATCCTTCTGTGTTCATGGAAACTCTTTGCAGCTATTTTATACGGCTGGTCTTGGGACTAGGTTGGTGATGAGGGTTGTTTTGGTCTTGGTACTAGGTTGCTGCATCATGTTATCTCGTGCTATCACCAGGCTACTGGTTGTATCATTGGTTCCTAGTTTTGATTTCCTGAGCCTGAAACTAGGTGTAACTGATAAACAGTATATTTCTAGTTATACAGATCATTTTGAGCATTTTGGAAATGTTTTTCACTACAAATATGTTCTGCAGGTTGAGAATGAGAGTGGCTTGTCAAATTTTATTCCTGTGCTTATTGGGGACAGAGAAGTTTGTTCTGAAATGAAAATAATTCAGCAGAGATTTGATGCATCCCGTCCGTTGATTATTGGCTCAGAGTGTGAGGTTTCTACAATGAGACAAACAGCGTTTTCAGAGTTTAGTATGGACATAGCTTGGCTACTAAAGGAGCCTTCAGCAGAAAATTCTCAACAAACAATGACTTCTTTTCAGATTCGAAGAGTCAATTCTTTGTTGAATTTCTTGTTACATCATGAATCAATCATCGTTTTAGATAAGATATTAAAAAACCTGAAGATCATGACGGACAAAAGGGAGGTCAATGGCATGGTTAATACGAGGCTATTGCAGAGTTACATGGACTGCGCGAGCAGTATTCTTCATAAAAAACTCGAGAGAAGTGAAGTTTTGAAGCATCACTTGGAATGTCCTGGACAGGAGAATTGCGTTTCAGGAAGCTGCTGTGTAAGCAACAAGCCAGAATCTGCTATCTCCAGCGAGGTAAGAATATCAATGTTCCTCTTCAAGTTATTTAGCAATGTGTTTGGTTTTGTCATTTAGGATCGAAAGCTTATGGAGTCTTACATGGATTTACTATTTCATTGTCTGCTTATTGTTTTCATTTTGTGGGTTGTTGGTTGATACTTGTTATATTGAATTTAAGAAAAAACCAGTAAAATTGTCTGCACATGGAGAGCATGAGGTCAAATAAATTATAAATCCGTAGAAAAACATGCATGAACTTCCAAAAAAACAATGGTGTCCTTCAGTTTGTAATCTAATCAAATTTGGTCCTCAATTTAACTACTTTTTATTTGATTTTTGATGCAATTTAAAGTCTGGATTTTTCCAATTTTGTCCCTGGGTATTTTATTCAATTTGATTTTTTTATCTTATTTGTTCCGTTTTACTTTTTATTGCTCTATTTCTATGCTATGTACTTTTCTTGATTATTTTTTTCAATTTCATCTTTTTTTTTATTTTATTGCATTTGTTTTCTTGATTCATTTTTCCTCATTTTTTTTTGGCTAGAAGCTGTTCGTAAGTTATAACATGCTTTTGAGCTGCATTGACCTTTAAAGTCCCCAAAGCATAAATAATTCCGAACATAGAAGTAGTTTGAGAAAAATACCAAGGACATGTTTTTGCCAAGTGCAGTTGCATCTGCAACCCCAATAAAGTTGAGATTTTTTTTTTGATAACTTGTCATGCCTTCCTACTAGCTGAATGGTAAGCATTGTGCAGCTGTTCAATGCATAGTTGTATCTACCTGCCATGTGTTGAATAGGCGATCTTTGTCTCACTATGTTTGATTGCACGGCTGGATATGAATTTTCTGTATCTGCAGGACTTGGAGCAAAGACCAAATGGAGGCTTGGGAGTAACGGCAAACACCGAATCTACTGTTAGAAGCGGGGTGGTTCCCGTTCTGAATAGAGACGCCGATAGGAGGCTGAACCCCATCAATGAAAGGCCAAGGAAATCATGTGGTCTCGTTTTCTCTAACAGAGTCTTGAAGTATCGTCCTTCAGTGTTTGTAATTGCTACGATTGCCATTTGTTTTGGAGTATGTGCCCTTCTTCTCCACCCGCAAAAGGTTAGCAAACTTGCAGTGTCTATACGCAGGTGCTTGACAGACAGATATTAGCGAAACGCCCCCTCTTGATCGCTAGCTCTGTACATTCCCCTGTACACTGACTACTGATATCTAATCACCGAGTGGACGCTTCAAGGTAGATGCATGGCATTCACATGGAGTTGGAGGTAACTTTTGGGTTTTGTTAGTTCCCCATGAGAATTCTTGGTAGGAAAATATCCAACAATCTTGTCTTCTGTATCGTGTATTTATCTTATTTTGCAATGATAATGATGGTATAGATTCAATTGCTAATGCCACCATCAATGAAGGTGCACGATCACATCAGAACGGCGTTTTTATTCATCAAATGTGTTTTGTTAATTAGTGTTATATATATTTACCCTTTTTATGTTCCTGTTCTTCAAAATGAGATTTGAGATGCACTCATATAAGCCTGAGGCAAAACCCCTTCAAGCACAGACAATTTATCTTCTACCCTCGCCAGATTATTCTTCATCAGATTACATCTTTTTTTTTTTTTTTTATTATTATTATATAAGTAGTAATTGCACCACCATGATGATATACCAAATTGTAAGAGAGTATGAATTGGTAGAAGATGGCTGAAATTCACTGAAACAAGAGATGAAGATGAACTGGCCACGAGGGAGATACAAATTTTGGAAAAAGTCGCATTTTTTTTTCAACAACGAAATCTATTAATTTTTATTTTCTAAAAACTTTTTGGGCCTACCATGCTTTCTCAATTTTGATTCTGAAATCTTGCTTTTTGGAATCTCTTGATGCGAATGCGAGCATGGTTGGGAGTGTCCTTTAGTTTATTTTTAAAAATATATTAAAATAATATACTTTTTTAAAAATTTATTCTGATATTAGTGTATGAAAATAATTTAAAAGCATTGATTTTTTAATTTAAACTAATAAATAAAATATTTTTTTTTTAATTTTTTTTAAAAATATTTTTGAAAAAACAAGAAGAAGAAGAGGGCATGCAATAATTTTCTGGATCAAAACATGAATCATTATTTAAATATTGGTTTCATCATCAAGATAGTTTCAGGATTTGGCTGAGGTGGTGCTGAGTCAGAGTGGCTCGAGACAAGTCCAAATCACTCACCTTTAGAACGATCGTCCTTTCAAATCTCTTGGGTCCCTTGAATAATCAAGATGCTGGCATGCTGTGTATGAATTTTTGTTTTCAGCATTAAGATATTCCCAGTCGCCGGCCGGCCGAGTCACCGACAGCTAGCTGCTTTTGATCTCTTCTCCGAGGCCACCGTTGTCTTCTTGCTCATCATCCCTCCCCCATGGATAATAATTTCTGCATGCATATTCCAATGATAAGCAGCTTTTCATGCATCAAATCAAGTTGATATAAAAACCACGGCTATCAATACCGATTTCGTTTTGGTTCTTCTTTTATTTTTTTTAATTGGAATAAAATATTAAGACGTGTCGTTTTAAGATTGTACTGTTTATTTTTATATATAATTAAATATATTAATTCAAATTCAAAAATAAAATGATTTAGAATTGTGCAATCTAATCTAAAAAAAGACACAATAAAATAATTATCCTTAAAAAAATTATGAACATGTATAATATTATTAGATTGTCATCATCAATCTCGCAAGATGATTATATTCTCTGATTGCTCTGAAATTCTAACATAATATATATAAATATATCAAGAGACTCATCGTAAAATTTCATCTCAATCTAACGATGATATGATTGATATTGTAAAATTATTCATTATTTAAAAAAAACACTATTTGACTGAAACAGAACGGGCGGAACGAAACCGAAATGTTTCAGCCAGTATTTGGCTGAGAATTCAGAACATACCAGAATTTAAACCGAGATAAAAAATAACACCATCTTATCTTGTTTTTTCAACTGATACGAAATATTTTGATCATTTCAATCGAAACAAAACGAAACCTATAACCCTCATAAAAAACAAGCCATATATTATTTTGAGTGTTTTAGAACAAAGTAGTGGTGACATGACTTATTGTCTGTTTTGGACTGTGGTTGAAGTTGTTTTTGAAAATATTTTCCATTCAAAATGTATTAAAATGATGTTTTTATTTTTTTAAAAAAATATTTTTGACATTAGTACATAGAAATAATCTAAAAACATTTAATTTAAATTTAAAAATGTGAATCTTTACATTTCAAAAAAATTATGTCCCACTTGGAGTGAAGACATGAACTTATGAAATAGTTAGTCCAAATATAATCTCAAACACTTGAAATAAAAAAATAATAATAAGAAAAGATAATCAAACCAGATCTTACCAAACCGATTACTATATATCTTTTTTTGTAATATGGTTGTTTGGATCAGTTTACGCACACCTCAACTAATTTAATAGATCTGGGTTGTTTGGATCAGTTTACGCACACCTCAACTAATTTAATAAATATGTGTTGCACCTCTCGGATTCATTAATATATAAGAAAGTAAGAACATAATCATAAAAAAAATCAAATATGGTAATACCCGAGGCAGTGCCAAATAAACAATTTCATTAATAATAAAAAAAATCAATATACATCAAACCCTTTTTTTATTCAGCTATAGAAAATATTCTCAAATTAATTTATACATGAAAATCTCATTTCAGATATGACTAAATTCATGGAGGGGGGGATTATATGGATCTGAGGCTTACACACGTAGGAGGCTGGATATTTTATTTCATTTAATTCAGAGCCGTCAATTCATCCACAGAATTATAAAAAAAATTCAAGGCATTCCAGAGAAGGTTTTAACATGCAATGCAACTGTTGCAGAAGCTCCAATGGTTATTTGTAACAGACGAATTAATAAATCCATGGAGATGGGCTCTTTATGATCACCACGTCAGTGACAGCTTAATCCCACGTGCTGTCATTTGACCTTGCTAGCTAGCCAGCAACTAGTTTCCTTTTACAAATATCCCTGGTGTGATCCCATGTTGATTCTAGCTAGCTGGTGCTGATATATCTTACATGTATGTACATATTTATATATATACACACACACACACCCCGAAAACAATCTGATTTTCTCACACTCACCCAACTTTTAAGTCCTTACTTGCAACCCTAAAGCTTTCTTTAAGAGTCCTGAGTTGCAAGTCACTGAGTCCTGACTTGCCTGTTGGAGATTGAGGGAGAGAAAAATGACAATTAGGCTGAAGGGAGATGTTGAGCGAGGTGAAGTTAATGGCCTTGAAGACTTGGAAAAACCATTGATCTTGGAGGAGAAAATTGTTGTGATTAATGATAATCATGAAACTGATCAAGATCAAGAGAGTACTGGATCCATTGGGATGGTTTTGTTATGCACATTTGTTGCTGTTTGTGGTTCTTTTGAATTTGGCTCTTGTGTAAGTACTCTTAACTTCTCTCTCTCTCTCTCCCCCCCGTTAGTGATATCAATCAAGGATGGAAAATGGAGTTCCTGGTTTGAGAGTTGTTCTTGGTTTAAGTTAATTATTTTGGCAGGTGGGTTATTCAGCTCCCACTCAATCTGCAATCAGGGAAGATCTTAATCTCTCAATAGCTGAGGTAAGTCCCCTTTTTTATATTTTTCAAATAAGAAAATATCACATTATAATTATAAGCTATATCTAAATCGAGTATAATTTTCTGTTCAAACTTCACAGTACTCTATGTTTGGCTCTATATTAACAATTGGTGCAATGTTTGGTGCTATTACAAGTGGCCGGATCGCAGACTTCATTGGTCGGAAAGGGGTATGCATGTCAAATTTCAAAGTTCTGTTAAAAGGTGATGAATTAGCCTCCCAATTTATTTAATTAATATATGGTTTCTTTCTAACCAGGCAATGAGAATGTCAGCGTGCTTCTGCATCACAGGATGGCTAGCAGTCTTCTTCTCTACAGTAAGTGCATGGCAATATACAATATTCAACATCCATGGAGTTAATATGCTAATGATCCTTTGTTTTGCTGGTAATTGTCCTGATACAGGGACCTTCTTCACTTGATGCGGGAAGGATTCTAACAGGATATGGCATTGGAGTTTTCTCTTACGTGGTAATTACTTCATAGTTTCAATCCTCTCATAAAACCTTCCACTGGGGGGGCACCTCTGATCTGATTCTGCAGATTTTGATCCTGGTTTCTGATGATAATATATGTCTCATGAAAATTCAGGTTCCAATCTTTATAGCAGAAATAGCACCGAAGAATCTCCGTGGAGGGCTCACCACATTAAATCAGGTAAGACATCATAAAGCAATATGATGACAATTTCAAAAATGATGCCAACTGTAGTCATCATCACTAACTTTCTGAACCCTTCGTCATATCTGTTGCTTTTTAGCTCATGATCGTTACTGGCTCGTCCACTGCATTCTTAATTGGATCAGCTATAACATGGAGAGGACTAGCTCTAACTGGTAAGTTGAAAGTCCTGCAAGAGATTATACTGTTTCTTTGATGTTGAATTCTGGCTGAGCTGAAATGCCAAACAAAAAGTAGATTCTGTTCCAGATGTTCTGCAAAGGGCTGAAAGTCATTTTTGGATATATTTTGCAAGGTATCGTTCCCTGCGTTTTCCTGCTTGTTGGTCTATGTTTCGTTCCCGAGTCTCCCAGATGGCTGGTAAGCTCAAGTTTCATTCAAGCCCTGGCTGCTCTTACTTTTGTCAATCTGGGAGGGATCAGGTTTGACTAAAACCTATGTATCCAGGCAAAGGTTGGCCTGGAGAAAGAATTCCGAGAGGCTCTGCAGAAACTACGTGGAAAAGATGCTGATGTTACTCGTGAAGCTGCTGAAATCCAAGTACTTGCCTTCAACAATGTCGTATTACTCGAAGCAAGTTCAGTAAAAGAGATTTGTCTGATGACTGACTGTTCCTGTTTCTTGGCAGGTTTACCTTGAAACTCTTCAAGCCCTTCCTAAAGCTAAACTTCTCAATCTGTTAGAAAGCAAATACATCCGTTCTGTTATTGTAAGTAATTACTGTCTTCTTAAATGTTTATCATTTCAATCCTTACACCCTTACATTGTTATCCACAAAAGAGATTTTGTGTTTCTGATATCTCACAAGCTCTGCACTTGGTCATGATGTTAAGATTGGAGTGGCGTTAATGGTTTTCCAACAATTCGGAGGAATTAATGGCGTTGGATTTTATGCAAGCGAAACCTTTGCTTCTGCTGGTAAATAAGTTGCATTGGCTGCTTTAGTTCCTAGTCTTCTCCGTATTTCTGATTTGTTTATGTAAATTGCAGGACTTTCCTCAGCAAAAATAGGAACCATAGCATATGCCTGCATTCAGGTATTTAATTTGGAAACCTCTAAAGAAAAGAAAAAAGAAAAGTTTTTGTTTGAGAACCTAATCCACCTAAAATTTATTCGCAGATCCCAATAACCATGCTGGGAGCAGTTTTAATGGACAAATCTGGGAGACGACCTCTTATAATGGTAACTAAATATCCGTTTAAGAACTTGTTACCTTGCAAATATTAATTCATCGAGGCAAATCCTTTACTGACTGACAAATATGCTTCTTTGTTCATGAAGATCTCTGCTACAGGAACATTTCTAGGCTCTTTCTTAGCAGGAACTTCTTTCTTTCTCAAGGTAAATCACTTAAATGTTCACCGTTTCGAGGTATATTCTGTTCTTCCTTTGAACTCGGACTGTGTTCTTTCAAAGAATAATATAAATCATATTCTGGGACTTCACGTAACAGTTTAAACTTTAAGGTTAGATGGTTATTTAAAAATGATATCTGAGCCTTGTTAACCCAATAGTCACGAGTTTGAATCTCATCACCTCCATTCTATTTGATAAAAATCAAGCAAAGATAGCATGAGTCTGTGCAAGTTTCAAGACCAAAGAGTTTTCACTTGAGAGGATGTGTTAGAGAATAATATAAATCATATTCTGAGACCTCACCTAACAACTTAAGCTTTTAAGTGAGATTGTTTTTTAACACGTTCAAGGTCCGAATTTGTTTACATGATCTTTGTGATTCAGGGGCATGGCTTGTTGCTTGAGTGGGTACCAATACTAGCCGTCGCAGGAGTGCTGGCAAGTGTCGTACTGTATTACAGCCCATTTTATATACTTCAAAACAAAATCTAACAATTTCTGCTCATTTAATCAGATTTATGTATCAGCTTTCTCAATTGGAATGGGAGCAGTTCCCTGGGTGATCATGTCTGAGGTAGCTTTTTTTTCCTGCCAAGAAAACTGATGAACTTTAGTCTAACTCTGTGCATCGAATGGAATAGGAGTTAGCAACAGGCTATGGCAACACAAGTTTTTCTGATCGAGAACTTCTTCCCGTGACAGATTTTTCCGATTAACATAAAGGGGATTGCCGGGAGCTTGGTTGTGCTGGTGAACTGGCTGGGGGCCTGGGCAGTTTCTTTCACCTTCAACTTTCTCATGGACTGGAGTTCATCAGGTAAGTCGAAACTTCTCAGGCCGGGCACAGAATACAAGTTAAATATTCTGCATCTGAATCCATGGTTTTCACTTCACAGGTACATTCTTTGTGTACTCGGGATTCTCATTGCTAACAGTTCTTTATGTGGCCAAGTTTGTACCAGAAACAAAAGGAAAAACCCTGGAAGAAATTCAGAAAAGTATCAATTCATAGAGTAGAAAGCTTTGAGGGTTGAAGGGATACTTGACCAGGAGATTCTGGGAAATTGTTGTGTGATTTTGGCTCAACCGCAGTCCCTGATAGGCTGGAGTATTTGTTTCATTGATTATGTTTATTTCTTTATAGTTTAGAAAAATAATTTTTCATCATTTTCTATTTAATTTAGAAATTTCTAGAGTAATTTTATAATTATTTACTAGAAAAATTTGGTGCTTTCGTGTGTTCGTAAGCCTGTGCTTTCTAATTCATCATGCTGGGATCAGAATTTTCAATGTGTCTGTATCAGTTCTGAAAAAAATAAAACCTTAATAAACAGATTTGGTCCAAGTTCATCTCTAAGATCCTGTCAATGTACCCCAGTTGGATTAAATCTTGTCCAGTAAATGATCATGCGATAATCACAGCATCGACATTAACATCTGGAAATTTGTATGAGCATGAAGAACAAGAATGAAGCATATAATGAGAAGTGATAGATGATAGGACTGTATCTTCATAAAAATTCATACACGCAGACGATCATTCGTTTAACAGAACCTGCCATTTTTACTAGCAGCTTGCACTGCACTGACAGACTTAAGAACTCGGTTCTTCCATGGGAATTCCAGCTGCCACAATCTGCTGCTCCTGCTGAGATAGACACACCATTGCATTTGGAAACAAGAACACGAATATAAAGGGAATTCAGTAACTAGATTTCTTTATATAAATGTGTTAGAGAATAATATAAATCATATTCTAATGCATCACCTAACAGCTTAAGCTTTCAGGTGAAATGGTTTTTCTTGACATAATATCAAAGCCTTGTTGACTCAGCGGTCACGAGTTTGAATCTCACTACCCCCATTCTATTTGATAAAAATCAAGCACAAGGTAGTGTGGGTGTGTGTAAGTTTAAAGCCCAGAGTACTTTCACTTGAGGAGGTTGTGTTAGAAAATAAAGAGTGTTACCTCATAACTTAAGCTTTTAGATGTTTTAGATGAAATGTATCATTGACAAAATGAACATGTCTGCAATCCAAGTAATCAAACACATATAATTGAAACGTTAAATATTACATCACTAAAATATAGATCCTTGGATTCAATAACTAACTGAGAAAAACTGTTTTTGGAAAACACTAGAAAATAAAACAATCTGGAGAACGAGGTAGAGGGAAATAACTCACCCTTCAATGTTCTGTTCCTCGCAGAAGCTGCGAAAAGCGATGCAGTCATTTTTAACTCTCTGTGCACCAATGCTGTGAATCACAAAATCCAATTTCTCACCCCAAATGAGCTAAAGAATCCATCTTTTCTCAGTCAAACAAAAACAAGCTAATAGCTTCCATTCTGTGTCTAATTTTCCAGGCCATGTCTTAGATCTGAACTGTTTTTTGGGGGGTTCGATGGATATCATATGGTTTCACACAGGGAATGATCGAATGCTTGTTTTAGTTGTATAGGAAGCAAAAATGTACCTGGAGCTGCCACCCTTCAACTGGTGAACATGAGCAACAACCTGTTGAGAAAGGGAATATGACAATGTGTAAAGGGAAACGAACATGAGATGTATATGCTTATTCTCTGCTGCAAAATGAGTGTGTTTTTATTCTCTGTTGTAACATGGGATATATATTTTATTATCTGCTGCAAGGACACGTAGGAATTTGTTACAACCACTTGCAAGCTTTATTTCTGTATAAATACACTGCCCATCATCAATGAGAACGTAACTTAGCAAAATCAATCTTCTCTTCTTCATTTCTACATGGTATCAGAGCTTGTTTCCATCACAACAAATTAATCTTTCTTTGCCATATCTCTCCACTGCAAATCACCACAAAACCAATCATCCAGCAGCACTCCTTTCTGCTCCATTCGTCACAGCAAAAAAAAAAAAAAAAAATCCCTCCTAGCAGTCCTTTTTTTTTTTTTTTTGCTACATTCATCACAACCAAATCCTCTCATATTCACAATGACCAACACTGATTCCTCATCCAATCTAGAAGCCGGTCTAGATCGTTCAAAAGAAAACCTCTCAAACCCATTTTTCACACACCATTCAGATCACCCAGGTTTGGTTTTAATTTCCAAACCATTAAATGGGGATAACTATTCCACTTGGAAGAGGGCTATGACCCTAGCTTTGAATTCCAAAAACAAGCTGAACTTTGTTGATGGTTCGATAAAAATTCCTTTGGCAGAAATTGATCCAGAGGGATATGCAGCCTGGTCTAGATGCAATGATATGGTCCATTCATGGATTATTAACACTCTGAATCCAGAAATTTCAGACAGTGTTATATACTATTCTACAGCTCATGAAGTTTGGGAAGATCTTCAGGAGCGTTTTTCTCAAAGCAACGCACCAAGGATTTTTGAAATCCAGCGAGATATTGCTTGTTTCAAGCAAGAACAACTTTCGGTTTCAGTGTATTACACAAAACTAAAGGGGCTGTGGGATGAACTAGCTTCCTACAGTGATTCTCTACATGCAGCACAACAAGATCAACAAAAACTTATGCAATTTTTGATGGGTCTACATGAGTCCTACACTGCTGTTCGTGGACAAGTGCTACTGATGAATCCCCTTCCTTCTATTCGGCAAGCTTATTCCCTTGTTACCCAGGAAGAAAAGCAACGCCTTCTAAGCTCAACACACACAATTAGTGACCCCATCAACAGTGCTGCCATGGCTGTTCAGGGGAGAAATGGCAGACCCAGTGACAGAGGAGAACGAATCCATCACCCCGTTCGTTCTCAAGGACGATTTGAGCAAGACAGGGATAATTTTGGTGGGGGACGTCGGTTTGACACCAATAATGACAGAAGGATTTTTGGACCAAGACGAGGACGCCCTCAATGTTCTCACTGTGGAGATCACGAACATTGGGTGCAAACTTGTTACGAGCTCCATGGATATCCCGCTGGGCACCCAAAATCCAGACATAACCAGGGGAGACGTTTTAATGGTGGAAGGTTCACTGCCAATCATGTGGCAGCCAGCCCTTCTAAGAACGACGAGAGGGCAGACGACAAGTCAGTTGGAATTTCTGAATTCCAATTAAAACAACTCCTCTCTCTTCTCAATGATAAGCCCGAATCCAGTACCAAACCACCTGCAGTGACTAAACCAGGTTTGCCCAAAATTGCTTCGCGCAATTGGATTATTGATAGTGGGGCAACTGACCATATCTCCTCATCACCATTTAATTTTCAACGGCATAATAATTCTCCTTTGCCTCCTGTATTACTGCCTAGTGGGGAAACTGCAGATATTGTTACAAAGGGAACACTGCCTTTGAATTCATGTTATTATTTGCATGATGTACTGTGTGTACCCACATTCAAAGTTGACTTGATGTCAGTCAGTCGATTGACAAGAAATTTAAATTGCTCAATAACGTTTTTCCCTTATTGGTGTATTTTGCAGGATCTGGCTACGAGGAGGATGATTGGTTTGGGTAAACAGCGTAACGGACTCTATTACTTGGTGAAGATCGCAACAAAGAAATCTATGGAACAACCTACCCCACCATCTCACCAGACAGTCTGCAACCTCACCACCTCATCAACTGATCTATGGCATAAACGTTTAGGCCACATCTCACCACATCGCTTAAGTTTCCTCGCTCAGCATTTTTTAAATTTCTCTGTTCAATCTAGTCATGTTTGTTCTATTTGTCCTTTAGCTAAACAAAGTCGTTTGCCTTTCAATTCTAGTGAGATTTCAACTATTAAACCTTTTGAGATAATTCACTGTGATATTTGGGGTCGTTATCGATATCCTTCTATTTCTGGTGCATATTATTTTCTTACCATCGTTGATGATTTCACACGTTTCACATGGATTTTTTTAATGCGTCACAAATCAGAAGCTCAATCTCTCATAAAAAAAATTTTTTGTTATGTTTCGGCACAGTTTGATACTTTCATTAAACATTTTCGAAGTGACAATGGTAGTGAATTTATTTCACTTCGTTCCTTTTTCCAAGATAAAGGTGTCATTTTTCAACATTCTTGTGTTTACACGCCTCAACAAAATGGGGTTGTGGAACGCAAACATCGCCATATTTTGCAAGTTGCCCGGGCTTTGAAATTTCAGGCTCACTTACCAACTCATTTTTGGGGTGAATGTGCTTTAACTGCTGTGCACATTATCAATAGAATTCCTTCCACAGTGCTCAATTTTAAAACTCCATTTGAACTTTTATACTCAAAAATACCTTTTTTTTCTCATCTTCGGGTATTTGGGTGTTTAGCTTATGCTACCAATGTTCATCCCTCACATAAATTCGATTTTCGTTCCATTCCTTCAATTTTTGTTGGATATCCTACTGGTCAAAAAGCTTATAAATTATATGATTTATCTACCAAAAAAATTTTTACAAGTCGGGATGTGCGTTTTCATGAAAATATTTTTCCTTTTTTATCTGCCAAAACCGGCACATCCACCCATTATGGCCCAATTCCTCTCCTGACCCACGGGCCCTTTACCTCCAGCCCACACACTTCCAACCTTCATATTCCCACCTCACATAATCACAGCCCACCTTATTCCGACCCAGCTCATCCCAGCCCACATTATCCCAACCCAGATAATCCCAGCCCAAGCACTTCATCTCTCCCAATCAGCCCTCCGTCTCTCCCACCACTCACCGACGGAACCCAGCCTCCTCCCATACTACATACATACACCCGTCGTCAGCACACTTCCAACCCAGCTCCTCCTTCATCCTCTTCTCCTCATAACCCACCATTACCATGTGAACCTCCTCAATCACCTGAAGCAACACCACCAACACCTGTTCCAGTTCCTCTTCGTCGCTCAGGCCGCCACACTGCTCCACCAGCCAAGCTCACCGATTACGTCTGCTCTACTGTTTACTCCCACCAGTCAACCCCTTGGCAGCCAGGTTCCACCAAAGGTACTCGTTTTCCCATGAGCAATTTTATTTCTTACCATCGTTATACACCCGCAAACCATTTCTTTGTTGGTCAAATCAGTTCAATTTCAGAGCCTAAAAATTATTCGGAGGCTGTTCTTCATCCTGAGTGGCAGGCTGCCATGCACACCGAGCTCCAGGCTCTGCAAAATAATGGAACTTGGACACTCGCCCAATTACCGTCGGGCAAGAGACCAATAGGTTGCAGATGGGTTTATAAGGTTAAACTCAATTCGGATGGTTCAGTTGAGCATTGCAAAACTCGTTTGGTTGCACAGGGCTTCACGCAATTGGAAGGAGTGGATTACCACGAGACTTTTTCTCCCACTGCCAAAATCATCTCGGTTCGCTGTCTTCTTGCTTTGATAGTAGCCCAAGGTTGTCCTTGCACCAGATGGATGTGCACAATGCGTTTCTTCATGGCGATTTAACTGAAGAAATTTATATGACTGTGCCACAGGGTCTTCGGCGACAGGGGGAGAACAATCTTGTTTGTCGCCTTCACAAATCAATTTACGGTTTAAAACAGGCATCTCGACAATGGTTCGCCAAATTCTCCAAAGCTATGCTTTCTGCTGGGTTTGTTCAGTCAAGAGCGGATTATTCACTATTTACCAGAAAGCAGGGTATGTCATTCACCATTCTCTTAATATATGTTGATGATATTTTGATCACTGGAAATGACCCCGTGAACATTGCTGCAACTAAACAATTCCTGCATGAACATTTTCATATCAAAGATCTTGGTGTTTTAAAATATTTTCTTGGAATTGAGGTGTCTACTTCAAAGAATGGAATTTTTGTTTCACAACGTAAATATGCATTAGAGGTTATTGAGGATGCCGGGATGACAGGTGCTGCTCCTATCAATACTCCTATGGAACAAGGTTTAAAGTTATCAGATAAAGGTCCCCTACTCAAAAATGCAAACCAGTATAGAAGATTGGTGGGTCGATTGATTTATTTGACTGTGTCAAGACCAGATATAACATATGTTGTGCATGTTTTGAGTCGTTTTATGCAACAACCCAGAAAGCTTCACATGGAAGCAGCTCTTAGAGTTGTGCGATACCTAAAAGGGGCACCCGGCCGGGGGTTATTTTTCTCTTCCAAGAATGATTTGAGGTTGAGAGCCTATTGTGACTCAGACTGGGCAGGATGTCCACTCACTAGAAGATCTACAACAGGGTACTGTGTTTTTCTTGGATCATCATTGATTTCCTGGCGATCAAAGCGACAGAAGACAGTTTCGTTGTCTTCCGCTGAAGCAGAATACAGAGCAATGACAGGAGCGTGTTGTGAGTTGACATGGTTGCGATGTCTTCTAAAAGACGTGGGAATTTCACACCATGAGCCTGCTTTATTGTACTGTGACAATAAGGCCGCGTTACACATTGCAGCTAATCCGGTGTTCCATGAAAGGACTAGGCATATTGAAATGGATTGCCATTATATCAGAGACAAAATCCAAGATGGCTCCATTACTACGCAATATGTAGACTCTACTCATCAACTCGCAGATATTCTAACCAAGCCACTAGGAAAAGAGATTTTTGTTCCTATGGTTAGCAAGTTGGGAGTGCAAGATATCCACTCTCCAACTTGAGGGGGAGTGTTGAGAAAGGGAATATGACAGTGTGTAAAGGGAAACGAACATGAGATGTATATGCTTATTCTCTGCTGCAAAATGAGTGTGTTTTTATTCTCTGTTGTAACATGGGATATATATTTTATTATCTGCTGCAAGGACACGTAGGAATTTGTTACAACCACTTGCAAGCTTTATTTCTGTATAAATACACTGCCCATCATCAATGAGAACGTAACTTAGCAAAATCAATCTTCTCTTCTTCATTTCTACACAACCTTTTGAAGTCTATAATTTGCTGTTCTCTAAAAATGAAGAAGAGGTAAAACAAAACCCATTTCAAAAAACATATTTTGCAATATGAATTTACAGTGAGCTACTAGCATCAGCCATAACCAAAAAGGAAA
This sequence comes from Salix exigua, assembly GCA_032356905.1. Taxonomy (NCBI): domain Eukaryota; kingdom Viridiplantae; phylum Streptophyta; class Magnoliopsida; order Malpighiales; family Salicaceae; genus Salix; species Salix exigua. The sequence goes on along the minus strand of CM063597.1, from coordinate 1,002,459 downwards.
GCTCAAAACTTTTAATCAACAACAAGCAGTTCAGGTGTTCGAGATTGTTCGAGAATACTATAAATTATATTATAGAGTTTCATCTAATAGCTTAAGCTTTTTAGGTGAGATAATTGTTCGAGAGACGACGAGTTCGAATCTTACCACCCTCATTCTATTTGATAAAAATTAAGCACAATGTAATTTGAATCTGTGCAAATTTCAAGCTCAAATGACTTTCACTTGAGGAGATGTGTTATAAAATAATATTCTGGAGTTTGATCTAATTATTTAAATTTTCAGATAGATAGTTCTTGACAGATACCGAAGCCTCTCAGAATCTTCAAAGAAGAGAGAATACAACCTCGGCAACAAAATCTGGGCTGCTCTCGTCTTGCAGAAGCTGAAGCTGTTGGAACTGGGCATCCAGAAACCCCTTCATCCACCCAAAAGAAGAACTAAATTCAACCCATGTTCTCTGCATCTGAACAGCCTCCATCCTTTAACTCTCTCTGACAAAAAGAAAGGAAAAAACAAAAAACACAGCTCTTTCTCAAGCTCCGATAACTGAACACGGCATTGTGGCTTAAATTACAGATTAAAATCTTGTGGGAGTTATTGCACAATCAAAGGGGGTAATAAATATAGTATAAATGGTATGGAAATGGAAATCTTGGAAGGGATTCAGTGAATATTAACGTAGAAATGGAAAGATTTTTGTTTGCTTTTTGGCTATCAAGTGAGTAAACCTTTTTAATCCCTTCCACTCTGGATTTGTGCTGATGCTTTTTGTACTGTGCCCTCATTCAACCTTATTCCATCATCATCTTCATCATTCTAACTTCAAAAATAAATAAATTATTTCAATGTTTCTGGCTACAATTCATGTTCTGTACGAACTTGTTACCAAAATTATAAGAAACTTTAAAACATGCAGTGTTTTTACTCAGATATTTACAGAGCACTGGTGGAAATTTATTGTTTATTTTCTAATAATTTATTTTGATTTTTGAAGTTTTATTTTGTGTGATTTGGTTCTAATTAAAGATTATTTTTTTTATAACTTCTTAATCAATGATAAAATTAATAGAAAATTGAATGAAATAAAAAAGATATTATACATGAAGCAAGCTAGAGATCTCAAGCAAAATATACTTAGATCCCCAATCCTTAAAAATAACATGATTCATACAATTTAGATCTCTTGAATCTTTTTGATACACAAGTTCATTTGTGTCATCTTTCAATTCTGAGTTAAAGAGAGAAGAGAGAGCAGTGTTGCCGAATTCCAGCAATGGAAAAGAAAGTAACCATTTACTCCATTTCCGACCACCAAAATGAGCTTTATTAGTGTTCAACGATTCCTAAAGATACAGTTCCTTTCCTGGCATTCATCTTTTTTCCCCCCGCTTATCCGAACTCTTTTGGCTCCAATGGTGAATCTTGTAAGAATAAAGATTCATGAGAGCAATGAGATCCTGGGGTCAACACCTTGTGAAGAGAACATATATGGTTTAAATTTCAGAACAGCTCATTACAGCCTCTCCCTCCAGTTGATTCGGATCATTAAGGCACTCAGTTGATCGGCCTTGTTCTTCAGACTTCTCATTACAGTTGCTCAAAACCACCTCCATCTGTTGATTGAGATCGCTCAGATACTCTTTCGAATCGTTTTCATCTGCATCGAAGAGGTCATCAATCCAGGGTGTCCTTTGTTGTTTAGATCTTTGTCTTTGCTTTAATTCTTCAAAACTGCTTTCATCTCCTTGTAAAACCCTTACAACCTGCAGAGAAATCTAGCTTTTAAAAAACCAAAAGAAAACTGTCAAGCATTTCTAGGGGAAGAAAATATACTTGGCTCATTTGAGGTCGCTCTGAAGGAGATTGATGTATGCACATAGAAGCTGTACATGCCAGACGATCCATCTGTTCTGAGTTATAGGCATCTGCGAGAATTGGATCAACAAGCTCCTTGATGCTGTTAATCTGTAACAAAGGCTTGGCCTGACAACAAAATTGGTCAAAACTGCATAAATTCTTCGTGGGAATACAATTTAAGAGACTTGAATCATGCTGCGTCATAAAAAAAGCAGCATACATACCCACATCACAAGACTCTGCTGTGAACTATCTAAAGCTTGCCTTCCAGTAATGAGCTCTAATAAAAGAACCCCATAAGCATAAACATCTGTCTTCTCATCTACTATTCCATGCATGAAGAATTCAGGAGGAAGGTAGCTGTCAAGATAAGAAATGAGATCAGATTGCAATGCTATATAACTTGATGATTCAGAGACCCTGCCCAAGTCTTGGATTACAAACCCAAAAGTGCCTTCAATTTTTGATACAGTGTGATGAGACCACTCCTCTGGCAACCATTTTGCAAGCCCAAAATCTGAAATCTGAAATAATTTCAAGCTCAGAATTCAGAGATTAATGGCATATCGTTTAGGTGTTGCGTATTACAACAGTGAGAACTTAAGTGTCAGGTTTCAGAGCTAACCTGAGGCTCAAGATCCTCTGTTAGCAATATATTGGAAGCCTTGATATCTTTGTGGATGATTCTCCTCTGGCACTCCTCGTGAAGATACAGAAGGCCCTGAGCAGTTCCAAGGGCAATTTTATATCTGATTCTCCAGTTCAGCTTTTCCTTGGGGCCTGGCAATATTTGGTAGGAAACAAATTGATACATCATTTTGGTGGAAAACTTGTGAGAGATATGAACTTCACAATAATCTGGACAATGAACAGACCATAAAGTAAAGATGCAAGGCTCCCATTGGCAGACAATTCAAGGACAAGATGCATCCCCCCTTCAACCCCATAACCAATCACTTTAGCAATATTAGGATGGTCAACATGGACTATAATCCCAAGCTCCGATAAGAAATCAACAGTCATCTCTTCTGGTAAACCTCTGGTTAGCCGTTTAATTGCAACAAACTGCCCATCTTCCAATTTCCCTTTGTAAACTTCAGCATATCCACCTTCTCCAATTAAATTTTCTTCATGAAAGAAGACAAGGTATCGTGAGCATAATGGAATTAAGACAACTACAACATAGCAAAGAGTAAATTGCATTTGGAGTTGCAAACTTTACTGTGGAGTTGGGTAACGAAGTATTTGAATCTTAACTCAAAGAAGGCAAAAAAGAGATATGAAGCACAAATATAAATTCTGAAAGAAGCATAAACCTTGGCTAAAAGTATCAGTTGCAGCATGGAGTTCTGAGAGAGAAAAGTTCTTCCATGAAGATTTGAAATGGCAGAATTCACCATCTAGTGGAGAATTTAGATGTGGAACAATCTCCTCTCTGAATCTTCTGCTCCTGCTTTTCCGTTTATTTAGCTTTGGTGTACCTTTCTTCAGAGGAGGAAGGGGATGGCAGCTCACTGCAGGTCCCTTTTTAAATACGCGAAAGAAGTCACGCCAGGGAGTGGCATTCGGTTGCCCTTCTGATCCTGAAGTGCTGGTCCTGGGAGAAGTTGCTTCAGATTCATAGCTATTTGAAGTGCTTGCCTTGGAAGAAGTTTCAGATTCTATGCTAACAGAGAAATCTTCTAGAACTCCTCTTGGAGAGGGCGTTCCTGTTCCATCCTTGCTCTCCTTTTCATCCTCCTCCGGCTCCGCGGTGAAGGATTCCTTATCTGATACAGAAGCATTCAATTAATAAGAACAAGAAAACAAATAGACAGTTGCGTCAAAGATAGAAACTAAGAATTTTACCTTGAGATGAAAACGAGTCAGAGAACCTTGATCTCGTTAGTCGGTTCCGCCGAGCAGGAACAGCTTTCTTTTCTTGGATTTCTTCAATGGCGTCCTGGAAACCATTGCTGCTAGCACATGTTTGTGTCATTAAAACAAAACAGTGATTGCGCGAAAACCCAAAGGATCCAAGGCGGGTTAAAACAGCTCATGATACCAAAAAGGCCAACACTTTAATATGGAGATAGTGAAATAAGACAAGATTACAATGCAACATGTGATTGGAGAAATTAAAAGAAAACCTTTGTGAGACATCGTCTATAAAACAGCACAACAGGTAAACGAACAAAGAAACTCATACCTAACGGAAAACCAAGAAGAAAAGGGAGAAGAAAACCACATCGCAGGGCACAAACTTGTAGTAAATATCACTATAATGCATTGAATCTCATTCCCACCACCAAATTCTTTTCATGATCTTATCTATAACAGTCGAAATGACACAAAAGTCAAGGAACTAATTCACCCACAACAATCTGTAACATTCTTAAATTCCAATTAGAACAAGGAAAAAGAGAGGCTGCAGAGGGTATGACGAAAGTACCACAAAGGAGCTGAAGGTTCTCGGAGATCTTCCATGGTGTTTCAAAGAGGTGACCGAAGCAGAGAGACGAAACAAAACCAATATGGAGACGAGGGAAAAGCGTGTGAGAGAGACAGGCAGGCAGAGAGATGAAAGTAGCGGTTGGCATGATTTGTCTCTGCTTCTCTAAATATCCCCCATTACTTCACTTCATTGCCTGATTTGGATGCCCTAAATTCGGATTTTATCTGTCATCAAGATTTTCTCCCCCCTGATTTGTTGTCGATTGTTCTATATAAAAAAAAAAAGTAGATTGAAGAAGGCTTGTAAGCAAGCACGTCCTCTGAGTTTGCCGGGAAAATCTCTTTAGTGTTCTCTACTGGGTTCTTGCCACGTTAGTGTAAACAATTTCTCTCTTAGACCCGGGAAAGGAATAACTGAATCAACGGAACGGTTGGATTCTCTTCAAGTTAAATGACCGTTTGATTGGACAGAACCGTGCCTTAACTGGTCTAATCCCTTCTTTCTTTCTTTGGATTAAATTCCCGGGATAAAAATAAGATGAATTTCTTCTAAATATATGTTTCAGCCGCCGCAGAAATTTAAATATTTTTCATTTAAAATAATATATTTTGATGTGTTGATGTCAAAAATGATTTTTAAAAATAATAAAATATCATTTTGATGTATTTCTGCATGAAAAATACTTTAAAAAACTACCGCAACCGTCCTCCCAAATAGTTCTGTTAGGTCAGTGCCGCACGTTATGTCGCTACTATATATTAAAATGATGTGAGTGTTTTTAAAAAAGAAATTAGATTTGCGTTATTTATTAGATTGAGTTTACTACAAAAAAAACAATTTTAAAGAAAAACAAATGTTGAAGGCTCTCATTCGGTAACAAAAAAGAATTTAAATGAGAATTCTGGAAAGTAAAATGAAAAAGGTTTAAAACTTAATTTCTAGCAAACAAAATATTAAAGGTGAAATTGAAGAAAAATCAATTTCATAAATTATTTCAAATAAAACAAATAGCAATTAAAAGAATGGAGATTAAATCTTATAGATAAAAAGTTGAAGGATGATGAAATTTAAAATAAAAATATAGTTTCATAAATTATTTAAAATGAAATAAATAGCTGTCAAGATAACGGGACTAAATCTAATAGATAACAAAATTCAATGAAGATAACAGTAAGAGAGAAATAAATAATAGTCAAAATAATAAGGATCAAAATTGATATAAAAATCAAATCAAATCAAATCTAAAGGAAAAATATGAAAAATAAAATAAAATTCAAAACAAAATACATAACAATAAAAAGATTAATGAAAATAAAAGGGGATTTCATGAAAATGAAAACGCTAAATTGACGAGCAAATTCCAAAAACAAATCAAGACAATCTTGACAGGCCGGCACCTCGGAGATTTCGTGACTGTGAGTGTAGTTAAGGTTTAAAAATAATATTCATTTCTAAATTCATCAAATTGATTTTTTTTTAATTATTTTTAATATTAACATATGAAAATAAAAATAATAATAAAACACCAAAAAATTAATTTAAAAAATATAAATAAATATTTATTTAAAAAAAAAACATTTTTTTAAAATGACAACATGAATTCATGCTTTGGACAGTCCTCTCACTCGAGAAAACAATTTATCAGCGCACGCCACAAGAAACGCGTTCCTGAAAGCCTTTCTTCAGGTTGTGAAAAGCCTATCTTGCAGCACATCTTGCACTCCACTCCACTCCCTATTGTACTATATCTGTGATTCTCTCTACATCTCGTAAGATCCCTCCATCAAGCCGAACATTCATAGGCAGGCTTTTTAATATATATATAGAAGCATTCCATTTATATATGTATATATATAATGAAAGCACACAATTTCCCTGGAGTTACAGTCAGCTGTACAAAATCGTCTGTGACATTTGTGGCAAAAAAGAAGAAGAAAAGAACTCCCCTTCATGGTATAATTTTATTATCCACTTTGTACAATTCATTGTGGACAGGCCAATCATAAGTTTATTTTAATCAAACATCTCGACACCATAAAATATGGAATTGAAGAGTACAGAAGAAAAGTCTCCACTTGAAAAAATTAATTTACAGCAAGAGTGCAAGGATGTCAAACCAATGCTTACAGGCTTCGGATACAGTTGTGAAGAAATATATTCAATGAACATTGCGAGTGATCAACCCCTCAAATATCGTGTAAAGATCCTTGTTGTCTGGACTGAATATTTCCTCCGCCTTCCTTAGGGTCTCCTGAGATGTTACAGAAAGTCATGGGAGCGAACAGATATCAAGTGAAGTTGTTAACAACAGATGGCGATGGTGGTAGAGAAATTTACTTCTTTTGTTTGCTTGTGGGAGTTCAATTCCTTGACGTTTGCTAAAAAAGCACCAAACTGCTCGTAAGACAAGCGGGTCCTGATCAACGAAATAAATTGTATCAATCATTTAATTGTGCAGTATCCAATCACTTTTGGCAAGTCTTTTTGCATTTGAAGATAGAACACTTCCCGGATTTATAAAACTAAACTTGCACGGGTATTGATGCAATTCAATGTTGCAGATTTTATTAATTGTGCAGTGATTCATGTTTTTTACCAGTGAAAACTCACCTGACTTGGCGGAAGAATTCTTTGCCATCAACTCGAGTTCGTCCTGAACCATGCAAAAACAAGAACCAATAAAATGACATAACAAATCACATGAAAAATCCTGAAACACTTTTAGCCAGGCTCATAATTAATGTCATCCATTGTCTTGGCTGTTATCCAAGAAAAAAAAATAGGAGAAGAAAGAAAAGAAAATGAAAGGTATGTGTGTGTGTGCACTGTAATGTTAATCTTATTTGGTAACAAATATGAAAACCATCGCCAATAAAGGCAAAATCTACACTGATCAATCCATCTTCATCTTTGTCTCAAGGAAAGACTTAGAATATGTATTATCATCACTTTAAATCAACAATTATGTAATTTATAATTAACAAAGAAAGAGTAAATATTTAGGCATAATTGTTTTGTTCTCATGAAGTGACATAAAATGTAAAACAAGTTGCTTGAATTCATATAGTTAAGCTGTTCAGAATCCATTGAAGACATACACAGTCATCACCGTTTCAATTTTTCCAACCGATCCCATTGGAAAAAAATTGCAACTCTGAGTCATCAAGTTCAAAGAGCTTTAAAAGTACAGGGTTCAAATCATAGTAACTGGCCATTTGACATGGTATCCAAGGCATAAGAGTTCTGGCGTCAGTATCAATCAAATTCTGCATAACCTTTATTCTAAAATGAAGTTTTAGAGCTAACCAGATTGCGATCCTGCATCACTTGACATAGAACTATGTTGGCTTGAGGGCAGAGAAGAAAAGGCAGAGGATCTATCATCCATGCTTCTTGTGATTGAGAATGACATTGATTGTCGTTTTGGAGAAACTGGTTTAGACATCCTTGTGGGAGACACAGAGGCAGAAAAACTTGGAGGGGAGCCTGGAGGAGTAAACCGGGGCGTGTTTGTTTGGGATGCTAGCAGAATCTGTGATATGCCAGGTCTGGGGGCTGCCATGAAAATATTGAGATGAAGCAAATGAATATGATAGCAAATTGAGATGCTCTGTATTTATCAACCAAGTAACATAAGTACTGGATTGAAAATTGAGTCTATTGCAAAATGTTGGATTTTTGTGTAAAGAAACAAGCTTAAAACCACAAACTTGTGGCATACCATCTGTCTCCCGATCCTCTGCAAATGAGTTTCCCATTTCTCGAATCTTGCTTTGTATTGAAGAATATCTTGAAGGTGGCAGGGTGGCATCATCTTCTGAAACAAATTTAATAAATAAATAAATAAATGAAAGCCAAATACGGCCAGACCAACGCTCTCTTTTGTACAATAAGAACAACTCATCACAAAATTGGTGACGATAAACCTCTAGGCAATTCTATGTTCATCCTGTGAGACAAATCAAAGTAGAAATGGCGACTGCCGAATCAATCGGGATGTTTTAGCAAACATTTTACACAATACACAAGCATTTTACTTCAAGGCATTTTAATTACGCGGGCCAAATATGCCATTAATGAACCGTAGTAGAAACCCCAAAATGAGATGCTTATCCTACTGTGTGCTGAACTCTATTGGTAAATGAAAGCCTCTTCAAGGCCTCCAATTCATCAACAAATAGCAAAACACATACCATTTGGTGTAGGCTTGGCAATGATGTGTGGAGCTCCTGCCTGCCACAAAACCAGATCAACATCACCCTAAAACCTCCATACATTATTTCACAGCAGTTTTCTCGAAGGAGCAAAGATAAAACATATTCATCAGCCATGATAAATCCGCTGGATAACTTACCGAGCTTTCACCATCCTCTTGAAGTGACTGCACAAGCGTCTTCCTAAACACTTCCAGCTGCACACATTTAAAGTAAATAAAAAATAAATCCAGCCGGTCATCCACACCCGAGCCTGGACTTTCATGATTCAAGTAACAAATACTATCAGACGCAATTATAGCCCAGCCAATCCAGCTGGTTCTCTTGGGATACAATTATGAAGAGCTGGATTACAATTAGATAAAGTTTATGGAGTAAAAGATCTGCAATTAGGCAAAGCTGTAACTTAATTACCTTAGAAACATCTCTTTGAAGCTTCTTAACAGTGCTAGACAACGACGCATTATCTTTCAACAAATTCTCCTAAACAACAGCAAAAGTCAAGGCTAAAAAGAAAAAAAGAAGCCGTCGACAACAATAAGCTTGAAAACAAAGAATCCAAACAAACCGGGGCCGGACCTTCTCTTGGGTAGCCTGGGAGAGCTCATCGGTGGAGTCGGCGAGAGAAGACTCGAGAGATTCGATCTGAGACTGGAGGTGGGCAATGAAGTCTTCTTTCTCGGCGAGTTTGGCGCGAAGAAGGGAGGACTCGGATTCAAGAGCGGAGACACGTGTAGATAGGGCAATAGAAGTGATCTTGCGGGCCACATCGAGTTGCTGGAATGGATCAGAGGGTAAGACATGCAAGACATCCTCGGGAAGATCGAAGGCGTAACCACCTGATTCCTTCGATACCATCATCTCCGTCTTTAATTTCTCGGTTTCAAAATCTATCTGTTTCCTTTTTTATCATCATGAGCGTGAGGGAGGGAGCTTTTACTTTTGGCATGTACATACACACATAAATGCATGCATGCATACATACATGTGGTCACTGATAAAGGAGGTCCGGGAGTGGATAGGAGGAGATAAGAGAAAATAAATGAATGAATAAATAAATAAATAAAAACACGACAACTAATGTGGTGGTCTGAAGATCAGCTGCTTCTCTTACACAATGCCAGCCAGCCATTTTTAATGGGTTGTTGAATCTGCGTGATGGCTCTTCTTACAGCTTTTGCCACGTTCAGCCCAAGGTTTTGACATGTTTGGGGTTGTGATTGTGATGTTTTTTGAAAGTATTTATTGTTTAGAAATATATTAAAATGAATTTTTTTAAAAAAAAATCATTTTTGACATTAGCACATCAAAATGATCTAAAACTCTATTTTTAAAAAAATAAAAAATAAAAAATAAAAATAAAAAAAATTTAAATTTTTTTATAAAGATTTTCTTATCGCAATGTCAAACAGATTATTTGTATGGATTCAGGGTGCCGTTAGCATTATTTATTAAAAGGATTGTGCTGAATTTATCTCTACTAGACTATTTTAAAATAAAAAAATACATTAACCTAAAGTTGCAATTTGACATGATTAATTTAATGGAGCTAACTCATGAGCTAATCATAAGAGGTATGTACTTGATTGTTATATGTAAAATTCCAAACAGGATGACAAAACCATAGTCTTTTAAAGTTTTAATTGTGTCTCTGATCCTCCAATATTTATAAAACTTTATGATTAAGGTCTTTAAGCTTGATTTCTCTTCAATCGAGTGCTTGCTTGATTTATCCGCAAACCTAATTAGAAGTTTAAATAAATATGTAAACTTGATTTCAATTAAAGTACGGAATTGAAACGAATCAAAACTTATATAATAGCAATAAGGGCTGGAAAAACAAGTTCTAACGTTCAGGGACTGAAATGAAATTTGACAAAAAATAATTGTGCCGACATCAACTTGCGCAAGCGGGAGAGAGAAATGGGGAGGGATTTCAAACGATCATTGACACATCCCCGGACACCATATCATCACACACGCCGCACCATGTGGAAGAGAACATGCATGAAGATCATTCTAGATGTCGGTTGAGTATTTTTGGACGCTAGAGTAAACTACACGGGGCGTCCGAAACATGAATGAGCCGAAAACGAACAGCGCGTCTCCGGACACGCCAATAGTAAACCGACGCAAAAAAGAATAAAAAATTTGCTAATTACCGAAACATCTACCCTCCTAGGCATGATTCTTGTTCTTTTCAAGGGACAAAATGGTTATTGCACTGTTAAATGAAATATTGAAGAAAAAAAAAACTCGGCCAACGAATCAGACCGGGACAAAAACGTGCAATTATCGTGGAGCCCCTCAACCCAGACAACTTTTTTTTGTCCTTTTCGAGGGGCAAATTTGTTAATATACTATTCCTAGACGAGAAAAAAAAGGCTCATGTACGCGTGAAGCGGAGCAATGACAATGAGTCTTGATGAACAATATTTAGGCATTTTGTTCTAGATTTCTTTGTAATATGATTTTCTCATGATAAGATTTTTTTTAGGGTGGCTTACGCATCAATTAATGCTGAATATTTTCTTTTGACAATATTACAGGTATATTTTTTATTCTTTTGACAATATTACAAATATATTTTTCATATTAGTATGATGCATTCAAATAAAAAAAATTTGAGTCAACATGTATCTTTTATAAAAATATGAGACAACCAAAATTTTACTTACTTACTCGAGACCACAGAGTGTGCTTTCCGTGATGTGAGATTTCATCGAATCCAAAAAAAGATTCAAATAAATTTTGTCCCAAAAAGCTTATTATGATGTCAGTATTTCGAATTTGTTCCAAAAACAGGTATTGAATTCAAATAAAAATATATATTATTTATAAAAATATGAGACAATAGTTTTTTTTTTGTATAACCATCCGGTGTCCGTCTATTGTCGACTAATCTAGATTTAAGTCGGGTAAGACCTTTAAAGACGACAAAACTCTCCCACATAACACCACTGTCTACCTAAAATTTCGAACTCGAGAACTTGATTAAGCCATAATAATCCTTTACCAGCTAACTACACTCTCGGTGATTATGACAATAGTTAAAGTGGGTCACAAAACACGTTTTTGGAGCAAGTTTCCTCGCACCAACCAAGAAATTCAAATAAATTTCATAGTTAAAATTAAAACAAAACCGTAAACCCAGTCCCAGCAAAGACCCGGTCAGGTTCATACGTCTGCTCACGCGTAGAAATATTGTAATGAATATGGGAAGCCGGTGGGAAACTCTGCTTTCGTCCCCACCTTCTACTCCTTTTCTTCTCTATAAAATACCATGACAAACCTCCATTTCTCCTTCACATCTTCAACCTTCCTTCCTTGCAACGATCTTTCTGTTTTCTTTCCTTCTTTCTTGTTTAGTTAAGGTGTTGTTGTTCAGTACTGTTATCATGGGGACTGAGGTTGCGAGGCCACAAGATTGTCTGATTGAGAGAATCGGAGTCCCTCCCTGTCGTCGGAGAAATTACTACTACGGGAACGGGAACTTTCCTAACCCTGAAGTTTATAGCACTAGCAACTACCACAGCAACAGCAACCCCACTTTTAACAAAAAACCTACAGCGGTACGGTTTGAGAGTTCGGGCCAGAGAAAGAAACAATCAGAGCCGTCGATTTCAAGGAAATCAGGCACTGTTGATGATCTCAAGATCCCTAGGAACAGCAGAGTGGTGGAGAAAATTACAGCTTTACGGCGAGAGTCGTCCTTGAAGAAGGGACACGGAAATGGTGGTGATTTTGTTGTTGCTAGCACGGCCCGATTGGGTCCGCACCCCAAGACGTTTTCAAAACAGATCAGGAACCTGCGGTGCCCGGTGAACGGAAAGTGTGATGTGTACGCTGGATCGGCTTTTGCAGTGTCTCCGGCGCCGAGTTCGCTTCCTTTGCCGTCCTTTTCGAAGAAGAAGCAAGTTTCAACTGATGACGCAGCCACCAGAGACCTAAGACGTTTGCTTCGACTCGAGTTCTGAGGTCCGGGTAACATTTTCGGGTCTGGACCCGGGTTATCTCTCTCTCTGTTTCGTCTCTGCCATGTTTCCCTTGGTCTCTGAAGATCGGATCCTCCTGTGAGTTTTTAAAAACGGGAGACAGAACCGGAAATCAGGGAAACATGGGGGCGAATTAGATTAACTTCTGGTTGTGTTATGTAATAGCAGGATCAATTGATCTGGGGTTTGAACTTGAAGAGGTGGACGGGGTAATTTGGGATTTGTGTAGGGATGAGAAATGAAAAGAAGAGGAAATTGTGGGCTAATGTTGTAATATTTGGGGAGTAAGGGGGCTGTGAAGGAAGAAAATAGTAAAAGTTGGTGAAATTGTACGAAAAAGTCTTCATCATGCCTAAAAAGCAAGAAAAAAGAAGACTTCCCTTCCACCTCACTTCTCATGTAAATCAAAATAAAGTTGAAATATATATTTTAATAAAATATAAAAAATAGCACATTAATATAAAAACAAAGTTATTTTTTTGTCTAAGAAATTAGCATATTAATATAAAAAATTTAGCAAGTTCTAACAAAATAGTATATTTTTATCTTGTTTGTTTGTTAGAAAATATATATTTATGGCAACAAAAATTAAAAAGTCTAAAATAATTTTTAAGAGCTTATTTCTGATTAACAACAACTAAGTGTCTGTTAAAGAGTTTAATTGATTTTGTTTTAAAATGTATTTTTTATTCAAAAATATATCAAAATGATATTTTTTAAAATTATTTTTGATTGAGTTTGTTTTTTAAAGTGTTTTTAATTTAGAAATATATTAAAATAATATTTTTTATTTCTTATAATTATTTTTGACATAAAAACATGAAAAATTTTAAAAATAAAAATTAAAAATAAAAAATATTCAAAAACACTTTTGAAACCAAATATATTCTAGTTAGAAAAGATATCAACATCTAAGAAGATTACAAGGGGTAATAATTCCTTAACATGTTCAAGTGATTAGCTTCTTTTTACTCTAAATGACTTCATGTTTCAATAAAAAAATTTGTAAACCTGTAAAAAAAATTTGTTTAAAGATTTATTTATATACTTGAATGAAAAAAAACAACCTCCATAAACTTTTGTAAGAACTTGAATGCAATTCGACAATCAAATGTTAAGACTTTTTTTTCCAGAACGGACCGGAATTAAAACAGAAACGAAAACGGCGTCATTTTATCTCTATTTTTTAAATGGAACGGAATGTTCCGGTCATTCCGGCCGGAACAGAATGGAATTAACAACTATAATTTTTCATGGCTCAACAAAATTGTGTTATGGCGTGTTTAATGGGATGTTTTTGAATTGAAATACTAGAAAATTGAGTTTTATGACAAAAACAAATATCACTACCATGATTTTTTAGTCACCATCATGGTGGTCAAAATCTAGGCTAGTAAACAGCATGTCAATTTTTTTTTTCAAAAAAAAAAAGTGCTTCCACCCCTTTATTTATTTATTTATTTAAAAAAAAAAACAAGACGAATACCATAGGTGTGGGCTTGAAGGCTCGCTAACAGCCTCAAGTTATTCATTGCAATGGCCCAGGCTCAGTAAATTATAGGATTGTGAGTTGAGGCAAGTGACCTTTTTTTATTTTTTAAAAGTTGAATATATATTTAAAAGAAAACAATTATCGAACTCATTGAGTTCATGGTTCAGATTACGAGTTAAGTCACAACAAATTCATCTATAATAGGGCTCACAAAACTTTTTATTTTATTTAATGTGTGAGAGATGAAATGTCTCAATTTATTTAATGTGTGAGAGATGAAATGTCTCAATTTTCTGGACTTATTTTTTTAAATATTGTTGATAATTATTTTCTATTTATTAATACATATAATTCTTGATTACATGTAATCAAGAATTATATGTATTAATAAATAAAAATTAATTAGTAGTAGAGTTAACCATTTACTAAAAAGAAAATGAAGATAAAAAGAGAATCTTTTGGGTTGTTTATCGAAATTATTTTTTAAAGTATTTTTTATACGGAAAAATATTAGAATGGTGTTTTTTTATTAATTTTTAAAAATTATTTTTGATATCAGCCTATTAAAGTAATCTAAAAATACAAAAAAAAACTTAATTTAAAATAAAAAAAATTAAAACGAAACAGTTACTTGAGTTCTTATTTTGACCCCAAACAACTGTATCTGGACAAGAAGTGGTCATTCATCCGATCAACTTTCTGTTTATCGAGGAGGTAATTAAATATGCAATTAATTTACTAAGTGGGTGTTTGGCATTGTGGTGCGATCCACGATTGCCAGATCGCACCACAATCCAGTGTTTGGTTTTGTAAATAATCGTGGTTTGTGGTATGAGTCCCACGTATATTTTGCTCTCAAACACCCAAATTTGTAACTCAACCACATTTTTAACCAAACACTTCATTGTTTATTTTGAACCACAATAAAAGCGTTTTTTTTTTAAACTGATTTTTTTCAACCTCAATCATAAAAACAAAAGCAATGCTAAACATACCCAAATTTACACATCCATTTCAGTTCTTACATAATATTTTCCACGAAACCTTTAAATAATACAGGAAAATGAACTCGTAACTACTATAAATTAATGTCACAATCACTACTACCTTACGTATCCGAAGTTTCCCACGCGTTGAAGAAAAACCTAAATAAGCTAATTAGAGATCGTTTGTTTGTATAAAAAAAAACAACAACACTTATCAGCAAGACTTGTCAGCAAGGTGTTTGATTCCCAGTATTTGCTGACGATCTAAAAACACTGTGTGAGAGCAGCCTTTTCCTTTTTTAGCTGCTAAAATGCAACAAATTTCAATGCTTCAAGGTTTGGATTTGTTAAGGATCAATGGCGCCACCCTTTCGAGGAGTAAAAGCAAGACCTTTTCTTTCTGTTGCTGATCACGCCATTATATATACGTGCAAGCAACATTTTCTGATCATGCCCGGCTGATCATCTCTGGTCGAATCTAATTTCTACTATATATACTTGCGAAGTTTGTCTCAGGAATCATCGACGAAGAAGACAGGAAATTGAAGCGGAAAATAGCAGACACATGCACAGACGATTAATTATGGCTGCTGAGATCAAAGAAAGCTCCTCCTTCCCGCAGAAGACATTTTCAGGAGTTGGGAATCTAATAAAGCTCCTCCCAACAGGAACAGTTTTCCTGTTCCAGTTCCTCAACCCTGTCTTCACCAACAACGGCAGCTGCCACGCCGTCAACAAGTACCTGAGCGGTATTCTCATCGGACTCTGCGGCTTCTCTTGCTGCTTCTCCTGCTTCACTGACAGCTACAAGGGCAGCGATGGCTTGACCCACTACGGAATCGCGACCATGAAAGGGCTCTGGCCATCTTCTGGGTCTTCCGTGGACCTGTCAAGCTACAAGCTTCGAGTCGGTGACTTCGCTCATGCTTTCTTTTCCTTGATCGTGTTTTCTGTGGTGTCCCTGTTGGATAGCAATACGGTGGAGTGCTTTTATCCTTCTCTCGAGTCCACCGAAAAGGTGTTGCTCATGGTGTTGCCGCCTGTCATCGGCGCGGTTTCCGGTACCGTGTTCATGCTATTCCCTAACAGACGCCATGGAATCGGATACCCTTCAAGTGGTTCATCACAGGATTCTTAGTGCTCTGAGTTCATCTGCACTTCAAACAAATAGGTTTCTGATGATATGTGCAGCTAGCACTACACCCTGGGAATGATTCTTGTTTGAATTTGTAAGATTGTTTAAGAAAACAAGAGGGGGGGATGGATCTATCATTTCCCTTCAATATGTATAATAAGTTTGTATTCTGTCAAAGCATTGTCTTGATTCCATTAATTTATACTTTTGAAGCTGAAAACTGCTTCAGCTCAGCTTCACCGACTAATCAATCAATTATCAATCCTTGCAGGTGTCACAAGAATCTTAAAAGGCATTTCGTAGTACCCTTGAGTTTTAAATTTGTGTTTGGTAATGTTTCTCCTAACTCATGTTTGTAATCTTATATGGTTATGTGACTGTTTGGGAGTGCGGTTACGGTAGCTTTTTAAAGTGTTTTTCGTGCTTAAATATATCAAAATAAATATTTTTTTTTTAAAAAATCAATTTTGACATTGCACATCAAAATGATCTCAAAACACCAAAATATATTCATTTAAAATAGAAAAAAAATCAAATTTTGACAAAACACCAGTTGAAACGCAGAGCCAAACGTGCTCTTTGTCTACATGTGACTTGTTCAAAATCATATATAGGTTAGTTAAGTAGGATCTAATTTTGAATCATTCAATATATTTGATTAAATATAATCTTGAGTAACTCAATAAATTATCCATGAATAAAACTTAAAAACAACTATTTATGTTCTTGGCATGCACTTAATATATTAAAAATGGATTTATCATCATCTAATTAAGTCTCATACAAAGCATGACATAACAAATATATATATTTAATACATAACAATTTATGTATATAAACATGCATCTCTAGCATGTCATTCTAATTAGATGATTATTGACATATCTAAGCTGATTTCCTAGAGTCATGGAAGAAAATTCGATAGTCAAACCCTAGATAGTTATAAAAAGTCTTCATAAGTCCATCGCAAGTACATTGGTTATCCCCTTCATCTTTATTTCTTTCTTCATCTTGGATTACATAATAATTTCCTATCTAAATTTCTATATTCCTAGATTATATAACAATTACATAACTAATTAAGAAGTTTGGGTTACATTAGAGAGCAATTAGATGAAAAATAATTGCAACTTAAAAAAAATTGAGACAAATCCTATTAATAAAATTATAACCATTCAACCATAAAATAAAAGCACAATCACAATTAAATATTTTTAACTATCTTATAGATGCATCCTTATATTGATCAGGTGTATGAAAAAAATATTTTTTTTAATGTTGGTTTCTTAATTTGAATCTAAAATATAAGAAACCAAACAAATATCCTTAACCACTACATTAATTATTTTATTTTTGTAATAAGTGGAAATGGAGTTATTCCAATTAAAAATTAGCTATTATTAACATGGATATATAGGTTTAATTAATTATCATGAGGATATGTTTATAGATGTTAATAATTAAAGGTTGACCTGATTTTAACGACTTAGTACTAAATTAAGCTTGAATCAATCCACCTTTAAATGCAACTCGAACTCAAATGAATTTGACTAGGAGACAGTCCAACTAATTTCCAAGTCTATTGATCTTATAATTTTGTTTTGTTTTAAAACTAACCATAATATAATTTCACAAAGATCAATCAATAAATATAGATTGTGTCTTAGACTACTTTAAAAAGTCATCCTAACTCTATCGAGATGAGAACTAACTACAATTTACACATCAAAAAATTTATATTTTATTTTAAAATGGTTAGAGATTGCTAAAAAAAATTATAGTTGAAAAAATGTATAGATCTTATTCCAATGTAACCAAGTAAATTTGGTTGGTCCTAAAATAACTTAGATGATCAATAAAAAAATAATTCGATTCAAACTAAATATTTAAAATGATATTTTTATATAAATATTAAAATGGTAACATATTGGATCAATTTGGGCCAACCTAAATTAACATTTCAATTCACATGGCAAGTCATAAGACTATAATAACCTATATAAAATAATTCAAAACAAATTATGAAGCCTATTTTTCAATAAACTCGATATTGAAGAATAAAATTGAAAAGAAAGAAAAATAATAAAAGAGACAAAAAATAATCTAGGTCAACATGGGTTAACCATCAATAGAAAATAAATTGAAATAAAATTTTAATTTTCAATCAATCTAATGTTATAAAATAAAAATTTTAAAAAATCAATTGAAAAAAGAAGAAAACAACAAATTGAGTCAACTCGAGTTACTCCGCAAAACTCGTGACTTGAGTCATGAAACGAAAATAACCTTATAGATAGCAAACTAAAATAAATCATAAAATATAATTCTCAATCAACTCAATGTTAAGAATGGAATTAAGATAAAAAGTCAATTGGAAAAAAAAAACTTGAGTTAATTTGTCAAATGTGTAGCCCATGTCATAAAATTAGAATAACCTCGTAAAAAATAAAATAAAATAAAATTCATTCCTCAATCAATCTAATATTGAATAAAAAAATTGAATTAAAAAAATATAAAAGAAAAAAAAGGCAAAAAAGGGGGGGAAACAATATTAGAGTAAATAGTGATTTATAACCTCCCTTTTCTTTTAGTGTTTTTTTGAAAGAAAATATTTTACAGTGAATAGTAATGCGTGATGAGATATATAGTAAAACTTCCTTTCTTTTCTTTTTTCTTTTTCTTTTTCTTTTTCTTTTTTTTTATAATAGTTCTTCATAGTTTATCTAGCAGACAGACAGATGACTATGGCTTCTAAAACATGCACAAAATCACAAGACGTTTTTACATTATATGAATCTCTTGGACTTTACAAGTAACTTGGTGAATATCAGGATACAGGAGTTGACCTTTATTTACACCTCTGTCAATGATACTTAGCCCCCTTTTTTTTCTTTTTCTCCGAGCCCTTCTTATACAACAATTATGGATTTCTATAATAATAATAATAATAATAATATATTTACAGTGGGTAATGTCGGCGAAATGTGCCCTTGAAAAGCTGCTTCTGTCGAAGCCTGTATGTATCACACTGCAACCTGTGCAGCTGCTAGCCTTGCAATGGGGACCCTGTCAGAGCGAAATGGAGTCAGGAATTTGGTTTATTTTGATTGTAGAATAGACTATTTGGAAATGTATAGGCTCTGAACCTGAACGGAGAACATGAAACATAGTCTAGTCCTGCCTCCGCGAAGAATGCCACAGAAGAAGGCTCTCCTCCGTGCTCTCCGCATATTCCAACCTGTTTTCATCAATTTTCAAGCAAAAAAACAGATCAAATAAGATTTTCTGCCCATATATTTCCCCTTCTTCTTCAAACCACACCAAAAATATAGAAAATTGCACGGATAAATCTCATCTGCTGACACAACTACCTGTTATCCTGTAACATACTGCTTATCTCTTTCAATATAAACTCAAATGGTGTTAGAACTTAGAAGATGGGCATGAACATGATTTCATCAGTACAACTTACCTTCAAGCTTGGCCGAGCTGCTCGGCCCTTTTCGGTGGCAATCTTAATGAGTTGGCCTACACCTTTTTGATCAAGCACCTGTGCGCAAAACATCCTGGTGGTTATTGTCAAGCAGATGGTTCTAATTATTCTGATTTCATCAGCATCAACAATTCTCTATTATTTTAAAAATCTTATGGTCTGGTCCGGTTTTGTTTTTTCAAGGATAAAACCGGTAAATAAAAACCGAACCGAACCGGTTCAAATTATAAAAAATATATATTATAAAAAAACTTTATATTGTTCTGGTTTGGTTTAAATTTTATTTTATTTTATTCTATTTTGTTGAAATGAGGGAAGGGAAAGACTTGGTTATAGTAAAAAAAAAGGCTAACAAAACCGAAAACTATTTTTTGGTTTTTTACATAAAAAAATGAACAGAATCAAAACCAGTTTCGGTTCAGTGTTTTTTTCCATAATTTTGATTTGACTGTTTTTATAGATAACGATCACCCCTAATTGAAGCAAATGAACTGGAAGATGACGTGACTAACCTCAAAGGGATCGCTTTGCAAAATGCCTTTTGATAGGTATATGGGGAGAAACTTGCCAACATCATCTCTACTAAATCCATATGTCATTTGCGTGAGATCATTGGTTCCGAAGGAGAAGAACTCTGCTTGTTTTGCAATCTAACATTATCAAACAGCAAAAGTAAGACGACATATATAATTGACAAAAGAACATCTGGCAACAAAATTGCGTTTCTTTTTCGAAGACTACGAGTATATCTCGGTTGTTTCCATCCCTGAGTGCTAGAAGTTACGGCTACTGAAACTTCAAAGTTGAAAGTAATCACCATGACCCTGCATTTGTCTTAACTTACCTCATCTGCAACCAAAGCAGCTCTAGGAATCTCAATCATCGTCCCCACCTTATAGCTTAAGGTTACCCCCATTTCGGAGAACACTTTCTTTGCTACGTTCCTTATCAGACTCATCTGATGTTCTAGTTCCTGCAAAAAATGCCAAGTTATCAGTAAGTTTGAGTGCCTGGTTTTAGATAGATAGAATCTAGAGAGGTAGAAGGGATTCATGCCTGCGGCGTTCCCACAAGGGGAACCATTATTTCAGGAAGAACGGTGACACCCTGGTTGCTCATTGAGACGGCAGCCTGAAAGATAGCACGTGCTTGCATTTCAGTGAGTTCTGGGTATGATATCCCTAGCCTGTTCATATCAAGTTCCACTTGTCAACATTTCAGTGAGTTGTGTGAATGCATGCACAATGCCGCCAATTCGGCAAGGCTTTTTTTTCCCTGGTGATTTGCTATGCACTTGAAAATTGAGTTTGGGTTATGAAACGTTGGTGAAAACAATACATATGAAGAACCACCAAACCTGCAGCCTCGGAAACCAAGCATGGGATTCACTTCTGATAATTTCTCGATTCTTGAGAGCACCTCATCTTCCATCATGCCAGTCTCTGTGGTCAGCTCACTTACAATTTGTTCCAGATCACCTTCTGGCAGAAATTCATGGAGTGGAGGATCCAGTAGACGGATTGTTACCTGTAAGCCTGAAATGGAAAATAGAATCTTATTTGTGCGGCATTAAAAAAAAATAGAGCCTGCTACTTTTTCTCTAAGATACATGCACCTAATTCAGATGAAGCGACCAAAAAACTCTGATATTGTATCCAATTTAAATGGTTTAGAAAACATATAATTAGATACGATTCCATAAATCCAAACAGCAACAGTGGAAAATAGTACCGTCCATTGCACGAAATATTCCCTCAAAGTCTGATCTTTGATAAGGTAGTAATAGGTCTAGTGCTGCCTTCCTCTGCTCTGTTGTTACTGCCATTATCATCCTTCTCACAGCCTTTAATCTTTCATCGGAAGCAAAGAACTGAAACATTACAAAATCAGAATGTTTTTGTTTTTAAGAAAAATAACTGTAACCTCTCTGCATCAAACACAGCATGATATGGATGGCATGAACTGAAGAATGTCGTGACCATATTGGGGCTCCTCATGCTCATTTAAAATGCATTTATTGATGATAATTATGACCATAAGAATTACCATGTGCTCTGTCCTACAAAGTCCAATCCCTTGGGCACCATTTTTTCTTGCTGTTAGTGCATCTTCAGGAGTATCAGCATTTGCCATGACCTATTACACCATCATAATAGTAAGTCATAAGACCGATTTTTCATTAACAGATAATGATACATTGAAGGGAATACATCACCTTGATGCGTCTTATTTTGTCAGCCCAAGACATGAATGTCTCTAGATCATCACTTAGAGCTGGAGGAGATAGTGGCTGTTTCCCCAGCACCACTTCACCAGTCGTTCCATTGAGTGAGATCCATTCTCCTTCACTAATAACAGCGTCCCCAATTACAACAACCTGCATCATCAAATCAACAAATATGTTTGTAGAATCCATTCTCCTTGTGAAGTTACTATTATGTGGTGGCAGAGAAGTAAGAGATCACCTTCTCGGCATCATTTACATGGATATCGGAGCAGCCAGAAACACAGCATTTTCCCCAACCACGTGCTACCACAGCAGCATGAGATGTCATTCCACCTCTGGCTGTCAAGATTCCAGCAGCTGCATGCATGCCACCGACATCCTCTGGGCTGGTTTCTGTCCTTACCTTCATTCATACAAACAAGTTAAGATCCCGACATCTGAACAGGGTAGGGAAGTCAAATCACATGGCAATGATAATATTTTTCCAGTATTTTCACTGTTCATCATTCTTTGGAACTAGTGAAGATCAGGAATAGTGACAAGCAGTCGTCATAAAGTCAAACGAGAGGTTATAATTGAAAGTGCGCTCTAGTTATATTAAAATGGATGTTTCATACAAGAAGGGAAATTGTACCATAAGAGCACTTAGAAGTTTGAGTCAATTGAAGATACTGAACCATTGACAGCAAGCATGTTGAGCAGTCACATGTTGTCAAACGGAAAATAATCCTCACATTTAATTTTCATGTTGCTTCATTTTATAACATCTGTAAACTAGGCAATCAAAATGGTGGCCTTGTTTCAGATTATGTTATTATAAAAATTTATTTGGCTCCCCATCAACATATTAATATTGCAAGAAGATTGAGCTTTACCAAAATGACACTTTTTCCCTGCGCATGCCATTCTTCAGCATCATCTGTGCTGAACACTACCTGCCCCACTGCTGCCCCTGGTGATGCAGGCAAGCCTGTCGCGACCACTTTGTCTTGGTAAGCAGATGGGTTCTCAAACTAGACAAAATTTTAACCATTTGCGTGAGTAAAACTGATGCGTGTGAAAGTTAACAAAAAAAACAAATGTGGTCACTGTATAGATGCATATTTACTTGTGGATGAAGAAGTTGGTCGAGATGCTGTGGCTCTACCATCTTAATTGCAGAGCGAATATCAACAAGCCCTTCGCTAACCATGTCTACAGCTATCTTCACTGCACCTTGACCAGTACGCTTCCCGGATCGGCATTGCAACATCCAAAGCCTGTTTTCTTGAACTGTGAACTCAATATCCTGCATATAGCAGAGATTACCTGGGTTATTTTATTTTTTTACACTTTTAAATTCTAAAATCTTCCAATGCATGCAAGAGAGAGAGATCACCACTGTAGAAATATGCTACTCGGATACAAATCAGGTAAAATAAATTCAACTTGATCAGTGAACCACCTAAAAATCACATACATTAAGAATTATATGACATGAATGATCAAAGGCTTCAAGCAGTGAAAGGAAATTTACCATCATATCTTTGTAATGGCGCTCTAGAATTTCACAATTCTCCACAAGCTCATCGTAAGCTTGCGGCATGCAATTTTTCATTGTATCCAAGTCTTCAGGTGTTCTAATTCCAGCAACTACATCTTCTCCCTATACAAAACCAACCATGCGAAACTGTAAGCATCGCCACATTTGATTAGATAGAATGAAACTGATGTTATATAAACCTGAGCGTTGATTAGAAACTCCCCGTAGAGCTTCTTTTCACCAGTGCTTGGATTTCTAGTAAACAGAACACCTGTTCCTGATGTATTTCCCATATTCCCGAAAGCCATGCATTGGATGTTTACTGCAGTTCCTTTTAAGCCAGTAATTTGATTGATGCTCCGGTACTTGTTTGCTCTTGGGCTGTCCCAAGAATCAAAAACTGCGATCACAGCTAACTGCAGTTGTTTTTTTGGATCTGAATTTAACACGGGTAGAATGTATGAGTTCAAAACTTGTTCCTGGAACAAGTATTAGAGCTTATCTTTGGTAAAACTTAGTACCTGATGGAAACTCTTCACCCTTCACTTCAAGGTAGACTTTCTTGTACTGGGCCACAAGTTCTTTGAGATCAGCAGCTGTTAGATCAGCATCAAGCCTTACTCCTTTTGATTCCTTCATCTTTTCTAACTTCTCTTCAAATGACGAGTGTGGAATTCCCATCACCTTTAATTAAATAGCAGTAGATATTAATGAAGTGGGAGACATTAAGAGGAGGTGACAGATCTGCTTCAGAATCAACAAGGTGTTGTATAATGCACGAAGGGAGCAATTTTTGAAATGACTCAACAAGCACTTACAACATTTCCAAACATGTCTAGAAAGCGCCTGAAGGAGTCATAGGCAAAACGCTCTCCACTTTTTGCACTCAAACCAGCAACCACTTGATCATTCAGTCCAAGGTTAAGGACAGTGTCCATCATGCCAGGCATTGAAATCTGGAAATACAGATCAAATTCCAATTAATGTCAGGGACGGTATAAAGTTTAAACAAAATGGAAGTTACAAGCATAATCATCATAAAAAGACCAAAGGATCTGAGTGCTGTTGCACGAACGATTGCTCTATGTAAACTTAAAGTTGAAAGTCTTACAGCAGCGCCAGAACGAACAGAGAGGATGAGAGGTTTGGAGGGGTCACCGAGGAAAGCTCCCATGTCCTTCTCCACACATTTTAAGCCTTCCAATATCTCCTCCCATAAATCTAGCGGCAGCCTTTTCCCTTTCTGCTGATATTCATGGCATGCTTCTGTCGATACGGTGAGTCCCGGTGGCACTGACAAACCAATGCTTGCCATCTCCGCCAGGTTTGCTCCCTTCCCTCCCAGCTGAAGTAAACACAAGTAGAAGCTGATATCAGAAAATTAACTTGGCTTCTACATTGCTTATAATTTAAAATACAGTTGTAGAATTAACTCTTTTAACCATGAAATTTGATAACAGTCAAACAAGTTTAGTACAGTGCTACTTACCAGGGACTTCATGCTCTTGTTGCCTTCACTCCTTCCTTTTCCAAAAGTAAATACTCGCTGCGTAAATCAGAGAAGATACGAGTTTCAGCCTTGCAACTCTAAGATGAAATCCCATTTGGCAGGGTTTTTTTCCAGCTAAGTAACATCTATTTGTATAAATTCATTAAAATATATCAAATTGATATACATTTTTTAAAATTATGTCAATATTTCCTCTCTTTCTATTGCTCCAATTATAAAAAAAAAATGCAACTTGGTACCGGTTGACAAACAAGTGAATTCGAGAATATCTAATATTATCGAAAAATTAAAAAAAAATCATTGCTGGTCCTGAACCATGACCAAACTCCCATTTTCCAAGCTAATTGGAGTATTAGAAAGAGAGGAAACATGCCTGTAAAGAGGGGAAAGAAGTACCTTTGTAATGGTGGGTGCTGGGTCTGATACAGCTGGGGTGCTACTACTGATAGTTTGTGCTCGGGTTTTGTTCTGCAAAGGTGGCCTGGAAATATTACTGAACCCGCCGCTGCTATGCCTATCCTGACAGGTGCGGACCCCGTAAGCTCCGCCACCCCGGCGCAACCGTGTTATTGAGCGGTTTTCTCCGATGAGTAAATCATTCATAACTACATACTTCCCCTTGAACAGCCTCTGCCTGCTGCTGCATAACCTTGCTGGCGCACCAGTCCTAATGAGCATATCTTTTATTGTCGATGACATCTTCGATCTATCGAATCGCCAGTCGATAATCAATATCTGTTTTAAGCACCCAAATGAAGGTTGTGATTGAAATCATATTAAGCCGATGCACGGTGATTAATCACTGGTTCACTTAATTCTAGCTAGCTACAAGAAGAGCGGTGCTTATTTTTGTCTAGAAATTGAAGCTAAAATGATCTAGCAAAGCATTCAAGGTTTGATCATCAGACAATATATCAGGATTAAGATTTAACGAGCTAATAATACCATCAATCCTGATCTTTTCCTGCAGTACGCAAACGCCATATATATATATATATATAGCAAGCTATCATCAAGTGTTCAGAGAAGAAGCGAGAAAGATTCAAGACGATAGCTGCTATTGATGAGTTACCTGAAAATCCAAAGAGAAAGATGGAAGTTAATTATTATGGACTTGAGGAATTGCGGAGCGGAGCTAAGCTAAGCTTCTTCGAAACAGAAATGGCGGTTGGTTTTTTTTTTTTTTGTATTTTGTGTATATTATAAAAAAAAAAGGATTTTTGACAAACCAAGAGAATGATAGAGTGACACGAGTGGACCAGAAATTAAGAGCGGCTCAGTCGTTTCCCGTTCGAGCTTAACTACTTATTGAAAGTTTGTATCTGATGTGACTTTTAATAATTATTTTTTATATTAATATATAAAATAATCTAAAAATATTAATTTAAAATAAAAAAAATAATATTTTTAAAATACAGTATCCGGCTTTAGTAACCGTTTGTGAGAGTGGATATATAATGTTTTTAAAATTATTTTTTGTTTAAAAATGTTGAAGCGTTACTCTTGTCCTCCTATAGAAACCTGGAATAGCCGGGATTTTACTTGTTTTTTAAATCTATAAAGTGCGCTTTTCAAATAATAAGGTTTAATAAAAATAAAAAAAAATTTATCTTGTGGCATGCATTTCAATAAACACATCATCCAACCCCACCATACATCCAATCATAGATAGATGTAATAATGGCGTTTTTTATGCCCTTGGGAATGTGGGAGAAAAATGTCTTTTTCTTGTTCTAATTTTAATAATTTTTCTGATAATGGGGTGTTTGTAAGAGTTATTTTGAAAAAAAAAATTGAATTTTATTTTTTTATTTTAAATTAATTTTTTTTGGTGTTTATAGATAATTTTGATATATTGATGTCAAAAATATTTTTTTCAAAATAAAAAAAATATTATTTTAATGTATTTCTAAACAACAAATATTTTCAAAAACAACCGCAACAATATTCCGAAACAGATTTTTTTTTGTTTGGAAGGCAAGTATAATTTCATTTTATGTCATAAAATATTGCTAGCGTAAGAGTAAGGCCAATGCTCTACTATCCTAAACCGGGGGTCTTTGTAAAATTTTAACCGGTTATCCGAAATTTTTACAAGAGAAACATGTTCTGATTAGAACTCGAGATATATTATGCATGTCACCAGTTTTCTATCATTACAGCACGCCTCTTGACTGTATTGATTGGTTGTTTCGCTCTTGAAAATGCAAAAAAACAAATATTCTATGCAAAATAAAGGGTCTAATCAATAATTAAAAAAATCATATTAAATTTACATCTTTATATTTCTTCTCCATTTTTATTCTTTCCAATAAAAAGATTAAGAATATGTGTATTATTAAAAAAAACAAAAAAGTCTTGAAAGCGGATTCATGTCCGGGCGGGCCTTAGTGGTGGCCCAATCATGAGATAAGACATGAATGGGTCGTTCAAGTCTTTTTCTTCATTGTATTTTTTTTTATTTCATCAAAGAAATACTTCTAAACTCTTATAACTCTTTCAAACTCAAATATAATCTCAAAATTTTATTTGAAATATTTTTAGATTTAGTGATTTAAAATAAAATATATTTTTATTTTTTACTTTAAATTAAATCTTTTGAGTGTTTTTAGATTATTTTCATGTGCTGATTTCAAAAATAATTTTTAAAAAATAAAAAATATTATTTTGATACATTTCTGAACAAAAAAACAATTTTAAAAGGAATCTCAAGCGAGATCACTGAAATTGAGACTTTATATAATCTAATAATGTTTTTTAATGATATGGGAAAACAACATTGCAATGCAACGTAATGTTATTACTATAGTATAATTTATCTTATGTTTTAATACCGTTATTAAATTCAAATCATAAATTCATAATAACAACTTATATTATTCTTATCATTATTGCTAAACCCATATGTCCAACACTTGTGTTATCCTTAAAACGTTGAGAAGAAATCCCATAAATTCATGATATGGGTCTCAGGTTTGACAAGTTAAATTGTATGAAAAAATATTTATCTTATATATCATTATTTTAATATATTTTTTTAAATCAAACCATATTTTATAATTGTTTCAGGCTCTTACAAGCACGTTCATTTGAGATATTCTAAATGGATATCGGTAAGTGCATGTAGAGATGAATGAGCTCTGATAGGATGGAATTGGTGGGCTGTTTGTGTTTTGGTTTAAAAAAGAAATAAAGATTTTCAATGATTTTGATATCATAACAAAAACTATTGAAGAATTTAATGTTTCTGTAATTTAAAATCATAGAAAATGGAGGCCATTGAAAGAACAAGATGAGTGCATATACAAGGAGTTTCAGGAACAGGGTATTGCTGCAGGGTTCCCTACCTGTTTCTGTCAGGAAAAGGGCAAGGCAGGCGGGGCTCCCTGACATCAGGAGGTTAAAAAAGGATAGAGATTTTAGGTCAGAACAAATGAATGGTCTAAACTGTACACCCACTAGTGATCACGATGAATAACGTGTGCCACTCGGCTTATTTTTGGACCACGTAGGAAATGCTACCATGCACTCTATGGAGTCATCTTATCTCTGTTTTGCGACTCTCAGCTCAGCCCACTTCTTAATCAATTAGTCCCATTTCTGCAGAAAGTATTCTGTAGCTCGAAAATTCAATTCCCATCTCTCAAGCTGAAATAGCAACTGGACTACAGTATTTCAACATTGGCAAATGAACAGTTATTTTTTTGGATGCTCTCAGATAAAACGTATTTTGTGGGTCCTAGCGAGCAAGTAAAACTCTAATTATTACAAAGAATATACATACTAACTTAAACTCGAGATTTACTGTGCAGATCACAATTACATTTCCTTACATATTGGCAATTGGCAACTGACAGAAAAGCAGGCAAACATTTTGATCGGCCAGCAGACCCCACAGAGGAAATCTATACGCCATTTTTTGCCCTTTACGAGGAGAGATGAGAGTTTATTATACCCGTCAACTTACTTCTCTTGTTTTTGGAAGTTGAAAAACTTACAACCCACGGCACTTTTCTCAACTGTTGCAGGCCATCCATCCACAGAGGACCAAGCAATTTAGTCTAGAATTTCATTCCAAGCTTTTATTCTATGTTATATGGAATTTAAGGGGAGGAAAACACAAAACATGGGGAAAGCACTCTGTGAAGCATAAAGATGGCAACTGTAGGCCAATTTGATTGTCTTTACAACTCTTTCGAAAGGTTTAACTCTGAAGCATTATTCTACTCCAATGAGTCCCGGAATTGTTACTGAAAACACTCAACTCCATAACAAATTAAGATCGAGCATAGCGTACAGGAACGCGCAGCTGGATGGGACCCCTACATGAAGGGCAGTCCTTCATCCCTTGTTTCTCATGGAGCTCATTGCATGTTGTGCAAACCACCTGATGAGCACATGGGAGAAAAACTACGGACATTTCTTCAGAGAGGCACATCACACATTCCCTTTCTCGTTTTACACCTCCCATCTCAAAGTAGCCATGGAAATCTGTGGCCACTTCTGAGATACAAGGGGTCCTTGACTCCTTTTGAGCAGGAATACTTTTTATACCTGCAAGTCTGTTAGCATAGCTTCCATCAATTCCCCTTCGAAGTGCTGCAATTTTTGAAGAGTCAGTCTTCAGTCTCAATTGCGAGATCTCTTTTTCAAGCTTCTGAATATCATCCTTGTACTTCTGCAGATTGGTTTCCGCTTTCAATCTGATCATGTCCTCCTTGGATTTAGCTGAAGCCTCGATGTTTTCTCTTTCTTTTCTTGTCACACTGGCTTGCATGAGTAGTCCTTCCTTTGCCTTCTCTTCCTGTCGCCATCTAGCCTGTGATATTTTTCATTTTCAATGAGAAATGGCTGGCAATAAAGCATAATTACTGGAAGCATCTATCATGAATAGAAGGTAATCTGTGAAAACCAATTAGCAATGCACACCAGAGGGTTTTTTTTTAACCCAATTGCATGCAGGTGTTTAATGTGGAATGGATAAAGAATTTTGATTCAGGGGTGAGGTGGTCAGGCAAAGACAAACAAGAAGTGCTCCTTGGAACACAGACAAGAAAAGGATAGTTAAATGACAAAATAAGATCTCAGTTTGCGAACCAATTTGAAGTAAGAACACCTAGAGGACAATCCAACCAGACATTTTGTTGTTCAATTTTTAAGCAGCCAACAGTGAATGACAGAGAAATACAGTTGAAAAAAATCTGCTGACAAAATTCTGATCACCATACACAGTCAACCAGACAATTTTTGCTTAACAAAAACCAACAGCATGTCTACTAGGGATATATATATGAGATCTATGTTAATGTATATTTGCAACGCTTCAATGCCAACGCATAAAAATGCCAGCATGGAAGTGTAGTTTATTCTGTGGCATATATTCTATGTCCAAAGCATAAATCATTACCTCTACAATGCTTACCACATGAACTAGCTTTCTAATAGAAGTAGCTCAATAGTGTATGTCGTGTACATATGTCAATGAACACAACTGCATGCAGCACATCACAAGTGGAAATGTTGTAAGGAGTCTCAGATCAGGTATCAACCTGATTGAGCATTATTCACGATTCCATCCATTATTCGTTTTCGGAGCAGTGTCTCAACCTAAATCAACCATCTAAACTATGCACCGCATGGTAAGTTACATGTTTCAAAATGGTCAATAGGTCTGTCACTGGCTGCACCACTCAATGATTGAGCTAACGCACCTGTGCTACATTAAAAATCAAATGACTGGCAGGCCACTGTTACAACAAATCCAGTGTGTAACCTCTGAAAAATATGGAGAAGGAAATTAGTGTCAAATTCTTGGAAGCATATACCTCATGCTGTTCCTGTATTTGTTTAGCCCGCTCAAGATCCTGTAGTAGCTGTAAAACCTTGCGTCTTTCAGTTGCAAACTCTTCCTGGAGCAGAGTTTTTTGCTTCTCCCGTGACTGAAACTTCATTAGTGTTTTCTTCTCCCTCTTTGATACTTCCTGACAGCTTGCAGCAGACTCAGATGCACCTAACTTAGCAGCCTCCATTTCTTGCCTCAACACAGCATTCTCCACTTCAAGCCTCCGTACAGCAGAATTAGCCCTCTCCACCTGCCCGCTGGCCTTGCACAGAGCATTTTCCATCTCAGTAAGTTTCTTCATGGTGCTTTCCTCCAGAACTTGCTTCTCTTTCTTGAGCCTTTCAACCTCTTCCTTCTCCTGCCTTAGTGACTTGAGTTCAGCCTTGTCCCTGCCCAGCCTTCGAGCAGCCTGCATAACCTTTTGATTTGCCCATTCTGTCCATTCTTGGAGCTGATTGTGTAGTTCCTGTGCCCTGGGAATAAGCTTTATAATCATCTCATCCTTCTTGTCATGGGGGACCCACTGCGTCCGAGACTTGACATATGATATGCCAGCATAACTAGATTTAGGTGTCTCGGCACTACAGCTAGCAGGAAATGAAGCTGAATTGCTTTTTGCAGGCAATGAAAGAGAGAGCTCAGTATCAGCAGATGATGATGCATGCAGGGTATTGACTGCAGGTAGAACTGGCAGGACACTTACTGGGGCTAATGTAGATGAGATATCAGTCTTAGGGATAGTAGAGCTTGTATTAGAAGATTCCGAGTTAAATGCTGCTTGGGAAGTAGGGCTGCTAGGAAGATCCAGGTTACTGTTATCTTGAGACATGTCAACTCCCATTGCCTTGTTTAATCTTAATGAAGCATTCTTTATGTTAACAGAAGTAGAATCTGAAACAGATTTTAATTTCTTGTCCAAAATTAAACCACCCAGACCACTTAGTTTCCCTGCTCTTGAAGCTTTAGACCCATATGTCCGATAACTCTTCTCCAGGTGGAGTGGCTTCTGTCTGGGTATGTAATCTCTCTTATTACCACCAGAATGGACCTTCTTACTATTGATAAACTTTTCTTCCAATATAGTAGATTGAGAACATCCTGCAATGTTGAAGGTTTTACTGATAGGATCCACTGTAGAATTTGATCCCTCATTATCTGAGACTGGTCCATTGAGAACAGCAGAGTTCTTAGGTTTTGAAAATTTCGAAACTGCTGTCATGTTTGTGCTTGCCTCGGATTGAGAGCAAGGATTTTGTTTACAGGTATTTGGAAAATTTAGTTCAGAACACTTGGGTTCTGGCTTTGATTGAGGTTGAGTGGAAACAGATGGGGCCCCATTTGAAGCACCATCAGCAGCAAAGCTGTTCAAGGGATCACCATCCATTGCACAAGCATGAGAAACATTCATGTCACAAATCAACAGACACCACATTGCATCTCCAGTGCTGAAGAAAGGCCTGACTTCCCGAAGTATACAAACCAATTCTGTCAATACATACTTCCCCAGCTGTTGTAAATCCTCGAAACGTTGCTCTCTTGGAAGTTCAATATCTTGACCGTTCCTAAGAAATGCTAAAGTAGTATCCGCTATATTTGAGACGGCATCTTTACACCCATAACAAAGACCAAACCTCAAAATGGATTTCGTAGCCTCTTCTTCAGTATAACCACAAGCAACAATGTTCTTAATTGCACTCTTGAAGATTGCATTCAAATTGCTCAAAACAAGTTCTTCTAGCTGAGATTTTGTAAGTTCACTCCAATCAGCATCATGGGATTCCTCTGACTCTAATCCCCCTCTAGGATGGCTTGGCCCAACCTCAGATGAACCTAAGGCACTAGACAATCCAAGGTCAAGTTTCAAACCATCAGAATGGCCCTGGTTCACACCACACAAGTCACAGGCACTGGACATCCCATGACCCGGGGTGGGTTCAAATTTCTCAGCAGAGAATTCATAACCCCGACACTCATTCTGAGCCAAGGACATAATCGTACTCGAGTCACCCAAAGGTGGATCGGCATGGAACTTCCTCTTATTCCTGCTTCCCTTTTCTTGGATTGATGTCAATGGCGACGCTTCACTGGGACAAATACTACTAGCTTTAGCAACCATTGATGCCATTTAATCTGCAAACAAACAAACAAGACCAATATCTTTCTATCAGTCAAACTTCACCAATCAATTATTCATCAACCCTCAATGAAAATTAATCAAAATACGTCAAGATGACAGAATGAACATTCAATCTCAAATTCAATATAAGAAAACCAGCTAAAAAAGCCATCAACTCGAATCGAACAATCAATGGTTGAAAAGGAATCAATGAATGGATAAACCCTTTTATCTCACCATCAAAGAATAACCCACATCAAGAATCGCAAAATCAATCAAGAACAGAGAATTCCAGAATCTAAGAACCAATGAATTAATAACAAACCCAGTTGTGAGAAACATGATATCGTAACCATATAAACTTGAAAAGGAATCAATGAATGGATCAAAACACCTTCAGAGAAAGAAAATTTACCAATTGAAGCAAACTAAATGACATAAATTGAAAAAAAAAATCCAAAAAAAAAAAGATTTAAGAATGATCCAGACGTACCAGAACTGTGAGCTCACAAAAAATAATCAAAAGGGTATATTATTGTTTGGGAAAAATCTTCAAACATCAAAGAGAGGGAGAAATATATGTTGTTATTTTTATTTTTTTATGATTATAGTTTTTGCTAAAACGATGAACGTCACTCTCTATCTGACTATCTGTATAAATAAATAAATAATACAGGAGAGGAGGGATTCTCATGCCATGTAGTGATGTTTTTCCTTTTTTCTTATTTTTATTATTTCTTGAATTTTTTTATAAATTGGCATAATTTTAGCTTTTAACCAATATTGTAAATTATGTTTCAGTTGATATTTTTTTTCAATTATTTTTTTAATATTTCATTTGAGGTTATATTGTTTATATATATAATTAAATATACTAATTCAATAAATGAAATTTTAATTCAAATCCAAAAAACAATTATTTGAAATTGTATGATTTAAATTTCAAACATAAATAAAACAAAATAGAAGTCTAACCATATAAATTGATCTATTTGATAAGTCCAGATATAACATAAAAAATTAATAAAAATATAATTTGACTAAGAAAAAATAAGTTGACATCTTAAAAAAATATTGAAATAACAATATATTGGATCAACTCGGATCGGTTTAGGTTAACCTTTCAAATGCATGACATGAGTTATGAGACTATGGTAACCTTAAATAAAACAAATAAAAACAAATTATAAAGTTTAATTTCTAATAAACTAATTGTTGAATAATGAAATTAAGGGGGGGATCTATAAAAGGACACGATAAAATGATTTTTCTGAATAAAATTATGAACTTGGATAATATTATAAGAATGTTATCATCAATCTCGCTAGGTCATTATATTCTTCAGTTGCTCTGAAATTCTAACCTAGTATATATCAATATATCAAGAGACTCATCATAAAATTTCATCTCAAACTAGTAGTCAGATTAATAGATATGATTAATATTTTTAAATCATTTATAATATGAAAAAACACTATTTGGGCATAACAGGATTGGCAAAACAAAATCGGAATATTTCAGGCGAAATTTCTAGAACGAATCGAGATTTTGAGTGAGATAATTTTTGTTTTGGTTTGTTCTATTTTTTGAAATGGAATGAGATGTCTCAGTCATTATATATTTAACATGTATGTTAACATTATATATATATAAATAAATTATTAATTTAATATATTTTTTAAATCAATGGCAATTTTAAAAACTCGCCCATTAAACAAAAGGACCATATTTCCAATACTCCAATGCAATTTTATCAATGTAATGCATCTAGTACACATGTATTGGGTAAAATTTAAAGCATTTTAATAAAACTTGAAAATTTCTCTGGTTTTGGCCAAATGCATTCATTTATCTATCAAATTATTATTGTTTTCAAAACCATAGTTTTATGTGTATTGAATTTGCAGGTTGCTTGGGAGTTTTAAAATTCAATTCAATTTTATGTTTAAACAATTTAAATCTCAAATTAAGATTGATTTTACTCTTTAACATGGTATAAAAATAAATCTGAATTTATTCAAACAATATTTTATTTTATTTTTTGCAATTTAATCAGAATAACCAACAAGTACAAAATGCCCTTGATTCATGAACCTTTTTCTTCTTCTAACTAAATTAAAAGAAACATTTTAATGGCTGAAATAAAATAAAATAGAAAGGTGGATTAAAAGAAACACACTTCTAGGGCATCCTTGGAAGGGCGATTGTGCTTATTTTTGAAAATATTTTTCATTTAAAAATACATCAAAATAATATTTTTTTTTATTTTTTAAAAATTATTTTTAATATCAATACATTAAAATAATTTAAAAACATCAAAAAAAATTTCATTTAAAATAAAAAAAACAAAAATTATATTTTGAACAATCGTCCGTTGTACCGCACAAACAAACAAACAAGTACTTATTGAATGAAAAAACAAACAAGTACTTATTTGAATGAAAATTTCCAGGTAATAAATGTGAAAAACAAGTAGTTTGACACCATATAAGTTTCCAAATAATTTTTCCGCCAGGTC